>CM042151.1:3939866-3946883 GCA_023376005.1 Doryteuthis pealeii
CATTAAGATAAACCCAAAGAATTATAAATCAATAATACTAAGCATATATTTATTAAAATCAAATTTTTAAGATCAATATGAAAATTAGCCTTCCCATTCACTCTGTAAACCTCTATTTTGTTGTATATATAAACACAATTGCATTTTATTAGTATGTAGATGTGGTCAACAGTATTAATAATGTAAAACAATTTTATTAATAATTGAGGTTTAAATAAAAATAAAATTATGGAGAATGTGATGTAGATAACAAAGGGAATTGTGACTTGAGTGGTGATATAGTTTCGGTTACAGACAGACAAACACACAATATCCATTATATTATTATTATTATATTAGTAGTAGTAGTAGTGTCTACTCAACTGTTTTGTTTTAATCGTAAGATTAGCAAAACGTAAACTTTGGAACAAATCTAAACAGACTCCATTGTCTTTTCTTTATTTATTTTTATTAACTGGTGCTTATTCTGTTACGCTTTGATTTTCTTTTAGTATTTTTCTTTCTTATATATATATATATATATATTATATATATTATATATATGTACTAAACTTTTTGTGTAAGTATTATATATATATATATATATATATATATATATATAATATGTATATATATATATATATATATATATATGTATGTATGTGTGTATGCATATATATATATTCTGTGTTTATTACGTACTTATTCCGATCAGTAAAGTTTTGTAGTTTCTTTGTTCCACTGTTATTAAGATTTAATCTATTTGTCTGACAGTCATAAAAAAAATCAATGGCTTCAATCGATCTCCAGGTGTGCGCAGACTGATCTGATATATGCAATATACAAGTCAAATGTTTATTTACTATCTAATATATAAATGCTAATCGCTTCTTTTTTTTTTTAGATATAAAATATTACTATGATACTAAAGATTAAATCTTTCCACCCTCGTACTTCCGTTCTTCCGCATTGCAGTCATTTTTTTTTATCCATCTACTATTCGCAAGTCTCATCTGATTTTACATTTAACTAGGTGAAACTAGTAGCAATGGGACTGCCCCAAAAGAATCGGTTTCCTATCAAGGAAATATAAAGTTGTCAACGCACACGTTTTCAGAAAGTTTTATCTTCTATTTTAAATGTTGTTTGAGTACTACATATTGCCCTCAAACGTGTCACAGGAAACTATTATGCCTTTCCTTGTAAAATATACATTAGGTGTAACATACTCGATATATAATCGGTGTGTGTGTATGTGAGAGAGAGACAGACAGACAGACAGACAGACAGATTTAGTATAATCCTAACAATTTATTTAAGAACAAAAGAGTTACTAATAATATAAAATCCTTCATAAAATCCATCGAACCGATAAGTATCTCAAACTTGAATCTATACACAGGAAGGACTTTATAATGTTAGTCACTGTTTTGTTCATCAATAAATTGTTAGAATTGAACTAAGTTTTAACCCATTTATTTGTTGATGTTAATTTTAGAATTAAATGTTGTACTAACACTAGTACTTCTTTAGCATTTGCTGCTAAACGAAATGCTACTAATAAATATATCCTCTCCATCTCAGCATTAAGTCTCTCAAACTTGACTCTATACACATGAAGGATTTGATATTGTTACTCACTGTTTTGTTCTTCAATAAATTGTTAGAATTGTACTAAGTTTTAACCCATTTATTTGTTGCTGTTAGTTTTAGAATTAAATGTTGTACTAACACTAGTACTTCTTTAGCATTTGCTGCTAAACAAAACGCTACTAATAAATATATCCTCTCCATCTCTGTGATAAGTTCTCTCAAACTTGACTCTATAAACATGAAGGTTTTTTTATATTGTTAGTCACTGTTTTGTTCATCAATTAAAATTGTTAGAATGAACTAAGTTTTAACCCATTTATTTGTTGATGTTAATTTTAGAATAAAATGTTGTACTAACACTAGTACTTCTTTAGCATTTGCTGCTAAACAAAACGCTACTAATAAATATATCCTCTCCATCTCAGTGATAAGTCTCTCATTCTTGACTCTATACAGATGAATAATTTTATATTGTTAATCACTGTTTTCTTCTTCAATAAATTGTTAGAATTGAACTAAGTTTTAACCCATTTATCTGTTGCTGTTAGCTTTAGAATTAAACTCTGTACTAACACTAGTACTTCTTTAACATTTCCTACTAAACGAAATGCTACAATAAAGATATCCTCTCCATCTCTGTGATAAGTCTCTCAAACTTGACTCTATAAACATGAAGGTTTTTGATATTGTTACTCACTGTTTTGTTCATCAATAAATTGTTAGAATTGAACTAACTTTTAACCCATTTATCTGTTGCTGTTAACTTTAGAATTAAACGCTGCACTAACACTAGTACTTCTTTAACATTTACTGCTAAACGAAATGCTACTAATAAATTACTAAATCAGAAAATACCAGACATCCTCTCCATCTCAGTGATAAGTCTCTCATACTTGATTCTATACATAGGAAGGACTTTATAATGTTAGTCACTGTTTTTTTCTTCAATAAATTGTTAGAATTTGACTAAGTTTTAACCCATTTATCTGTTGCTGTTAGTTTTAGAATTAAATGTTGTATAACACTACTACTTCTTTAACATTTCCTACTAACGAAATGCTACTAAAATATATCCTTCCCATCTCAGTGATAAGTCTCTCAAACTTGACTCTATACACTGAAGGATTTTATATTGTTACTCACTGTTTTTTTTCTTAATAAATTTGTTAGAATTGTACTAAGTTTTAACCCCATTTATTTGTTGCTGTAGTTTTAGAATTAAATGTTTGTACTAACACTAGTACTTCTTTAACATTTCCTACTAAACGAAATGCTACTAATAAATATATCCTCCCCATCTCAGTGATAAGTCTCTCAACTTGACTCTATACACATGAAGGATTTTTTATTGTTACTCACTGTTTTGTTCTTCAATAAATTGTTAGAATTGTACTAAAGTTTTAACCCATTTATTTGTTGCTGTTTAGTTTTAGAATTAAATGTTTGTTACTAACACAAGTACTTCTTTAACATTTGCTGCTAAACGAAATGCTACTAATAAATATATCCTCTCCATCTCAGTGATAAATCTCTCAAACTTGACTCTATAAACATGAAGGATTTTATATTGTTAGTCAATGTTTTGTTCCTAAATAAATTGTTAGAATTGAACTAAGTTGTAAACCCATTTATTTGTTGCTGTTAGTTTTAGAATTAAATGTTGTACTAACACTAGTAACTTCTTTAACATTTCCTACTAAACGAAACGCTAAATAAAAGATATCCTCATCCATCTCTGTGATAAGTCTCTCAAACTTGACTCTATAAATATGAAGGTTTTTATATTGTTAGTCACAGTTTTGTTCATCAATAAATTGTTAGAATTGAACTAAGTTTTAACCCATTTATTTGTTTATATTAATTTTAGAATTAAACTCTGTACTAACACTAGTATTTCTTTAGTATTTGCTGCTAAACGAAATGCTACTAATAAAGATATCCTCTCCATCTCAGTAATAAGTCTCTCAAACTTGACTTTATACACATGAAGAATTTTATATTGAAACAAAAAGCTACTAATAAAGATATCCTCTCCATCTCAGTGATAAGTCTCTATTCTTGATTCTATACAGATGAAGGATTTTATAATGTTAGTCACTGTTTTGTTTTTTGAATAAATGTTAGAATTGAACTAAGTTTTAACCCATTTATTTGTTGCTGTTAGTTTTAGAATTAAACTCTGTACTAACACTAGTATTTCTTTAGCATTTGCTGCTAAACAAAACGCTGCTTGTTAAAAAAAGAAAAGAAAAAAAAGAAAAGACCATGAAGATCAACTCTGAATTACATTTGAAAGAGAAAAAACGTAATAAGCATCCAGAAATAACGGTTCGCCTTGTGTCAATATTAGATCTTAAGGATGCGATTCGAAAAAGTCTTTCAGTTGATTAGTTTTCCAGGGTAAATAAAAAATAGAATAAAAGTAAAAGAAATCCAAGGAAAGAAAATGTCAAAAACAATATCATTGATCATTGATAATAAAAGGTAATTTTCTCGTTCTTCTTTGTCGACAGATGTGGATTTTCTTTCTTGTCTTCGTAAATCCTTGCTTTTTTTTTCCTTCCTATTTTTTTTTTTTTTCGTTTTCGTTTTCGTTTTATTCTTCGTGTGTTTTCTGGAAAGCACTTTGTTTAAAATCAAAACATGCGCCGGAGTAAACTGTTCCATCAGAGATTTCTCATCCTAATGTATTTCTTGTCTTGTTTTATTTTATCTATCAATTTCTTATCTTTCTGGCTTTTTTTATTATCTTTCTTTCTTTCTTTCTTTCTTTCTTTCTTTCTTTCAGTTCTTTAATTTTTTAAATTTCTCACTTCAACGTTTTTTATTATTTTCTTTGTATTATATTTCTTTTTCATTCGTTTTTTCTCTCGTTCTTTCTTCTTATTTTCCTTTTTTTTTCTCATATTTATTTCCTTTCTCATTTTTCTTCTTTCTTTCTTTTTTCGCATTTTCCTTCTTGTTTTTTCTTTCTTTCTTTCTCGTTTGCTTTTCATCCTTCTTTCTTTCTTTAACATTCTTCCTTTTTTCGTTATATTTTCCTCTCTTCTTTATCTTCTTTCTTTTTTTTTCCTTTTTCATTTATCTACTTTCTTTCTTTCTTTCTTTCTTTCTTTTTCTTCTTTCTTCCTTTATATCAATATATTTCTTATTCTCTGTCTTTTCTTTCTTTCTTTCTTTCTTTCTTTCTTTCTTTCTTTCTTTAAGTTCTTTAATTTTTTTAAATTTCTCACTTCAACGTTTTTTTAATTATTTTCTTCGTGTTTTATTTCTTTTTCATTCGTTTTCTTCTATCGTTCTTTTTTTTCATTTTCCTTTTTTCTGACATTTATTTCTTTTCTCATGTTTTCTCTTTCTTTCTTTTTTCGCATTTTTCTTTCTTTTTTGTCTTTTCTTTTTCTTCTTTCTTTCTTTCTTATTTGTTTTTCATTCTTCTTTCTTTCTTTACCATTCTTCCATTTTTCTTCACATTTTCTTCTCTAGTTTGTTTTCTTTCTTTCTTTCTTTTTGATTTATCAATTTTCTTTCTTTCTTTCTTCTTTCTTTATTCATTTATTTATTTATTTAAAATCAAAACATGCGCCGGAGTAAACTGTTCCAGCCAAGATTTTCTCATCCTAATTATATTTCTTGTCTTGTTTTATTTTATCTTTCAATTTCTTATTCTCTGTCTTTTCTTTTCTTTCTTTCTTTCTTTCTTTCTTTCTTTTTTTCTTTCTTTAAGTTCTTTAGTTTTTTTTATTTCTCACCTCATCATTTTTATTCTTTTTCTTCGCATTTTATTTCTTTTTCATTTGTTTTCGTTTTGCTCATATTCATTTGCTTTCTCATTTTCTTCTTTCTCCCTTTTTTAACATTTTTCTTCCTTTTTTCTTTCTTTCTTTCTTCTCTCTTTTCTTCTTCTTTTTTCTTTTTTCTCATTTGTTTTTCGTTCTTCTTTCTTTCTTACCATTCGTCCTTTTTTCATCACATTTTCCTTCTTTCTTCTTTGTTTTTTTTCTTTATTTCTTTTTCATTTATCTACGTTCTTTCTTTATTTATTTCTATGAATTAATTTCTCATTCGCTGTCTTTTCTCTTTCTTTCTTTGAGTTCTTTAATCTATTTAATTTCACATTTCATCATTTATTATTCTTTTTCGTCACATTTTGTTTTTCTTTTTTTCTTTCGTTCTTTTGCTTATTTTTTTCTCATTTTTCCTTTTACTCATATTTTCTTCCTTTCTCATTTGTCTTTTCTTTCTTTTCTTTTTGCATTTTCCTTCTTTTTTCTGTATTTCGTTCTTTCTCATTTGTCATTCTTTCTTTCTTTTTCATTTTTGTCTTTTTTCTTCTTTCTTTCTTTACCATTTCTACTTTTTCTTTGACATTTTATTCCTCACTTGTTTGTCTTCTATGTTTCTTTTTCAATTATATACTTTTCTTTTCTCTTTCTTTCTTTCTTTCTTTCTTTACGACTTTTTTTTTCTTCAAATTTTCTTCTATTCAAATTTGTCTGCTTTCTTTCTTTCTCGTTAGTCTTCTTTCAATTTTCTTTCTTTCTTTATAATTTTTCCTTCTTTCCTTAATATTTTCTACTTTTCTCGTTTGTCTTTGTTTTTTCTCTCTTAATATTTTTCTTTTCTTGACATTTTATTTCTTTCTGCTTTTTCTTCTTCATTTCTTTCTTTATCATTTTTCCATTTTTCTTCACGTTTTCTTCCTTTGTCTTCATTCTTTCTCATTTCTTCCTTTTTCTTCATATTCTATCTTTCACTCTTTTTAATTTTTCCTTTTTTATATGATCTTCCTTTCTCATTAGTTTTCCTTCTTTTTCATTTTCTTTTTTCTTCATATTTTTCATCCTTTCCTTATTTGACTTCTCTCTCTCTTTTTTTAGTTTCATACTTATATATTATATATATATATATATATATATATATATATATATATATATATATATGTCTGTGTGTGGTGTGTGTTTACGGATTGTGCATGTTTTGAATAATATATATTTACATATATATGTGTGTGTGCGTGTGTGTCTACGTGTATATGCTTATATATATATATATATATATATATATATATGATAAGTTGTAAACACGGTTTGTTTTGGAATGGCTTTTTTGCCGATAATTTTTGGAGAATAAGTGCTTAATTGGAGTCGTACCTAATTTTTGAAAATTAATTAATTAATAATGAATTAGGCGAATACCTATTAAATGTATTGGCTAAACTTTTTTCTCGATTTGTTTAGCCATACATAATAGGTATTCCGACCTAATTCATTATTAATTAATAAATTTTCAAAATTAGGTACGACTCCAATTAAACACTTATTCTCCCAAAAATACACTATATATATATATGTGTGTGTGGGGGTATGTGTGGTGTGAGTGTTATTGTGTTTACATTTGCATTTTTAAAATAATATGTTATGTGAGTGTGTGTGGTATCTTCTCTCT
>CM042151.1:3946983-3956983 GCA_023376005.1 Doryteuthis pealeii
AAAGAGAGAGATAGCCCCCCAAGTTTTGGTCGATAATAAATTTATTATGGAATTATGGTGTTGAGTTTTTCCTTCCTTTCTAAGATAAATATTGCTCTGTATATAATCTAAATGTTTAATATACATTGAGCTCTCTTTAGTAATTCAAAGATTCACTATATTTATACATACTGGATCATCCAAATAATAATACAGTGTATCTTAGAAATCACATCATCCATTACTACCAAGTTTCGGATACCTCTAATATATATATATATATATATAATATATATATATATATATACTATATCAGAGCATGGATAACTGTATAACCAACGTATGATAGCGCGGACATGAAGTCAGCGGCGCTTGGTAACAGACTGTTTTTCCCCTCTGCGATTTTCAATCTAATTGAAACTTTAAGTTAACAATCGGCACTGAATTCATGTCCATACTACTCTAACTTAAATATATATGAGGCGGTTTATATATATATATATATATATATATATATATATGTGTGTGGTGTGTGTGTGTGTGTAACGATGAAGGTATACTCCATATTTCCCTGAGTTCCAGAATTGGAATTTTACAACTACATGCTATATATATATATATATATATATATATATATACGGATACACACAGACACACACATATATATAAGTAGGTGTGTTTTTTGCGTGAGAAAATATGACAGAGAGAGAGAGAGAGAGAGAGAGAGAGAGAGAGAGAGAAGAGAGAGAGGGAGAGATTCTATCAGAGGTAGGATATAGAAGGAAAGAACTATGGTGGGAACCATACAATAGAAAGTCTTCTGAAACAGGTTGGAAATTAGTGCAATTTAATCTAGCGTGTGGCTCGTTAACCATAACGAGCAAACGGTCTGTGGTCACTGTTATGCATATCCTGTTGCAATTTATCAGCGACACGACTCACTTCCCGATAGTATTTAATTCCGATAACAACAGTATTGCAACCCCTCCCCATATACACACACGCCCTTATACACGAAATCACAAAAACCCAACTCATATATAGTTATTTACTAAGCCTAGCTTAGATGTGGCACAAGTCCAGAAGTATGGGACGGCCAATGAGAATCGAACTCACTAACAATGGTCTGCAAATCTAGCTTGCTACCATTACACCACGTGAGATGCCAAACTCGTAATAAGTAACAACACACATACAATATCACACACATATATATATATTACCAACCCCTCCACACGAGCAGGATGTGATACAAGGTCAATTTCTTAAGCGGAGTTCAACAGGTTTGAATTCAGAGTTTTCCTTCTCTTAGACCGGTTGCCTACCCAAGTATAAAGATCCCAGGATACCCTACTCTTTATCCATAGCGGGGGGGAGAGTAGGAGTCATACCTTTCATAGCGTTCGGAGAGGCTTCATCCGGTCAATTGGCTGGTCACGTCAAGCCCTAGCATCTATATGATTGCCCCAACCGTCTTGCCCGTATGGCAAACCCCTTCCTTTTTATCATATGGGTGCTAGAAGGCGGTGAGGGTCTACATGTCCTGGGAATGACGTTAAACTCTATCAGATGGTGAGGTTCCAGTTTTGGTGGTTTGGGGAATGTGGAGCACCCCTTCATCACCATTGCTCCTGGTCCACTCTGACCTGGATTGGTAGTACCTGTTAGGGTTCAATCTATGGGTTAAATATAAAAATGTATTTATAAAAAAATTGAGTATCTATTAAGAATTAATTTATTTCAAAATTTTATCGGCATTAAATGACCCACTGAGGTTTATATGCCTTAAAACAAACCAAACCAACTCTTTTTATCATGTATGTGCTAGAAGGCAGTGGCTGAGTATTTAGAAGGTGCATTCTGACCTGGAGTGTTTAGTACCTGTTAGGGTCCCATCTATGAATTAGATAGATAAAAATGAGTTTAAAAATATCTTTTAAAAAAAATGAGTTAAAAAATGAATCAAATAAGAACGAATAAAAGAAAAACGTTTTCGTTATGAAATAAGCCAATGGTTGACATGCCGTGAAAACTAATGTTAAGATTTTCTGTTATATATATATATATATATATATATATATATATATATACCAACCCCTCCGCACGAGCAGGATGTGACACAAGGTCAATTTCTTAAGCGGGGTTCAACAGGTTTGAATTCAGAGTTTTCCTTCTCCTAGACCGGTTACCTAACCAACGTTAAAGAGACTAATCTGCCCTACTATTTATCCATAGCTGGAGGAAGAGTAGAAATCATACCTTTCCCAAGTATTAGCGCTAAGTGAAATGCAATTACCACGTCCAGGATTTGAACTCGGGGCGACGAATCCATTTCCTATGACTTTAACCATTACACCACGCGATTTTCTGTTATAAGGTGTGTGCCTGAAGCCCACTCCTATTTATAGACTCGGCGATAATCATGTGACATATTCTTGGCCAATCACTGACATTACTCTGCTGCTGATATTGTATTTATACCTGGCTGTTCTGGTCATACCTACACACTGCTTTGAATCTTCGTGGACGACAGGAACATAGGATTATATCACTGGACCTTTGACACTACGTAGGATTCCATTACTCAGGACTTATTCACTTACCAAAGGATTCTATAGCTCAGACTTACTTACTTTATGTCCTTGCAACTGGACAAGAATGGCGGTCAGAAACTTAAAAACTAACCTACCAAAGTATGATTTAAATAGATTAAAGATAGTTTTAAAAATGAGCGTACAAAATTGAATATACCAAACTTTTTCACAGTGGGTGGGATAATAAAAAATAACGAGCGCGGGCCTCATTATTATTGTGATTAATAATTGCTAGCCGGAACAAAAGCTCTGAGAAAAAGATTTAACAAATATATCTTTTCATGTATTATTCATGGATGAGTGGCGTAAGATGCACAAAAACAAATTTAACCAACATATTTATTTTCAAAACATTATCAAAGAACGCAAAATTAGCAGAAAGGTTTAGTGAGATTTGTGAAACTGAAGTTTGGCTTTCAAGATGTCGTCAATGTTTGGTTTCGAATTGCTACATCCAATCAAGAGAACTTTGGCCCCATCATGGGCTAGACGGGCGATCGGAGAGGCCCCCTCCGATCAATCGGCTGGTCACTTCAAGCATAGCACCTATATGATTTTCTCAACCCTATTGCACTTATGTCAAGCCCCAACCTCTGTCATATGGCGATCCCTGGGAATTTTATTATCTGATATTCACTCTGACTCGGAGTGGTAGTACCTGTTAGGGTCCCATCTATGGGTTAAATAGAAAAACATTAAACAAAAATTGTATTATGCATTAAGAATGAATTTATTTCCAATTTGTCGTTAGATATGAGGTGATATGCCGTAAAACAACCAATCCAATCAAGAAATTGCTTTCAAATGTTTATCCGTCAATTTCGTTCGAGGGGTTGATTCTGTAGTCAGGTCCAAGAAGATTTAGTAAGCTTAACATGATATTTAAATTCAAATAGTATCAGAACGTCTCGCATTCCGTACGTTTAAACAAACAAATTCTTGATACCGTCGGCGGGCCTGATAAACATGCCTTTGCGGGCTGGATTCGGCCGTAGTTTGGTGACTCCTGACCAACAAAGAATGAAACAAAAATGCCTTCGCTATAAAGTAAAAAGTAAAAGTAAAGTCGTCGGGGCGGCCTAATGTCGGTATCAGCCAGGCAGTGAGGGAGTCCATCCCCTTTTCCACTAGCGCTAGACCAAGGAGATTATTTTAGCATCTGAGGTGGGGCGCCGCACCTATCTTCAGCTCCTGACTTTACCGCTCATATACCTGTGTTATTCTTACGCTGAGTTAGCAAGGGTCGGTATCGAACCAAGAACCTTGTGATTCCTAGCCGAACACTTCTACCGACTGAGCTAAACCGTCCCTATAAATAACCCAAAAAGGGTTGACATGCCGTAAAATCCAACCCAACCCTCCCTCCCAACCAGCCTTAACAGACTGTTATAAAAGCATTGATAAAATGCCTTTGCGGCCGGTTGCGGTCGTAATTTGAAGACGCCTGAATGAATATAAGACAAAAATGCCTTTGCTATAAATAACCCAAAAGGGTTGAAATGCCGTAAAATCCAACCAACCAACCAACCAACCACCCCAACCAGCCCTAACAGACCGTTATAAAAGCATTGATAAAATGCCTTTTGCGGGCCGGTTGCGGTCGTAATTTAATGACGCCTGAATGAATAAGACAAAAATGCCTTCGCTATAAATAACCCAACAAGGGTTGACATGCCGTAAAATCCCCCCCCCCAACCAGCCCTAACAGACCGTTATAAAAACATTGATAAAATGCCTTTGCGGGCCGGTTGCGGTCGTAATTTAATGACGCCTGTATGAATAAGACAAAAATGCCTTCGCTATAAATAACCCAAAAAGGGTTGAAATGCCGTAAAATCCAACCAACCAACCAACCACCCCCAACCAGCCCTAACAGACCGTTATAAAAGCATTGACCCCGTACAATTTCGGTCATTTTCTTCAAAACCTTCGCGGTGACCATATCGATCCGCTTGTAGTTGACCATAAAAGAGACCTCCGGTGAGCGGAGAGTGGGGGGAGGGGGAGATTATTGCCAAATACAACGCAAGAAATAATGCGACTCTGGGTGTCGAGACAGGAAGTAATTGGCTGCATTGTAGACTGGCTAGAATTAATGCGGCTTACGCGCTGGATGCCGCAAAGGTCTCCGCCCGACCAGGGTGGGGGTCGGGATGGGGGGGAATACGAGCAGTTTCTTCCTCTGCTCGCCCAATGCCCAAAGAAAATGTCCTCTTACGAAAATACGAACTTCTTCTCTTCTTCTTCTTCTTCTTCTTCTTCTTCTTCTTCTTCTTCTTCTTCTCTATGTTAATACTTCTCTTCTATGTTAATATTCTTCTTCTTCTTCTTCTTCTTCTTCTTCTTCTTATTATTATTATTATTATTATTATTATTCTCTATGTTAATACTTCTTCTTCTTCTTCTTCTTCTTCTTCTCTATGTTAATTCTTCTTCTTCTTCTTCTTCTTCTTCTTCTTCTTCTTTGTTAATACTTGTTGTTGTTGTTGTTGTTGTTGTTGTTCTTCTTCTTCTAAATAGATAGATAGATAGATAGATCACTCTGTACATATCTGTCTCAATCTGTTTCTATCTATCTATCTATCTATCTATCTATCCATTTATATATCTGTTGATCAATCTCACAAATATTTATATATCTATCTATACTTATATATCAGCTTTTATATATCTATCTGTCGATCGGTCGATCGATCTCTGTCCATACATATCTCTCTCTGTACGTATCTATCTATCTATACATCTATACATCTATCCCAGTAGATAAATTATCTATTTTCACAAAATCTTCAGATGGGCGTGTAATAAAAATAAGTCAAACGTTTGTAAAGCATGAGGTGTTTTCCCGGGCTGAGATGTTCTCTCTCTCTCTCTCTTCCTCTCTCTCTCTCTCTTCTCCTCTCACTCTCTCTCTCTCTCTCTCTCTCTATATATATATAATATATATATATATATATATATATTGGGAGAATATGTGCTTAATTGAAGTCGTAACTAATTTTTGAAAATTAATGAATTAAAAATTAATGAATTAAGTGGGAATACCTATTCAAATGTAAGGCTAAACAAATCGAGAAAAATCAATCTCTGTATGTACATTTAAGCCTATTAGGCCTCATCAGCAGAACTATAGACAGGAATCACACACAAAGCGGCCTTCCTGTCTATAGCTCTGCTGATGAGGCCTAATAGGCTGATATGTCCATACAGAGATTGATTTTTCTCGATTTGTTTAGCCTTACATTTGAATAGGTATTCCCGCCTAATTCATTAATTATTAATTAATTAATTTTTTAAAATTAGGTACGACTTCAATTAAGCACATATTCTCCCCAAAAATTGTCGGCTAAAAAAAAGCCATATCAAACACATCGTCTGTTTGTTTTTTACTTCTCATATATATATATATATTATATAATATATATATATAATATATATATATATATATATATTTGTGAATAAAGGCTTAAATACCATGGGATCGTGGTTATGGACATTTCCACTCGTGAGTATCTAGCGCCCACGAGCTTCTTCAGACCACATGGTATTTAAGGCCTTTTTATTCACAAATAACTTTGCTCTGTTTACAATAATTAAACATTGAGCTCTCATACGTAACCTAAACTCTACAACAAACACTGGTAGAGAATTAGGACCAACCTAGAATACCTTGTACAAGAAACTTGGTACCACACCAAGTTTTATATATATATATATATATATATATATATATATATATATATATAATTATGAACGTTTTGACTGTTCCTTCCACTCGACTACAACCTTGTCTAATGGTATCCTTTTTAAGGACACGACACTTTGCTTAATGGCATATCAACCTTCGTAGGTTATTCAATGCAAAATCTGTTCTTATAGAAAAATAATGGTGGTACTATTTAATTCGTGAAAAAAAGGTATGTCGTGGGTGTGGCCTAAATTCGGTATCAGCCAGACTGCGAGGGAGTCTATCCCCTTTTTATTAGCACTAGACCAAGAAGATTGTTTTTGCATCTGAGGTGGAGAATCACACCTACCATTGGTTCTTTACTTTATCACACATATCCCTGCGCTACAGATACGCTAGTTTCCGAGGGCCGGTATCGAACCAGGAAACTTTTGGTTCCTTGGGGCTAAAGTTGGGGGGTAATAATGTTATTCACATCTTTCCAAGGGTATTAGTGCGAAAATAAACGTATATATATTTACCAACCCCTCCGCATGAGCAGGATGCGACACAAGGTCAATTTCTTAAGTGGAGTTTAACAGGTTTTGAATTCAGAGTTTTTCTTTCTCCTAGACCGGTTGCCTAACCAAGGTTAAAGAGCCCAGTCTGCCCTACTATTTATCCATAGCTGGAGAGAGATTAGGATTTATACCTTTCCCATGGGAATTAGCGCTAAGTGAAATGCGATTACCATGTCCAGGATTTGAACTCGGGGCGACGAGTCCATTTCCCATGACTTTAACCATTACACCACGCGTCTGGCATCCATATAATTGATAATCTGTTTATAGCGGACCATGCCTTCCTATGCGTGCATTAACGTCGCTAAACCAGGCGTTGTAATAGTTACTATATCATACTGTGGTATAACCACAGGTCCCGCCAAGTTAAAATAAAATGTATTCTAAGCTCCAACGACAGGATGGTTTTTGGTTTGATCAAAGGCAGATTTAATTCAGTATCGGATATGGAAAAAAAAAGAAGTTCGTTTGGGGGGGGGGGAACAAATTGTGCCCCTTCAAGTCAGGACAGAGGGGGGAAATTCCAACAGTTCGGAGGGGGGCGCACCAGCCTCCCCCCTTCGAATTGATGATTTGAACTCGGGGCGACGAGTCCATTTCCCATGACTTTAACCATTACACCACGCGAAAATGAACGTATAGGCGTGATTGGGGTTCGAACTCGCGAACTATGGTGTCGCGGTCTTGCATGTTAACCACTACGCTACAAAAACAAACCCTCGTGTTTGTTTACGTATTCGTGTCCGTACTTTTCAGTGTCTATATTTATTTTA
This sequence comes from Doryteuthis pealeii, assembly GCA_023376005.1. Classification (NCBI taxonomy): domain Eukaryota; kingdom Metazoa; phylum Mollusca; class Cephalopoda; order Myopsida; family Loliginidae; genus Doryteuthis; species Doryteuthis pealeii. The sequence continues at coordinate 3,954,578 of CM042151.1, forward strand.
TTGTGTGCGTATATTAATCGTTTTTGAATAAGCATAGTTACGAATCGCTACGTATGAAAATGACATATATTTTCATGCGTTTTTTTTTTTCTCTCTCTCTTCTTTTCATATATATAAAAACAGCCATTCGAATTACTTATAGGATCGAATTACTCGCGAATAGTAATGACAGTTATACGGAGGCTGCACACAAGACATTTGCCCCTGTATCATTTGACTTTGCTATCTGTTCAGCTGCGCGATTCTATTTACAACAGAAGTTATTTTGGCTCCCATTGATTTGCATATCACAATTTCAAACAAGTTCCCGTCATAATGACCTAATTTTTGCAGAGAAGCTGCACCTGGCTTTTATCAAAGAGGCTTCCTAGTAATTTAACCCGGCAATAATTGAATCCTACGTTTCCTCTGTGTGATAAGACCGATCTTATCGAGGGTAAAATCATATATATATATATATAATATATATATATATATATATAATATATATATAGATAGATAGATAGATAGAGAGAGAGAGAGAGAGAGGAGAGAGAGAGAGAGAGAGATATATATAAACATATATATCATATGTTATATATATATAATATATATGTATATATTATATATGTATATATGTATATGTATATATATATATATATATTATATATATATATATATATATATATATATATTAAAATAGGAAAATATAGATAAATTCGATGGGCTAAGGTAAGTGCCGATATATTAGGAAGCCCAAAATAAAAAAAAACAACCACAAAACCACCAAATTTCTGAGGGATAAGTTTATTTATGAATGAATATATATATATATATATATATATATAGTATTATATATATATATATAATATAAACATATTTTATACATACATATATAATAACATATATACATATGAATATATATATTTAATCAACAATATAAAAAAATGGGGGTTTATATTAATATTGTATATATATTAATATATAATAACCACACATATATATAATATAAAACAATATATATATACATTATATATAACATATATACTATATAGTACATATATATAACATATATCATATGTAATTAAATATATAAGATCATATATATGTATAATTATATATGTTATGTGATATATGTGATTATAATATATAAGTATATATATATATATATCATAGTAGTATATATATATATATATATAATATAAGGAAAATTAGATGATCGATTGGTAAGTAAGTTTAGAGATTATAGAAAGCAAAAAAAACAAAAAAACAAAACCACCACTATTCTGAGGATAAGCTTTATTTATGATGAATAATGTATATATATATATATATATATATATATATATATATATAATATATATATGTATATATAGTATATATATATAAACATATATATATATACATACACTATATATAAACAGATATAATCAATATGTATATTATATATAATATATATTGTAATATATTTATATATGTATATATATATATTATATATATATATATATACACACGACACAATATAATATATTAACATAAATATATACATATATATCTACATATATATATATATACATATATAAACATATATTATGTATATATATATATAATATATTATGTATATAATTATATATGTTATATGTGATATATGTGTGTATATATAATATATATATTATATATATATCCATAAGGAAAATGCTAGATGAATCCGGATGGTAAGTAAGTAGAGATAATAGAAAGCAAACAAAACAAAAAAAACAAAACCACCAAATATTCTGAGGGATAAGTTTAATTATGAATGAATAAATATATAATATATATATATTATTATATATACATATATATAAACATATATAATATATATACTATATATATACTACTATATATAAACATATATCATATGTAATTATATATATATATAATATATATGTATATATTAATATTATATGTGATAGTATGTCGTGTAATATATATATATGATAATATTAATATATTATATATATAATATATATATATAAATGAAAATGTAGGTGAATCGATCGTAAGTAGTAGAGATATATAGAAAACAAAAAAAAAAAAAAAACACCAAATATTCTGTAGGATATGTTTATTATGAATGAATAAATAGTTCTACCCTAAGTTCAAGCGTTTCGGCATTTTGATATATATTACATATACAACCACCAAGCAGAGCGATGATAAAAATAAAAAGTGAGTTTTTTCTTGTGCTGCATTCCTGCAACGTGGGGTTTGTAGTTGTTTTAACAGAGGACATCAGACGGTCCACTGACACACAGAAATAAACACAAAGACAGCACATATATATATATATATATATATAAATATATATATATATATTATATATATAATATATATACATATATATTATACGTTTCATATAAATTGTAAAAAAATTATATTATGGCC
>CM042151.1:3959483-3971536 GCA_023376005.1 Doryteuthis pealeii
TAAACACATAAACACACCACACTCACATACATATAATTTTAAAACATGGCAGATGTAATACACATAACAACTCAACCCACACATAACCCCCCCGCACACACAATATATATATATATTTGTGTATTCTTTGGGAGAACTAAGTGTTTAATTGGAGTCCGTACTAATTTTGAAAATTTATTAATTAATAATGTAATTCCGGCGGAAACCTATTAAATGTATGGCTAAACAAATCGAGAAAAATGTTTAGCCCGCCATACATTTAATAGGTATTCCGCCTAATTCATTATTTAAATTAATTAAGTTTCAACACAATTAGGTACGACTCCAATTAAGCACTTATCCTCCCAAAAATTATCGGCAAAAAGCCAATTCCAAAACACCGTTTTTTTTCTTTTGTTTACACTTATCCAAGATTTACTATCATATTTACCTTTGTTATTATTAATTTATTTTCATGCATTTCTTACTTTTTATTAATATACCTCATCATACTACCGCTTATTGACTCATACTCATATTCTAAATCTTTCACCGACACTCGTTTTAATTGTTTCCTTTTATATAGTAATGATCCTTCCATTTCTCATTTGGTAGTTTTTTCCCCTATCTTTTCTCATTTTATTTGTTCTCATAATTTTTATCATAGCTCTTATTCCCTTATTTGTGACCTCTTCCTTCTCTCTTCTTACGGCCATTTCTTTTTTTAGTTTCATATCTATTATATATATATATAACTACTACAGACATTAAATATAATTAATATCTATATATTCAAAACAATGCACAATCCTATGTAAACACAACACAACATAGCACACAGACATTATATATACTTAATATCTAATATTATAATAATATATTATATATTTATATATATTAGTATATATTAATTAGTATGAAATCATATAGAATACTGTGTATGTGAGATGAGAGATGAGTTTACTAGAAAGTGCAATAAGGATTAGTAGGATGAACCAATGCTCACTGAAAATATGAAAGAAAAATACTAGTAAATAGAAGTGAAAACTTAATGATATAAATGGAAGATCATTATAAAGAACGTGTGTGGGATAAGAATTGAAAAAGCTAAGTGAAAGAACTGAGAAATTGTGAAGTTATAAAGAGGCAAGTATAATGAGTAAAAGAATGCATGACATAAAGGAAGATAAAAGTGTAATAATAAATAGGGAAATAATAGAATAAATAGTAAGAAATGAAGAATGGATAAAGAAAGGCAGAAAGCTCCATGTAAAAAAACTAGCTCAGGAGGTAAAAGAATAATATCATTATATGATAGAAAATAACAGATATGGAGAGAGACGAGAAAAGTAGGAAAATGATTAAGGATAAGAAGGAAAAAATTTATAAACGAAACGAGTAAAGAATAAAATTGGGAGGAGAGAATAAGTAGCTTATAGAAGAAAATGTAGAGGAAAGAACAGGTCGTACCTAACAATATTTTGAATAGAAAATTAAGAATAATTTTGAAGTAAAAAAAAAGTTCAACTTCATAAGAAAAGAAAGAAAAGAAATGGATATTAGAGAAAAGAGAAAAGTATGGCGGATTAATCTCGAATATAGTAGAAAACTCACATAGAAAGGACAAGACATAGTAAAAACAGGATATAAAATGTCTGCAAGGATGTATGATATATAGTAAGTACCATACAGAAATTTGTGATAAAAATCGGGAAAAGAATTAGAAGAAAAAATGATCACACTGAAAGAAAGGCAAAGAACTTGACAACTATGAGAAAAGAACGACAATACTAGAAAAAGATAGGAAAATGGCAAAGTAAAGGTCAATAAGTAAAGAAGACAAATGGAGAAAGGAATGTAAAAATATGAAGGAATAAAAGGAATTATATAAAAATGAAATATAGGGACCATTAAAAAGATACAGAATTACAAAAAGAACGACAAAGAAAACTAATATATAGAATACACCACAAAAATAAACATATAGTGACTAGATAAATGGATAGTATATGTGAGATAGGGGTGAGTGGAATATTTAGTGAGTAAGTGGTATGTTAAGTTAAATTGATTTAGCATCTGCTTAATGTTATTAAAATATAGTAATGTACTTCAAGTGAGAGATAGTGTAGTGTGTTTAAATGAGATATATAATGCAATAACAGTCGCTGTGAGCTAATATGGAAAAATTTAACTTTAGCACAAATTATGAAAATATGAACATAAACGAAACCTCCGGTGCAAAGTATTTGAAGAGTATTAGATTTATATATGAAGTAGATGAGAAAAAGAATATAAAAGAATATAAAAAATTAAACAAAGGAAATACATTGTATGAAGGGAATAAACTAAATATAGTGATGAAATAAAGGACGCAAAATGAAAAATATGAGTAATAGAATAGAAACAGAGAGAAAGAGAGTATACGAAAACAAATGAGAAAAAGAAAGAAAGGGAAAGAAAAGAAAGAAAGAAAAGAAGAAAGAAAGAAAGAAAGAATAAGGAAAAATGTTAAAAAATAAGGGAAGAAAGAGAAAAAAAAAAAAAAGAAAAAAAAAAACAATAAATAAGAAAAAAATAAAAATGAGAAAGCAAGATGAACTAATGAGCAAATCAACGAAAAACAAATGAAAAAGAAATAAACATGCGAAGAAAAGAATAAAAAAATGATGAGGTTTGAAGAAATAAAAAAAACTGAAACGATACTTAAAGAAAGAAAAAAAGAAAGAAAGATAGAAAGAAAGTAAACGAAAAATAAAAAGAACAACCAGTTAGTGAGAGAACTAAAGATGACTATATTCAACAAGAACATATTATTATTTACAATAAATCCAAAACTGAACAAGCCAAATATTCAGCTTAGTTTGATGTGATGAAATATATTCTCTTAAGGGTTCTGGTAAACAGCTCTCTTACACTTTTAGTTAACAATTTAGGACAGTAAAGAACCGTAATCTGACTGCGGCGTTATGTCTTTATATTAAGGATTTCTTTGAGATTTATCCCGCAAGTATGTTTTTGTATCCGATTGATTGCGTCTTATTCTTCATAAGATTAAACCACAAAATATAGATATTCATAATAACAATAGCGGACATATTATAAATTAATATTTAACTTTTAATATTCTATATTAAAAGCAATATATTTTTTGTCTTGTTCACACTTGTTAAATCACTGCTATTTCTGTTGTCTAATTAATGATAATTTGAGCCTGTTTATATTGGAATGTAGATAAAGTCTAAAGAGTTTTGAATAAGGTATGAAAGCTTATTTTTTAATAAATAATTGAGGTTTAAATAAATTAAATTCATGGTGAATGTTACTATGTTCAATAACTAGGGAATTGTATCTTGATAGTGTATTTAGTTTTAATATGTTCCAGACAAGAGACAAACATAAAATTCTCCATTATAAAAAAAGATATCTACTGTATTGTGTATGTGTTGGATATGTAAATAAAAAAATGGGTGTTTTATCTGTATTTGATATTTATGTTATGGTGAAATTTAGAAATAAATAATAATGTGATGTAGATGTGTGTGTGGTGTAAGTGTATAATAGATGATATAATGATCATGTATAGAAGTATTATAGTAGTAATAGAGAAAGATCTAGGGAAAAGATCAGATAATTGAATTATTTAAAATCAAATAAGTGTTGTGTCTGTGCATATTATAAAGGAAGAAAGAAAGTACAAAGCTAAAGTAAGAAGAAATGTGTATATGTTTAAGATAATAGAATGATTGCGGAGATGGGATGTGATTGTGTGGTACGAAGACGATCAATAGAGTAATGTGTTAGATGTAATGATAGTATGGCTAAGCATTAGAGTAGATAGTGAAAGGAAATAGAGAGGATGAAGAATAGAACAAACCAATGAAAGAAATGAGCTTGACGAAATAAAAAGAAAGAAAGAGATGAAGACATAGAAAAGAAATAAATACGTCAGACCAACCGAGTACATAAGCAAGGAATATGTCGTACTACTTATATAAATCATATGAGGGAAATATGTAAAAATAATACTAGTATAACGGATAGCTAAAAGAACAACGACATAGAAAAAATAGATAATATTATATATATACATATATTATAACTATTATTATTCAGATTAGAAAAATAATTAATAAAACTTGAGATGAGTATTAACACCAAAATCTCTAATAATATTATATATACACATAATCTAATTCATTTTTCTTAAAGAGGGATTTACATTTTAAACGATCATGAAAGTCAATATTAATAAGTATACATCGCATAGAAATAGCATTAAGAATACGCTTAATCAGTACATGAAGAGAGATTCTATTTATGTCACACATTTATATGTCAAGTGCGACCTTCAATATTTAAAGGGAAGCATATCAAAGAATAAGAAAGTAAACATGAGATAAGTTAAAGAAAGAAAAGTCAAGTGTATGAACATCACGTAATTTTTTAGTTATATTTCGCCACACATAACAGACGACAAAAAATATAAAGAAAGAAGATTTAGAAGAGAGTGAACACATATTCTCTTTCGTATCACGAAAAAAGGAAGAATTTAAAGGAAGAAAAGAAGGATGAAAAGCAATACGAATAGTATAAGATAGCATATATAATCATATACAAGAAGGATCTATGCTGATACACACAGAACACGGATAAGACTAAAAAATGAGAAAGGAAATAAATTATGCAGCTATATTATCATATATACAGGAATAAGTAAGACACACTTTTGACGAGAGTACTCAAGAGATAGATATGAAAAATGATACACTCTATTATACTATTAGAGTAAATATTTATATAATTACATATTACACGCTTGAAGTGAAGTATAATAAAATTGTTTTATCAAAAATTGAGAGATAATTTAGATAGTTAAAGAATTTTGTAAGTAAATGATATAGATAGTAAAGTAAGATAATACAAATATCGCATGAAGATAAAGTTACAATGTGATATGAATCGTATAAATAAAACTATAGCCACAAGAAGGAGTACACTGGGACTGACAAATCTCTGAGGGAGGAGACCAGTTTCCCACCGTCCGCGGCATCTATTCCGTGACTTTTTATACACACCGGCTGCCTCTTTTGCATGATTAGATTCTACAGCGAAGATTATAAAAACGAAGAACGAAAACGAAAAAAAGAAGAAGATAAGTTGAAGGTAAAAAAAAAAGTCAAGAGATTTACGAAGGACAAGAAAGAATATCCACATCTTCCGAACAAGGAAGTCTTGTCTTTTGTACACGAGAAATTACCTTTTATCTATGATGAATCATGATAGGGTTTGAGCGATTTTCTTTCCTTGGATTCTTTTAAGGCTTTTTATTCTATTTTTTATTTACCCTGGAATTCTAATCAACTGAAAGACTTTTCGAATCGCATCCTTAAAGTATCTAATTATATTTCGCACTAAGGCGACCGTTATTTTTCTGCGATGCTTTTTTACGTTTTTTCACTCTTCAAATGTAATTCAGAGTCTTGATCTTCATTGGTCTTTCTCTTTTTTTTTTTCTTTTCTTTTTTTAACAAGCAGCGTTTTGCTTTAGGCAGCTAATGCGGAAAGAAGATATCTAGTTGTGGTCACAGAGTTCTAAGTTTTGACAACAGCTTAAGCACAACCAAATAAAGTCGGTTATAATATTCTTAGTCAATTCTAGACAACATTTATTCAAAAACAAAACCGGACTACATCTACCATTGTCTAAATCCTTCAACTTGTATAGAATCAAGAATGAAGAGACTTACACTGAGATGGAGAGGATATTTTTAATGTTAGCTATTTTTGTTCAATTACCAATCTTCTGTGTATAAAGTCAATCTTGCAGTACACACTTATTACTGCGAATTGGGAGTAAGGCGATATCTCTGTTCATTAGTCAGTGCGGAGGTCGTTTAGCGAGACAAATACTCAAAGAACAGACTGGAGTGTTTGAACCAGAGTTTTAAGGTTCTAAGCATTATATATATAACAAATAAAAATTGTGGTTAAAACTTAGTTCATTTTCCTAACAATTTTATTGAGTTAACAAAACTGATGACTATAACGAATCAACTCACAGAACCTTCATTATTTATAGACGTCAAGTTGTTGATGAGCACTTAATCAGCAGAGATGGAGAGGATTATTTGCTTTATTATAGCGGTGTTTCGTTTCTACGTAGTTGAATGTTTAAGAAGTCTAGGTTAGTTTGAACAACAGTCTATAGGTTCTAGAAACCTTAACAGGCAACCAAATAAATGGGTTTCACAAACACTAGTTCATTCTAACAATTTATTTAGGAACTTACAACATTGCTTAATCACAGTAATTCAAATTCCTTCATGTGTTACGAGGTACACTTCAGTAGAGCGTTTAATCACTGTAGAGTGTGAGAGGATTATCAATTTATTAGGGAGATTCGTGCTGTGTTCAGCAGTGGCAAATGTTTAGAAGAAGTCAATTGTGTGAGAAACGGTTATGAGTCTTTAAAACTGAATTAGTAGAGAGAAGTAAATGGGTTAAAACTTCAGTACAATTCTAACATTTATTGATTAGAACAGAATACGAGCTGCTGAGTAAACAATATAGAAAATGCTGCTTGCATCGTGTACTCAAATGACGTCAAGTTTGATGAGACTTATGATGACTGAAGATGGGATTGGATATATTTCAGGTTAGTAGGCGAGGTTCGGTTATATGGAAATGTTTATATCACCGGTTGGGGGGAACGCCTATCTATTCGTTTAGTAGCAACATTTATTGAGTTCTAACAACTAACAGCAAACAAATATAATGGGTTAAAACTTAGTATCTACTTATCTAATCATTTATATTAAGAACGAAAAGCAGTGAGTGACAGAGGTGAGGTAGTTAAATCTTCATTGTATAGCAGTTAGGGAGAGACTTATCACTGGAAGATGGTGAGAGGATATATTTTATGTAGTACCATTCTCGTTTTAGGTAGGAAATGTTAAAGAGTAGTATTGTTAGTACATAAACATTAATTCTAAACTAACATGCAACAGATATAACTGGTTTAAAACTTAGTCAAAATTCTAACTATTTATTGAAGATAAAAATAGCAAGTTGACTATACATCTATTAAATCCTCTTCCTCTTTAGTATCTGTAACAAGTTATGAGAGACTTGATCATGTAGTATGGAGAGAGATGGTCTAGGTATTTCTGATTTAAGTATTTTCTAGAGCATTTCGTATAGCTACAGTAATACTGTTAATAGGAAGTACTGGAGTGTTTAAGTGCAAGTGTTTTTCTAATTCTAGAGATGTAAGAGCATACCGATAAACCCTGGGAGAAAGTCTTCGCTATACCTAATGTTACTAACATTATTGATGAACATAATATCAGTGTAAGTATTACTCAGAACACATTCATTTTTTACTGAGCTACACAAAAATGTTTTGAGAGAACTTATACCACAGACAGATGGTGAGGAATATTTTGCTTGCAAGCATTTCGTTTAGTAGGAAAATTGTTATTGACGGCTGACTTTTCAGTTGTTCTATGTATATCAGGAGTTTTAATTCTAAAGATCAGGACAGCAACCAGATAAATGGGTAAAACTTACGCCGCAATTTTCTGACCACAAGATTTATTGCAGACAGGAAAAACAGTGGATCTAACAATTAAAAATTATTCTATCTGTGAGTCACCGAGTCTAGAACTGGAGAAGACGTGCTATCACTTGATGATTGGTAGAAGTTTTGATTTCCATATTTATTTCTATTAGCGTTTTAGTTAGGCGAACGAAAGTTTGCCTAAAGACTGTCCCTTAGTGTTAGTACAACCATTTAATTTCTTTAAAAAAATTTTAAAGCTACAAATTAAATGGGTTAACACATTTAGTTCAATCTTAACAATTATTGATGAATCTAATAACAATGAACAACAAATAAAAAAACCTTCATGTTTATAGATCAAGTTTGAGAGAACTTATACAAATAGATGATAGGAGAAAGATATATTTTAAATTAGTAGTCGTATTTGTATTAGCTAGCAAATGCTAATAGAAAGTACTATTTTATATGTATGTATAGTTACAAACATTTAATATTCTAAAAAAATAAAGCAACATTAAATTGGGGTTGAAAATCTACTTTGAGTGTGTCATATTTTTTTATGTCTAAAATTTTTATCTGGAGAGAACGAAACAGTTGAGTAGACATATTCGAATATGCCTACTGTATGTTGTGATGTAGGAGTCACAGTTTGTTTTGAGAAGCCACTAAATGCCTGAGATGGAAGAGGAATATACTTTACTACGTACAGTTCGTCTATGATGCAGCAAAGCTGAACAGAAGTATCTGCCCAGTAGTTGTACAACATTTAACTTAAAATGTCACCACATCAAACCGATTATAATATAAGGGTTAAATACTTAGGTTACTCTTCTAACAATTTATTGCAGAACATAACATGATTTGACTTTAAGGATTATAAAGTCCTCCTGTTGAATAATATGAATTCTAGGTTATTGAGATACATCTTACGGGTTCGTATGGATTTTAATGATAGATTCTTAAATATATTATAAGTTAACGTCTTTATGGTATAACTATCAGGAATAACCATTTTGGTTAGGGATATACTTATATACTAATCTGTCTGTCTGTCTGTTGTCTGGTCTCTCTCTCACGATACACACACACCGATTATAATATCGAGGTATGTTACACTAATGTATATTCTTACAAGGAAATGGCATAATAGTTCCCTGTGACACGTTGAGGAATATGTAGTACTCAAACAACATTTTAAAATAGAAGATAAAACTTCTGAAAACGTGTGCGTTGACAACTTTTATATTTCCTTGAATAGGAAACCGATTCCTTTTGGGGCAGTCCCATTGCTACTAGTTTCACCTAGTAAATGTAAATCAGATGAGCTTGCGAATATAGATGGATAAAAAAAACATGATGCAATGCGGAAGAACCGGAAGTAACGAGGGTGGAAAAGATTTTAAATCTTTAGTAATCAATAGTAAATTTTATATCTAAGAAGAAAACATAGAAGCGATTAGCCCATTTATAGTATGTTAATAGTAAATAAACATTTGACTTGTCTATTGCTATATCAATCAAGTCTGCGCAAACACCTGGATGATCGATTGAAGTGCCATTGATTTTTTTAATGAGACTGTCAGACAATAGATAATATCTTAATAACAGTGGAACAAAGAAACTACAAAACTTTACTGATCGGACATAAGTACGTAATAAACACAGAGATATATTCTATATGCATACACACATTACATACATATATTCATTAATCTATATATTATACAATTTAATATATTATATATATATATTATATATATATATACTTACCCAAAAGTTTTTAGTACATATATATATATAATATATATACTATATATATATATATAAGAAAAAGAAGAAATACTAAAGAACAATCAAAGCGTAACAGAAATAAGCACCAAGTTATAAAAACTAAATAAAGAAAAGACAATGAGTCTGTTTAGATTTGTTCCAAAGTTTACGTTTTGCTAATCTTACGATTAAAACAAACAGTTGAGTAAAGACACTGAACTACTAACTACTAATAATCAATATATAAATATAATGGATATTGTGTGTTTGTCTGTCTTGTAACCGAAACTATATCTATCCAACTCAGTCAGCAATTCCCTTTGTTATCTAGCATCAATTCTCCATAATTTTTATTTTATTTAAACTCACATTATAATAAAATTGTTTAACATTTTCAATACTGTTTGACCACATCTACAATACTAGATAAAATGCAATTTGTGTTCTATATATACAATACAAAATAAGAGGTTTACAGGAGTGAATGGGAAGCAATTTTCAATGATTTAAATTTTGATTTTAATAAATATGATGCTTAGTAATTATTGATTTATAATTCTTTGGTTTATCTTAATGAATATGAAGCAAAATTCTCGGGATAAACTGTTAAAAGAAAATCCATTAGCCAAGAAATTACTAATATTATTCTTTAGCTTCTATTTTTAACTAAATAGTTAAATAGAAAATTTACCAATGGAAAGACGGGAGTGATGGAAAAATGATGGAAGAGTTAGTTTCAAAGTTGTTTTCTCTTTTTCAATCATACCGCCCTTCTGTTTCAAATCTATTCTATTTGCATTCTTATTCTAGTTTCAGTTAGCTTTCTAATTTAACATGAATATTTTATTCGATTAGAAACTTTAATCTTGCACCCGGAGGGTGCATCATATTTGCCTAAGTAATAATGATTAACTAATAAGGCTCTCCACCCTAGAGATGAATGAGATAGTTATATTGTCAAGAAAGGGAGGGGGAAGGAGGTCTTGCCAAACAGAGAAATGCGGTAGAACACACAATCAACACTTGAAGATTACACAAGAAAGAGCAAAGACAACTGCTTATGGCGTGCCAACAAAGTAGATATAACAGATGACAAACAGAAAAACAACAAACCAGACTAAAAAAAAAAAATGGGAAGAAAAACACCATTATAATGACGCCTTTCAACCGACCATAGAAGAGGTTGCACATGGAAAACTTGTACTGTTAAGAAAGGGAACTCACAAAAGAAACCTGAATCAAACTTATAATTGCTGCACAAAATAATATGCCATATTAGGACCGAACCTATAATCAAAAAACGAAATTGCTAAGATCCAACGAAAGTAGTAATATGTAGACCTTGCGGTATTAGAGATGAGACTGTAAACCATGTACTTCTGCGAATGTAGGGAAGAAAATAAGAAAGATGGAGAGAGTGAAGATGTATGGAGAGTAGAAGCGGGTAAGGAAAAGAGAATAAGGAAGAGGGAGGAAAGAGAAGGCGAGAGGAGAGAGAGAGAGGAGAGGAGAGAGAGGGAGGAAAGAAACTAGGGGGATATAGGGAAGAGAGGGAAGGGAAGGAATAGAGAGAAAGAGACCGAGAGGGGATTTGAGAGGGTGAAAGGAAGGACAGAGAGAGAGAGAGAGAGAGCAGAGAGAGAGAGAGGAGAGAGTGAGTGATGTGAGAACCGATGTGGGGAATAGATATATCGAGAGAAAGAGACCGAACAAGGAATGGAGAGTGATAGAGAGAGAAAACAGAGAGAGAGAGAGAAAAAGAGGAGAGAGGAGAAACAAAAGAGAGAGAGGAGAAAGAGAGAGAGAGAAAAAGAGAGAGATTAGGATAGATAGACAGAGAGGAATAGAAAGGAGAGAGGAGAGAGAGGAAAAAAAAAAGAGAGAAAAAGATTAGATATGATACAATAGATAGATAGAGACGAGAGAGAGAGAGAGAGAAGAGAGAAAAAGAAGGAGAGAGAAAAAGAGAGAGAAAAGAGAGAGGAGAGAGAAGAGAGAGAGAGAGAGAGAGAAAGAAATTAATGTTTTGCTGGAAACGACTGACATGTTTATTATGGGCAAATATGTCGTCGCGATTGTCATTTCTGCACGATCTTCAATCTTCGCGTTTAAAAGATACTTGGTAATTAAACAGATAATAATATATATATATTATATATATATATTATATAATACTTTATGATAGATAAATTAGATACAGAAGAGAAGAACAATGAGATTGATCTAAGATAGTCTGAATGAAAGTAAACACACAACACATCACACACTATCATACATACATTTATATATATATGCGGTGTGTATTATATATGTGTACGTGTGTATAGTATGTGGTGGTGTTTATTTTTATTCGTCTAGATCAATCTTTCATTCTCTCACTATTATTTGACCCTATATATTTATTTATCATAATATACACACACTCAGAACGCTCACGCCGTTACACCGCACCACATACACACACGCAAGAAATAACACACACACACACACACACACACAAACATGCACACACTCACACAGTGTAATGGTCGAGTGTCCGCCTGTCAGCCTGAACAGGTAAGCTTCGAATCACGCACTAAAGCACTGGCCCTGTCTTTACTCTGCTGATTGAGGCTCTAATAGGCTGAAATGTACATACAGAGTAATCGACTTTTCTAATTTGTTACGGCTTACATTTAAACCCGATATGCACGCCCTAATTCATTTAATTATAATTAATTAATTAACAAATGGTAGGTATGAA
>CM042151.1:3974136-3979136 GCA_023376005.1 Doryteuthis pealeii
TGTTAGGTTAAAGCTGCAGTATCGTATCCTAATGACTTTGTAGAAGTAGAAGCAGGAAAATGGTTTGCAATCCATTTTTATGGCAAAAGTCATTTCCAATGAATTTTTATAGTAAAAATCATTTTTAATGCATTTTTATAGTAAAAATCATTTCCAATGAATTTTTATAGTAAAAATCATTTTTAATGCATTTTTATAGTAAAAATCATTTCCAATGAATTTTTATAGTAAAAATCATGTTTAATGCATTTTTATACTAAAAATCATTTCCAATGAATTTTTATAGTAAAAATAAGTTTTAATGCATTTTTATAGTAAAAATCATTTCCAATGCATTATTATAGTAAAAGTCATTTCCAATGAATTTTTATAGTAAAAGTCATTTCCTGTTCATTTTTATAGTAAAAATCATTTTTAATGCATTTTTATAGTAAAAATCATTTTTAATGCATTTTTATAGTAAAAATCATTTCCAATGAATTTTTATAGTAAAAATAATTTCCAATGAATTTTATAGTAAAATATTTCTTTTATAGTAAAATTTCCAATGAATTTTTATAGTAAAAAATCATTTCCAATGAATTTTTATAGTAAAAAATCATTTCCAATGAATTTTATTGTAAAAATCATTTTGAATTTTAAAAAATAAGTTTTTAATGCATTTTATAGTAAAAATCATTTCCAATGCATTATTATAGTAAAAGTCATTTCCAATGAATTTTTATAGTAAAAGTCATTTCCTGTTCATTTTTATAGTAAAAATCATTTTTAATGCATTTTTATAGTAAAAATCATTTTTAATGCATTTTTATAACATAAATCATTTCCAATGAATTTTTATAGCAAAATTCATTTCCGATAGATAGATTAATAGATGTTGCATTTTTATAGTAAAAATCATTTCCAATGCATTTTTATAGTAAAAATCATTTTTAATGCATTTTTATAGTAAAAATCATTTCCAATGAATGTTTATAGTATAAATCATTTCCAATGAATTTTTATAGTAAAAAATCATTTTCAATGCATTTTTATAGTAAAAATGATTTCCAATGAATTTTTATAGTAAAAATCATTTCCAATGAATTTTTATAGTAAAAATCATTTCCAATGAATTTTTATAGTAAAAATCATTTCCAATGAATTTTTATTGTAAAAATCATTTCCAATGAATTTTTATTGTAAAAATCATTTCCAAAGCATTTTTATAGTAAAAATCATTTCCAATGCATTTTTATAGTGAAAATCATTTCCAATGCATTTTTATAGTAAAAATCATTTCCAATGCATTTTTATAGTACAAATCATTTCCAATGCATTTTTATAGCAAAATTCATTTCCAATATAATTTTTTGACAAAAATCATTTCCAATGCATTTTTATAGCAAAATGAATTTCCAATATATTTTTATAGCAAAATTCATTTCCAATGCATTTTTATACTAAAAATCATTTAAATGCATTTTGATAGTAAAAATCATTTCCAATGAATTTTGATTGTAAAAATCATTTAAAATGAATTTTTATAGTAAAAATCATTTTTAAGGCATTTTGATAGTAAAAATCATTTCCAATGCATTTTTATAGTAAAAATCATTTCCAATAAATTTTTATAGTAAAAATCATTTTTAAGGCATTTTTGTAGTAAAAATCATTTCCAATGCATTTTTATAGTAAAAATCATTTTCAATAAATTTTTATAGTAAAAATCATTTCTAATGAATTTTTTATAGCAAAATTCATTTCCAATGCATTTTTATAGTAAAAATCATTTTCAATGCATTCTTATAGCAAAATTAATTGCCAACATATTTTTATAGCAAAATTTAATTCCGATGTATCTTTATAGCAAAAATCATTTCCAATTTTTATAGTAAAAATCACTTTCAATGCATTTTTTTTTAGTAAAAATCATTTCCAATGAATTTTTATAGTAAAAATCATTTCCAATGCATTTTTATAGCTAAATTCATTTTCAATGCATTTTATAGCAAAATTAATTTCCAATATATTCTTATAGCAAAATTCAATTCCGATGTATTTTTATAGCAAAAATCATTTCCAATTTTATAAGATCACTTTCAATGCATTTTTATAGTAAAAATTATTTCCAATGAATTGTTATAGTAAAAATCATTTCCAATGAATTTTTATAGTAAAAATCATTTTCAATGCATTTTTATAGTAAAAATCATTTTCAACGCATTTTTATAACAAAATTCATTTCCAGTGCATTTTTATAGCAAAATTCATTTCCGATGTATTTTTATAGCAAAAATCGATTAATGGTGAGGTTCCAGTTTTGGAGGTTTGGGGAATGTGGATCCCCCCTTCATCACCATTGCTCCCTGGTCCACTTGGGCCCGGAGTGGTAGTACCTGTTAGGGTCCCATCTATGGGTTAAATAGGGTTAAATAGAAAAATGTATTTATAAAAAAAGTTCGTGTATCCATTAAGAATTAATTTATTTCTAAACTTTATCGGCATTAAATGACCCACTGAGGTTGATATGCCGTAAAACAAAACAAACAAACAAACAAAAATAATGAAAGTTAAAACAATATGTAGGGGTGACAAGACTTTCTGACCACGCTGTAGTCATCAAATCTTGTAAGATGTTTTTTTGTTGTTTTTTTTGTTTTGTTTTTCACGATGTGAGGCAGGCTAAAAAAAATTAAGGTATCGACTTATTTATTCTGCGTCCGACCCCACAAATTATTCATAGCACCTGCCCCCGCCCTCCCGCCGCCACGTACACACCAAGCCACATCCATGTCAGTTTATTCCGCCAATTATTAAATTTTCGTCACGCACCTTATTAACTATGCCCGGGCCGAACCAAGCGAAAGCGTACATCCAAACGGTGAAGTTGCGAGACGCAAGGAAATAAGTGCGTCCGGTTAGCGGCGGGGAGCGGGAAGGGGTTAAGGTTACTCGACTTCTCGTCAACTGCAATTAGCTACCAGATTTTTATAAACTCGTTCTTATTCATGAGTTTTATCAAGTCTGCGTGGATGGGCAGGGTTCGAGATGGGACAGATTCTGATAACGGGAAGAAAGAAAGAAAGGAAAGAAAGAAAGAAAGAAAGGAAGAAAGAAATAGAAAGGAAGAAGAAAGAAAGGAAGGAAGAAAGAAAGAAAGGAAGGAAGAAAGGAAGAAAGGAAGGAAAGAAAGGAAAGAAAAGAAAGAAAAGAAAAAAAAGAAGAAAGAAGAAGAAAGAAAAAGAAAGAAGAAAGAAGAAAGAAAGAAAGAATGAAAGAAAGAATGAAAAAAGAATGAAAGAAAGAAAAATGAAAGAAAGAAAGAAAGAAAGAATGAAAGAAAGAAAGAAAGATGAAAGAATGAAAGAAAGAAAGAAAGAAAGAATGAAAAAAAGAAAAAAAGAAAGAATGAAAGAAAAAAGAAAGAAAGAATGAAAGAAAGAAAGAAAGAATGAATGAAAGAAAGAATGAAAGAAAGAAAGAAAGAATGAAAGAAAGAAACAAACAAACAAAGAAACAAAGAAACAAAGAAAGAATGAAATTATGCCAAAGAAAACTAACAACAACAATTGTTGTATATTGAAAATATCTAAAAGAAGGTGAAAAGGGAAATAGGGTCTTCCGGTTGGATCGAGGCAGGGAGAAGACGAAAAGAGTAACAAAGGACTTTATCCGTTTAAAGCGAACAAAGAAGGATGGGTAACAATAAGTTCGGAAATAGATTTGTCCGGTGATAAAGATAACAAAAGAAAACGCGTAGGCGTTTGATATATATAAAAGGAAGTCAGGGATCCCAGGTCAGAGACAGCAGACAGCGGACGGCGAACAGAGCACAAGGAGCGACCGTCGACACGGTCGTCGCAGTCAAGGCCGGTGAGACGCCACCAGCCACCCCTTTACTCACCATCCCAGCAGCAGTAGTAGTAGTCATTGTCAACGCTCGCCGCCCACCCACCAGCCGAGGAAAAAGAAATAAAGTCAAAACTCCTACTATACCCATGTGTTGTAGATTTCATTAAGTGACTACTACATATATCATCTAGGGTTATTAACGATACCCGCTACGTATGCAGATACACGAAGGAGGGCCGTGAATTTGAAGCCGCTATATAACATATAGAATTTGATGCCAGTACGTAACACAATAACCATGTTTTAGTTACTTTGTTTAATGGTGTATCAACCTTCGTGGGTTATTTAATTCCAAAGCCATCCTTGTAGAAGAATAGTATTGTTACTATTGAACCCATAGCTGGGGGGGGGGGATAAAGGGGGTTTATACCGTTCTAAAGGGTATTGGTCTGAAAGTGAAATTAATGGTACAACCTCCACCATTTTCTCTCTTGATATGAAAGTCCTGTCACCCATACCTATTTTTTAACTTCAGAGTTCTTAAACATTCGGTCATTAGCACATGCAAACACAAGACGGGATTTTTAACTGATAAATACATATATATGTATATATTTCAAGGTCACCAGAGAGTTCATATCCGTTTAATAGGAGAGCCTTGCTATGTCTTGCTTAGACGGTGACGGTCAGCTAAATTCCCATTTGCAAGCGAGAATTTTTAGGTAAATATTCTTAGTATTATTTATATTATTCGGACTATTTCCTCATCTCTATTGTTATCTGTACAACGTTTCGTCCGATGTGACCTCCGGCCTTCTTTGGGTATTTCTTTTTCGGAAAAGAAGTATATTCTTTCTTCTCGGACAAGAATGTTCCAGAGTCCAAGAAGGTTCTCGAGTCAGAGAAGATCCCGAGTTCGACAAGAAATACCTGAAGAATGCCGTTGTACAATTACAATAAAGATGAGGACAATAGTCCGAATAATACAAATAGTACTAATTATCAAGCCTCATCTAAATAAATTCAGAGAAAAAGTAAATATACTTGTTTGAAAACTAATTGTTAAGAGCGGGAAAGAAAAGATAGCAGATAATTTTCTTCTAAGACTTTTGTGGGTTTAAGTGATAGCTAAATGTAAGGTATTTTCTTATTGGCTGCTCGTTGAT
>CM042151.1:3984136-3995964 GCA_023376005.1 Doryteuthis pealeii
CCGATATGCCCTCCGGCCTTCTTCAGGTATTTCTTATCGGACTCGGGAACCTTCTTTTCGAACTTGGGAACTTTCTTTCGTAATCGAGAACCATCACGGAACTTTGAACGTAACCCTTTATTCAATCCTGGGTAGAAGCAGTAACATAGAAAAATAACTAACACAACTCCTACCCCAGCTATGGTTAGCGGAATGAGAAGAGGATACCCCCGTGGACTAAATAAAGGATACTGCGGGAGAAGCAAGGACGAACTCATAAACGACGTTCTCCTGTGAAAGCCAGCACATGGGCACGCCAGTGTGGGCCGACTAACAAAGACGTACATTGACCAGCTCTCTGTGGATACAGGATTCTGCATAGAGGACCTCCCGAGAATGATGAGCGATAGGAAAGGATGGAGAAAGATTTTCATGGATATCCATGCTAACAGCGCGACATGATGATATATATATATATATATATAGATAGATAGATAGATAGATAGATAGTTTGATTGTAAAAATATACCAAACTTCACCTGGGTAAAAATGAAAAAAGAAAAGACCAAGATGGTTGTACCAACAGAAAATAATTGGTTAATACTATAACACTTGGCCAAAAGAAAAATTATATATATATATATATATATATATATATATATATATATATATATATATATATAATGAGTCAGATGTACCTACTAACAGTTTCGCTTAGTAGCTCATCAGGGCAAGAATCTGAGTCAGATTCTTGCTCTGATGAGCTACTAAGCGAAACCGCTGGTAGGTATATCTGACTCATTAGGTTTAACTATATATGCAAATAAAAGCCGCTGTACGGCCACTTGCCCTCTATCACACCAGCCAAATAAATATTTTGACCCTGAGAATTATATAAATCTGCTCTAATGATATACGTATACTTTAAGATATATGTTTGTCTTGTTGTTACATAATTATTAGATTCCTAATATTTATGTGCTGTAGTGTAGAAATCAAAATGGATGTTATAAGTGGCAGCCCACGGCCTTGAAGTTTGAATGACAAGGCTTGACCTCAGTCCTAACCTTCCGGTAGATACCGTGAGAATCGGTGGAGAAGACCCTCTTCCGGTTTAGATTAGAAATAGATTTTAGTCAGTCGGCCAGAAACCACGACGGTGGTGAGTCGTGTATTACACGCTCCGACTCGATCTGCGCAGGTAATCTGGTGGGGATTTCGAAATAAATATGATCTAAGTTAAATCGAAGTCTTGTGTTATTATCCAAAATGACACAGGGCTTCTGATAAAGAGAAATCCCCAATGGAAGATCAGACACGAAGTCCAAAGATGAAGTCCAGACGCTAGAAGAGACGCTAGAAGAAGAAAAGGCGTAAGTAAGTAAAGAGGTATACAACATTGTTTGTTTTGTTTTCTTTTAACTGAATATTGCTTTTCTCTTTGATTTTATCTGAAAATGCCATTTTTCTTTTAATGTTTTTTGAGGATGTACTTTTTTTCGCAGTGAATTGTTGAATAATTATTACTTTAAAGTCTGGAAACTACACGGCTCATCTGGTGATGGAGAGAAGAAGAAAAAACTACTCGTACATCCCGCTCTCAGCTACGATCTATTTGATAAGATTAATGCGGAAAGCTAACTATTCTATGTCTGGCCATTTGAAAATTACACAAGTATATTATGGTATTTTGTAAAAAGGTTTCTTTTTATTCTTCTTCTTATTATTATTATTAATATGAAGCCACAAAAGAAAAGAAAAAAAAAAAGATTAAACGATTCGTGAGACTGATAAAAGGGTCTATGAATTTGGCGCTCAAATTGAGCTATGATAAAAATCAACAGAAAAAAGGCAATAGGCGAAACGGAGAATAACACACTTGAGCCAAAGATATGGATCAACTCGACTTCATAAACAACTATCTTTAAAGCCGATCAGATCGGAAATGATTGATCGTTATATATATATATATATATATATATATATATGTGTGTGTGTGTGTGGTGTGTGGGTGTGTTCATGGTATATATCAGGTTGAGGCAAGGGGTAAATACACAGTCGCTTAAAAATATTATCTAAAGATGGTAAGTAATATTGCACGATATTAACCTTTCTGTCTTTCATAATCATTCTCTCTCCCTCTCTACGGAGGATTTGTGAAAACATGCATACACACACATTCACACACACATACACACACACACACACACACACATATATATATGTGTGGTGTGTGTGTGTGTGTGTGGTGTGTGTGTGTGTTGGGGGGTGTTTTGAAGCATTGGAAAAAAGAACAAAAACAAGAAAAACAACAAAAATCAGAATTTTAATATTCAATTGTTGTTCTGTTCCTGGTTTGATCAATTCCGATATTTCGGGTGAGCCTTCACCCTTTTTCAAGGTATATGAGACGGTCTGGAGAAAAAAAAAGATGAAATGTTGTATATGAGGCAATGGGTGAAACGGAGAATAACACACTTGAGCCAAAGATATGGATCAACTCGACTTCATAAACAACTATCTTTAAAGCCGATCAGATCGGAAATGATCGTTATATATATATATATATATATATATATATATATATATATATATATATGTTCATGGGTAGATATCAGGTTGAGGCAAGGGCTAAATACACCAGTCGCTTAAAAATATTATCTAAAGATGGTAAGTAATATTGCACGATATTAACCTTTCTGTCTTTCATAATCATTCTCTCTCCCTCTCTACGGAGGATTTGTGAAAACATGCACACACACACACACACACACACACACACACACACACACATAAATATATATATATATATATATATATATATATATATATATATATGGGGGGCGTTTTGAAGCATTGGAAAAAAGAACAAAAACAAGAAAAACAAAACAAAAATCAGAATTTTAATATACAATTGTTGTTCTGTTCATGGTTTGTTAAATTCCGATATTTCGGGTGAACATTCACCCTTTTTCAAGGTATATGAGACGGTCTGGAGAAAAAAAAGATGAAATGTTGTATATGAGGCAATAGGTGAAACGGAGAATAACACACTTGAGGCAAAGATATGGATCAACTCGACTTCATAAACAACTATCTTTAAAGCCGATCAGACCGGAAATGATTGATCGTTATATATATATATATATATATATATATATATATATATATGTGTTCATGGGTAGATATCAGGTTGAGGCAAGGGCTAAATACACCAGTCACTTAAAAATATTATCTAAAGATGGTAAATAATATTGCACGATATTAACCTTTCTGTCGTCCACAATTTTTCTCTCTTCCTCTCTCCGGAGGATTTGTGAAAACATGCACACACACACACACACACACACATATATATATAATATATATATATATATATATATATATATATATATATATATGTGTGTGTGTGTGTGTATGTGTGTGTGTGTGTGTTTCGGAGAATATGTGCTTAATTGAAGTCGTACCTAATTTTGAAAGTTAATTAATAATTAATTAATTAGGCGAGAATACCTATTCAAACGTAAGGCTAAATAAATCGAGAAAAATCAATCTCTGTATGTACATTTCGGCCTATTAGGCCTCATCAGCAGAGCTATAGATAGGAAGACCGCCTGAAGACCACTCTGCTAATGAGGCCTAATAGGCAGAAATATACATACAGAGATTGATTTTTCTCGATTTGTTTAGCCTTACATTTGAATAGGTATTCCCGCCTAATTAATTAATTATTAATTAATTAACTTTCAAAATTAGGTACGACTTCAATTAAGCACATATTCTCAAAAAAAAATTGTCGGCTAAAAAAGCCATGTCAAAACACATCGTTTGTGTATTTACTTCTCATATATATATATATATATATATATATATATATATATATGGGGGGGGTATTTTGAAGCATTGGAAAAAAGAAAACAAGAAAAACAGAACAAAAATCAGAATTTTAATATTCAATTGTTGTTCTGTTCCTGGTTTGATCAATTCTGATATTTCGGGTGAACCTTTACCCTTTTTCGAGGTATATGAAAAGGTCTGGAGAAAAAAATGAAATGCTGTATATGAGGGCAATAAAGTAATTAAATGAAGTGAACGGATTTGGCGTTTTTTAGCAATTAATTTTCTTTCGAAATTGTGTGACGTAACTCATCCGAAATACGATCATGGCAATCGTTCGAAATGTGGCATGGCTTTGATCGTGGAAGTCATGTGCAATTTAAAGAAAAATTAAAGATTAAAAAAATAATAAATAAATTTAATAATGATATTACGTCACGGCATTTGTCTTCGGCTCCTCGCCGTGTTTTTGGCCGAAATACGTGTTTTCATGGAATTTCTCCATTTTTTTCTTCTTCTTAGGGTTATCATATATTGTTGTGGGATATTAGGTATGGGATGTGTGAAAGTATTTGTATGTATTTAATAACAATATATATATATATATATATATATATATATATATATATATATATATATATATATATATAATTTAATATACCAAACTTGTTGGTAAATCCTCGCGGTGAGAAAAAAAACAGCAAATAGTTTGATTGTAAAAATATACTACCAAACATCACCCGGGAAAAAAAATTTGGAAAAAAGAAAAGACCAAGATAATCGTACCAACCAAAAATAATCTATTGGTACAATATCTGGCCAAAAGAAAAAAACAACATCACCAGGAAACTAAAGCTAATAAGTATATATATATATATATATATATATATATATATATATATATATATATATATATGAAAGATTGTAAATGAGCTAAGAAATGGTACTTTGGAGAAATAATGAGGCGCATATGTAATGGTTATCGCATGAGGTAATGGTTACGTTTGTAATGTAAAGTATCAAAATATTAAACCAATTATTAAATCGGAAATATTAAAGAGATTCAATATCTGCCGAAGTTTGACAGATCCGTGTTTCTTGTGTTTACAAAAAAAATGTTAGCGATAATTAGATTCCCGTATAAGAAAAAAATTACTAAATAAAAAGAATGAATTTCTGAGGAAATGCTTCCATAAAATGCATAACTCATAAATGTATTATTAAGATTAATATAGATGCTATCTAAGCAATATATATTAATTATTATAAAAAAAACTACAATCTAGACTAAATAAGATATAAAATGAATAAAGGAAAAAATGAGTAGATCATATATTGAATTACAAATTACTTTTGACTGATAAACGTATGTAAAACTAATCTTTAATTTCAAATGGAAACAGTTTAGATTGAAAAACTAAAGTTCATACTAATTATATGACAGTGAGAGAAATAAAAATCTTATTATAATGGAGATTGTGTGTTATTCTGTCTGTAACCGAAAATATATTCCTACTCAAGTCACAATTCTCTTAGTTATAGACATCACATTCTCCATGATTTTATTTTTTATTTAAACCTCAATTATTAATAAAATTGTCTTACTTTATTAATACTGTTAACCATGTCTACATACTGACAACATGCAATTCTATTTATATATACAACAAAATAGCGGTTTACAGTGTGAACGGGAAGGCTAATTTGCATATTAATATTAAAAATCGAATTTAATAAATATGTGCTTAGTATTATTGATTTCTAACTGTTTGGTTTTATTTTAATGAATATAAGCAAAAATCTCTTCAATGAATCTTAAATGAAATCCATTAACAAGATAAAATAACTGTCATTTTATTCTTTACTTCCTCTTATAACTAAATACTTAAATTAGAAAAAATAACAATGTAAGACGAGAGTGATGGAAGAGTAAGTTTCAGTTGTTCCATTTTTTATTATACTCCCTCCGTTTCAAATCTTTTATTATACTCCCTCTGTTTCAAATTTTTTTATCTGTATTCTTATTTAGTTTCATTAGCCTTTCTAATTTAATACAATATTCTATTACATTAAAACTTAAATACTTGCACCCGGAGGGTGCATATATTTGCTAGTAATTCTAAACTAGATAAGTATCACTTATTATAACGGAGATTGTGTGTCTTTCTGTCTGTAACCAAAATTATATTACTACTCATGTCATAATTCCCTTAGTTATTTACGTCACATTCTCCATGATTTTTAAAAATTTAAACATCAATTATTAATAAGGGGCCGGGTTAGCTCAGTCGGTAGAGCGTTCGGCTAGAAACCACAAGGTTCCTAGTTCGATACCGGTCCCCGCCAACTCAGCGTATGAGTAGCACAGGGATCAGTGCGGTAAAGTAAGGAGCTGATGGTAGGTGTGGCGCTCCACCTCAGATGCTAAAAACAATCTCCTTGGTCTAGCGCTATTGAAAAGGGGTTAGACTCCCTCGCTGACTGGCTGATACCGACATTAGGACGCCCCGTCGACTTTACTTTACTTACATTATTAATACTGTTTGCCTTATCTACAGGTATTTGCCTCTCATCCCACTTATGAGGGCGTGACACAAGGACATTTTTATGTGGGCCCACCCACAAGCCGAAGCTTATGGGTGGTAGGTGGAAAAAAATGTGTCGATCCCGTCGGCATTCCCCCTCAAGGGGGGCGCCTCAGACGCTGGGCAATAAACCCAGCCCTGCCCCTTTAAATCGAGGGGGCAGGTATTGCCTGGGTGGATAGCCCCTGGGATCGACGCTATTAACTTGTAAAGATCCAGGGCCGAAGCCACTGGACCCCCACCACGAGGAGCGGGCTTATCTACAGGTATTTGCCTCATACACCACTTGTATGGGCTGGGCACAAGGCCTCGTTTTAACGTGGGTCCACCCACAAGCCGAAGCTCATGGGTGGGAAAGAACAAAAATTGCGTCGATCCTTTCAGCATTCCCCCACAAGGGGACACCTCAGGCGCTGGGCAATAAACCCAGCCCTGCCCCTTTAAATCAAGGGGCAGGTATTGCCTGGGGGGATAGCCCCCAGCGATCGACGCTATTAACTTGTAAAGATCCAGGTCCGAAGCCACTGGACCCCCACAACCAGGGGCGGGCTTATCTACATACTAACAATATGCAATTTTATTTATATATACAACAAAATGGCGGTTTACAGTGTGAACGGGAAGGCTAATTTGCATATTAATATTAAAAATTTGATCTTGATAAATATGTGCTTAGTATTGTTGATTTCTAATTGTTTGGTATTATTTTAATGAATATGAGCAAAAATCTCGGGGATAAATCTTAAAAGAAACCGATTATCAAGAAGAAATAACTGTAATGTTATTCTTTACGTCCTAATTTAACTAAATAGTTAAATTAGGAAAATTTAGCAATGAAAGACGTGAGAGATAGAAGAGTAAGTTTCATCTGTTCTATTTTTATCATAACCCCTCTGTTTCAAATATTCTTATCTGCCTTCTTATTTAGTTTCAATAGCCTTTATAATTAATTAATTAATCTAATCAATTAATCAAATATATAAAAATCACAAGTTATGTGTGAAAAAAATTAGATATCTTAATTTCTGAGACTTAAATTATTTTTTATTTTTAATCCCAACTTTTTGATAACATGTTGCTTGCTTCAAGTAATATCAAGTAGAATGCAACACAAGGCCATTTATTTTAAGTTGAGCACTGCTAGTTTGAATTCAGAAGTGTCCTTCTCCTAGACTGGGTGCCTTACCAAGGTTAAAGAGTCCAATCTGCTCTATTATTTACCCATGGTTGGATTCATACTTTTCCCAAAGGTATTAGTACCATGTGAAATGCTGACAGGATTTGATTATATAACACACACACATTATATATATATATATATATATATATATATATATATATATATAATATATATATATATATGTGTGTGTGGAAAGACAAGGTATTCAAAGGATGATTTTATTAGTTATTTCATCCTCTGAATACTTTGTTCCTTCATATTTCATATATTCATATACTGTGATATATATATAATTAAATGTAATATTTTATTCCATTAAAACTTAAATACTAAAACCGGAGGGTGCATATATTTGCTTGTATATAAAATGTAGCTACCTAGATGTTTTAGTTCTCCTGAAGAAGGTGTACCTTCTATAGAGAAAAACTTTTTTCTACAACTGTATATTATATATATATATATATATATATATATATATTTATATATAATCCAAAAGTCCAGAGAAGAAATCTTCCTTACGACACAAGAGTTTTATTTAAACAAAACCACGTCGCAGTTTGAGAGCTCAATGTGTGCTCTTAATGTTAGAGTCACAGAGCAAATATATGAGTAAAGAAATAACAAAAGACTTAGAGATTTAGCGTTATAGTCTATTTCAGGGAGCTTAGATAAAGTGTCTTTATGAGTCGGGAGATTTAGACTATTTGTCTAAGCTCCCTGAAATATACTATAAAGCTAAATCTCTAAGTCTTTTGTTATTTCTTTACTTATATATATATATATATATATATATATATATATATATATATATATATATATATATATATATATATATATGGGTGGGTGGGTGTGTGTGTGTGTGTGTGTGTGTGTGTGTGTTGTATATTAAGAAAAATTGAAAAAACACAGGTTTAAATGAGTTAAGTGGTGAGTTTATTGGTCGCCGCTGCAGTGATTCGATCTATTAATTAGATCATCTTCAAGGCATTTGTTGGTATATGGAAGGTAATAAGAACTTTTTTTTATCACAGAATAACGAGAAAAGCGAGTGATAGTCCTTGTTTATCAGTCTGGTTAAAATTTGGAGTTTGAAAAAAAAGACGGTTTGAAATATGACGTCAAATATTCTATTTTACGGGGTGAGTATGGGACTGTGTAAGTCTGTGTATCGAAAAGAAAGCATTGTGCATTTTTTAGGTGTGTGGTTGCGCGTGTGTGTATAAATCCTTTGCGATAAACGACAGCGAAACAAACCTCAAGGTTGTGTGTGTGTGTGTGTGTGTGTGTGAGCATGTTTACCATTGAGAAACGATGTATGTTTCAGGTGGCAAGAGAATATTCTTTTAACTTTTGAGTTGCTGTGTGCGTTTGATATGTAAGAGGTAGGGGGATAGCATTTACGCGTCATATATATATATATATATATATATATATATATATAAGTTTTGTTGAACTGTACAGACAATTCCTGTCGGTCAAGTTTTTCGTTGATCCGTTCCAATTTTCGGGCCAACTTTCTGGTGTCGGGGTGTAACTGGTATAACAGTCACCCAAAGGTTTCAAAACGAGCGCTTTCGGCAATACAATTTGCCAACTTCAGGTAGGAAAGGTATGATTTCGTGTCTCGTTTAAAACTTGTCCGACAGGAATTGTCAGTACAGTTCAACAAAACTTGTATAAAAGAAAAAATGCTGCCAAAATACACTTATTTATTATATATATATATATATATATATATATATATATATATATATATATATATATGAAAGATTGGAAATGAGCATAGAATGTAACCTCAAAGAATATTTTCTTTTCATTTGAAACAAGCCATTCTCGAAATACCACTTTATTTATGGAAGTAAAAGACCTGTATTTTTTTTTTAGAATTATATATTGATCTTTTTTTGACAGATCCGGTCTCAGAAAAAGGTGACGGGTGCCTCTATGTACTATTATGAAATTACGCATACGCCACAAAGAGCCGAATACCCGTATGTAAATGAGAACTATATTTCATTATGCGATCGATTGCATTTACCTAAACGCCTTTTTTTTTCTTTTTTTTTTTTCTTTTTTTTCTCGACCGTATTCAGTTGTAGAGAGACGCCGGGATAATAATTAAAAATGGCGGGAAAATGAATAAAAGACGAAATTAGATTTCTTGTTCTTCTTTTTTCTTCATGTTCTTGTTCTTCTTGTTCTTCTTCCTCTTCTTCTTTATGTTAATAATTGTTGTTCTTCTTTTCTTCCTCTTCTTCTTGATATTTTTTCCCCTCTTTCTCCTATGTTAATACTTGTTGTTCTTCTTCTTTTTCTTGTTCTTCTTCTCCATGTTAATACGTCTTCTTCTTCTTCTTCTTCTTCTTCTTCTTTCTTCTTCTTCTTCTTCTTCTTCTTCACTCTTTGCCTTCATTCATTCATTCTTCTTCTTCTTCTTCTTCTTCTTCCTCTTTTCCTTGTTCATTTTTTGCTTTATTTTATATTGCCTCTTCTTCTTCTTCATCATCATCATCATCTATCTTCTTCTTCTTCTTCTTCTTTCTCTTCTTTTTCTTGGGTTTATATTATTGCCTCTTCTTTTTCTTCTTCTGTTAATTCATTGGGTTTATTTATTATTGCCTCTTCTTCTTCTTCTTCTTCTTCTTCTTCTTCATCATCATCATCATCATCTTCTTCTTCTTCTTCTTCTTCTTCTTCTTGGGTTTATTTATTATTGCCTCTTTTTTTTTCTTCTTCTTCTGTTAATTCTTTGGGTTTATTTATTATTACCTCTTCTTCTTCTTCTTCTTCTTCTTCTTCTTGCAGCAAAAAAGCTCGATGATTAGTTTCTTATGTACGTAATGAAAACGCATATATTTCTTTTTAAAAATAAGAAGCTCAGCATACCACATGAAAATCTCCAGAAACTGCGCACTGTTTAATCCCAGATTAATACTTACACTGTCGATGGGTCTTAGAATACGTTGATTGTAATCAGCGTGGTAAGACCTACTAAAAAGGAACAGATAAGCTGGGCATTACATTAAACTGCATCGGTTCTAGGGGTTTCTAAGGGTACAAGGAGGTTCTTAAAATGTTCTTTCCATTTCTAAAGTCTTTCTTCTTGGCTGATAAATTTTAGTTTATATTTCGAGAACCACCTTTTCCTACCGCTAATTTCTTTACTGTCTACCATAAAAGGGGATATCCTGGTTATGATGTTAAACTACAAATCCCTAACCATTTTTTTATCATATATGTACTAGAAGTCGGTGACTGAGCGTCAGTGTCCTGGATATAAGGTTACACTGCATCTAGCGGGAAATCCAATTTCTGTAACTCTGGTGGGGTGGAGTACCTCTTCATCATCGTTACTCCCAAGTCCATTCTGACCAAGTGGCAGTACCTGTTATGGTCCCATCTCTCGGTTGAATAGATGAAAAATGAGTTTTAAAAGATGTGGTTAAAAATTGAGTTTTTAAAAATTGAATACCAAACAAGAATGAATAAATCAGAATGTATTCGGTTCAAATATGGAGGCGCGTGGACTAGTGGTTAGAGTCGTGGAAAATGGACTCGTCGATTCGAGTTCAATTCCTAGACGAAGCTGTTGGCATTTCACATTGCGCTAATACCCTTGGTAAAGGTATGGATCCATATATTCTCCCTCCAGCTATGGGTTAAATAGTAGGACAGACTGGCCCTTCGCCTTGGCTAGGTAACCAGTATAGAAGAGGGATAACTCTAAATTCAAAATTCCTGAGGTCGGTCGTTAATTGGGTTTGGCAACCCTTGATGCACCAATTTTTCCTATCGACTGTGCCAAAAAGTGTGGATGGTCCAACACAAACCCTCACCACTATAAACAAATCACTGTGTGGATGTTCATTGTATGAACCCTCATGCGTCGATCGACGGTAGAGTCCATCCTATATATATTATTATATATATATTATATATATATATATATATATTCTCCCTCCAGCTGTGGGTTAAATATTAGGGCAGACTGGGTCCTTCAGCCTTGGGTAGGTAACTAGTCTAGGAGAGGGATAACTATAAATTCAACATTACTGAGGTTAGTCGTTGATTGGGTTTGTGGCAACCCTTGATGTACCAATTCTTTCCTATCGATTGTGCCAAAAAGTTGATGGTACAACACAAGCCCTCGCCACTATAAACAAATCACCGTGTGGATGTTCATTGTATGAAAATCATACGTCGTGTTAGAATTTTTAAATGCCATCCTTGGCCAGTTATCTCTCTCT
>CM042151.1:3995974-4020974 GCA_023376005.1 Doryteuthis pealeii
CGCTCCCTGTTTGGCAAAGGATAAGAATAAGGATTACTATTATTCCCATTGCAGTAGATAAGACCCCAGCACCACACACACATACACAACACACACACAACACATATATATATATAAATAATATATATATATATACACATAAACACCAAACAAGAAGGAAGGGAACTAGAACAAAGCACATACACGCAACCAGTAGGCCAAAAAACAACTACTAACACAGGAAAAAGCCAGCAGCCAAGTCACTTTCAAAGTCCGTCGAAGAGAATATAATACTCCCCGAAAATTTACTCAATAAATGAACTAACACTTTAAAACCGAAGTTTATTAATATTTTTTATTTTAATGCTTCACACTAAAAAACACAAACAAGAAATATATACCTAACAATAGACGGTATATGTACTCATATTAACCACACTTATACAACGAGAAGCATACGCGAACCCCCAACAACATATATATATATATATATATATATATAAAAGATATATATATTATACTAATAATATATTACCAAGCAAATTTTAAGATACATATCCTATTACTTTAAGGATTTTTTCACAAAAAAAATCGAGAAAAATGTGCCCAAAATTAAAGAGCTAAATTTGACGATTAAAAATCGAATGTTTTAAAATACGGTTTCGTTTCAAATATACCACCCGGTTTCTCGGCAGAACGCAAATCTTGCAGTTATCGCGAGAAAAACGCGAGTGGTGTATTTTTAAACGATCCGTATTTTAAAACCATTCGATTTTAAACGGATATATATATATATATTATATATATAATAAATATGCAAGGACAACTCATAAGCGACGTCCTCCTGTGGAAGCCAGCACATGGACAAGCCAGTGTTGGGCGGACCAGCAAAAAACGTACGCTGATCAGCTCTGTGCGGATGCGGGATGCTGCATAGAGGACCTCCGAGAAGATGAGCAATAGGACGGATGGAGATAGATTGTCATGGATTATCCGTGCTGAAAGCGCGACTGATGAATGATGATGATGATATATTTATATTATTCTTTTTAAAATCCGTTAAAATTGGTCATGAACGTGACACATGCTCTTCGAGAAAAAAAAAAATGTTTTAAAAATTTTAAAAATTCTCTTTTCTCAAAAGTCCGGTGCAAATTAACCCCATCCACAAAACGGTCAAACTTTTTTTAATAAATTTTTGTCTTTTTATGAAACACAACATAATAAGTCTGAAGAAGATTTTTAACAATCGAAAATATTGCAATATCAGCAGAATAAAGCTATATATAATATATATATATATATAATATAATATATATGATGTGTATGGTTGCACAGTATACTAGAGAAAAAGTAATAGTAATCCAACGTACAGTGTTATTAGAAGAGTGCTCAATATCTGTGATAGAGCGTTGATGAATGCTTTCAGCAAAAAAACGCTGGTTGTAATATCGTTCCGAAATAAATAAATAAAAGAAAAACACTTTTATTTGTTACTTCATTGAACTATATATATATAATATATATATATATAATATAATAAACAAAATGTTCCCTTGAAGCCTTTATACTCTTTCAATTTCCTTTTCTCTCAGCCACTTGTAATTCACGTAGCCAACATAATCACGAACACAAAATAGTTGCCGCTCACCCCAACGACAGACCACCCAACAACCACCCAGCGATCGCCTTACCCACCGGCAAAGCGACCGACTGACCGACCGACCCGGACCAAACTTGTTTTTACCGCCATAACCGAACTAAGCTCATTTTCCGCCAATTCCCGACATTCATTTAACCACTTCCGGTGCCAAACAATAGCATCCGCGTTTCTTTGCCGCGCGCTAATAACCGGATATTAGCCAAACGCACAGTTATTTGTTTTGCAAAGATTTTCGTCTACGACCTATATTTGGTCGATTAGACCGGCCTGGCAGGCGTTTCGCAGAAAATAAGTAAATATTTGCGACCGGAAACTTGAGGCAGAGGAACATCGGTAGCAAGCGTTCCCCACTTGACGAAGATCGTTAAGTTCTAACGGAAAACAGTCAGTCTGAGGCGGTTTCTGAACGTAATGGTAAAGTTTTAGGAGACGGAGTAAGGGCCGATGGTTGATTGATTTAATGGCATACCAACCCACGTTGGTTATTTTAAATGCCAACCCAAATCTTTTTTATATATATTTACCAAACCCCTCCGCACGAGTAGGATGTGACACAAGGTCAATTTCTAAGCGGAGTTCAACAGGTTTTGAATTCAGAGTTTTCTTCTCCTGACCGGTTGCCTAACCAAGGTTAAAGAGTGCCAGTCTGCCCTACTATTTATCCATAGCTCGAGAGAGAGTAGGATTCATACGTTTCCCAAGGGTATTAGCGCTAAGTGAAATGCAATTACCACATCCAGGATTGAACTCGGGGCGACGAGTCCATTTGTTTTATATATGATTTTGTTTAATAAATAATTTTCATTAGATTCAGCGTATTACAAAAATAGATAGAAATAATTTTCATTAACTTCGTGTGTATTGATAAATACTAGCAGAACCTTTGGATATACCCACAATATCATAATTCGATTATTATGTTTGATATATTTACTTAAGAGCTATTGGGAATAGTTCAATTTCTAAAAAAGTATTAATAATCTTGACTTAACTCTGTCTCTGTCTGTCTGTCTGTCTCTCCCTCCCCTCTTCTCTCTCCTCTCTCTCTCTGTATATATTATATATGTGTGTTATAGGTGATACACCCTATTGACCAACGGAATGCGCCGACAGGTTACTATAAATAACACGGACAATTGTGCTTAGGAGTAAGCCCAATGCGAGTGCCAATAACTCTGTTCGTCGGAACGTAATTTCCACATCTCTCTATTGTATTGTCTACTTTCTGTTAATACATTTGTCTACATTTGTTACCCGTCGTTTCGTTCTATTTGGCCCCTTAAACCTCACAACAATTATAAATATATGAAAATGGGATGATATATATATATATATATATATTCTCTCTTTTTCTATCTCTGTCTATTTTCTTTTCTCTATCTCTATATAGTCTCTCTGTCTATATTATGAGGAGTCTGCAAAAATTCTCAGCAGACTTTATGTCTGTCTGTCGTTGTCCTTTCTCACTCGTTTTTTCCTTCTTTCCCTCGTCGATTGAAACAGATTAGGCTTATTGTTTGCGCATTCTCACCGCCTTTCTATTTCTTTTTCCTACTCTATTTCTTTCTTTCTTCTTTCTTTTTTTTTTCTTTTCTAATTTTTTTGTATAGAATGTCCTTTCTTTCTTTATAATAAAAAACGGAAATGGTCCATTATTTAGCTGAAATAACGACACTCATAAGAAATAGGAATTCCGGCGGATACCTGACACCAGAATAATCTTGATTTACATTTTTGCATCGCATCTTGGGTGATTTGGATGGGCTTCATCATAATCAGAAGGTGTTGCAGGATTATATGGGCGGAAGCTTTAGGAACACACGTATCGATATATAAATACAGCTGGTTGACCTTCAGTCGTCGCTTCTAGCACCTATATGATAAAAGTAAACGCGTGGTGTGATGGTTAAAGTCATGGAAAATGGTCTCGTCACCCCGAGTTCAAATCCTGGACGTGGTAATTGCATTTCACTTAATGCAATACCCATGGGAAAGGTATGAATCCTACGCTCCCTAGCTATGGATAAATAGTAGGGCAGACTTGGCTCTTTAACCTTGGTTAGGCAACCGGTCTAGGAGAGGGAAAACTCTGAATTCAAAACCTGTTGAACTCCGCTTAAGAAATTGACCTTGTGTCACATCCTGCTCGTGTGGAGGGTTGGTAAATATATATATGATAAAAGGCTCGTGGTGTAATGGTTACCATCGTAAGAGGTAGACACGGCGAAACGAGTTCCGAATCCTGAACGAGACTGTCTGCATTCACATACGCTAATACCCTTGGGAAATGTATGCATTCTCCCTTCAGCTATGTGTAAAAAAACGGGGATGATTGGGCTCTTTAAACTTGATTAGGCAACCAGTCAAAGAGAAGAAAACTCTGAATTCAAGCCCTGTTAAAATCTCCTTAAGAAATTGACCTTGTGTCACTTCCTGCTCGTGTGGTGCAGTTGGTAAATATGTACCACTGTAATTTGAGCATAGAGCAGAAAGAGAGATATGATACGGGTAAGTTAGCCAGGGCAGACTGGGGCTCTTTAACATTGGTTAGGCACCAGTCTAGGAGAAGAAAAACTCTGAATTCAAACATTCGCCTAAAATATTGACCTTGCACAGAGTTGTTGGGTTTCAAATATTCCTATTTAATGTAAATAATTTGCACAGTTATATGGTTTCATGTATTCCTATCTAATACAAACAATTTGCACAGTTATATGGTTTCATGTATTCCTATCTAATACAAATAATTTGCACGCTTGTGTATTGTGTTCAAGTATTCCCATCTAATGCAAATGATTTTCACACAGTTGTATAGTTCAAGATTCCTATCTAATGCAAATAATTCATACACAATTTATAATTTAAAGTAACTATTTTAATTTGTAAATATTTGATTACAATCATATCTAGGTATATTTTCAATTTCCATAGCAATCTTTTTTTTCTCAAGGACTCCGCCTCACCATTAGGAGCCTTTACTACTTCTCCAAAGAAAGTCTGTACACTGAAGCAAATGACCCCCCTCTCTATTTAAGAAGACAAAATTAGCACTACAAATACTACATCAAACTCATCCTCACCCGAAAATCCTTCTTATGACATGCACCACCAAAACAAATACAAAGACTAATTACCAAAATAACTCAAAAAAATCAGACCCATTAACTTAAGAAGTGATCTCCAATGAAATCAAATTCAACACCCAAATATAGTACACCATAACAACATACTCTCCAACACGGCCCATGGACCATAAAGCAACCAGCTATAAACTTTAGAACTGACTAAATTACCTAAACAAAAACACACCCCTATCACTTACCAAGAGAAATTCATTAAAATAACAAAATAAGTACCCAGATCATCATCACATCTATACAGATGGATCCAAACAAGGAAAAAAAGTTGGTTGTGCCCGCTATTTCTCAAAAAACAAGAATCCTTAAAACGCCCTACCAAATGAAGCCTCAATCTACAGTGCAGAAACTACAGCCATTGATCTAGCTATGAATATCATAGCAAATCACAAAGCTTCCAAATTTATTATATGCACGGACTCATAAATCAGTCCATTAGCACTACAATAACAAAAAAAACACATCATCTCCTCTGATCACGAAGCTCCTAAACAAACTAAACACCCTCTCTGAAAATAATAAATTATATTTTCTGGATACCAAGTCACATTGGTATCCAAGGAAATGAAAAGGTAGACAAAGCCGCAAGAAAGCACTTCAGACACATATGAGCAAAATCTAAAATCCCATATTACAGATCTGAAACCAACCATAAACAAATTTATATTAGACAAATGGCAGAAATCATGGGACAATCTGTCTCAAAACAAGCTCCATGAAATACAGGAAGTATTGGAGAGTGGCCGAATAAGCCCACAGAAGTATTAGAAAGAAGAAGAAGAATACTCGCCAGATTGCGTATGGGCACACCCACATTACCTATTCGTACCTGTTAAAGGGGAGGGTGCCCCAGTGTGCCCAACATGCAAAAGTACAACTTACAACCAAGCATATCCTTCTTAAAGTAACAGACTTAAACATATCCGCGCAAATTACTATCAAGCTAGAAACCTGAAAGACATCTTCAAGAATACAAAACCCTGAAAACATTTTAAATTTTATTAAAAAAAGCAACCTTTTCAACAAAATATAACAGAACATAACCAATTATCTCCATAGAACCACTACCTTAAAGTCTGAAATCCAAAATAACCTTTTTGGCATTAAATGACCCACAGGGGTTGATATGCCGTTAAACAAAACTCAAACTCAAACTCAAATTGCACTTTTTTTTTTATTTGTCTCTAATTTGTTTGCACACCCTTGTATGTTTTCAAGTATTTCAACCTTTGTTGATTTATTTTGATGACGATAATAAAATAATTTGCACAGTTATACGGTTTCAAGCAATCAATAATCACTCTTTGTAAAAAAAATTATTTAGTTTTATGTAACTATTCCTCTTTTATACTACTTTATACTACTTTTATAATACGTGCGGAAGGGGTTGGTATATATATATACCACTGTAATGTGAGTAAGGAGTAAAATGGCAGATATGATATGGGTAAATAGTAGGACAGACTGGCTCTTTAACCTTGGTTAGGCAACCTTAACCTTGGGCATGCTTAAGAAATTGACCTTGTATCAGATCTTACTCGTACGAAGAGATTCGTAAATATGTACATTAGATGGAATGTAAGTGGGCAAACAGCCGCTGTTTTGAAGGGTACTGTTTCCGGAATTTGTTTATAATAACATACAGTATCCTTGTCTAATTCCCAACTTAATTTTTTTAACAGAAGTCCAAGTGGTGCAACCATACAATAGTACTGACACGGCTGACAACTCAGCATATTATATTGAAAAAATTGACGACGATCAGATTTCTTTAAACCGTGTGCACTGGAGAATTCCTATCTAGCTCTATTTTCTATAG
The DNA here is from genome assembly GCA_023376005.1 of Doryteuthis pealeii. NCBI lineage: Eukaryota > Metazoa > Mollusca > Cephalopoda > Myopsida > Loliginidae > Doryteuthis > Doryteuthis pealeii. The sequence continues at coordinate 4,002,573 of CM042151.1, forward strand.
AGGTTCTGCTGAAGACCAAGTGGTGCCACAATACAATAGTACTGATACGGCTAACACCTTAGAATAATATATTGAAAAATGACGACAACTAGGTTTCTTTAAACCGTGTGCATTGGAGAATTTCTATTTAGCACTTTTTTCTATAGAAATTTCACTGAAGACCAAGTGGTGCCCCAATACAATAGTACTGACATGGCCAACACCTTTGAATATTATATTTTAAAAAATGACGACAATTAGGTTTCTTAAAACCGTGTGCATTGGAGAATTCTTATCTAGCTCTATTTTCTAAAGAAATTTTGCTGAAGACCAAGTGGTGCCACAATACAATAGTACTGACACGGCTAACACCTCGGCATATTATATTTAAAAAATGACGACAATTAGGTTTCTTTAAACCGTGTGCATTGGGAAATTCCTATCTAGCTCTATTTTCTATAGAAATTTCGCTCAAGATCAATCAATGAAATGATTATAATTTTAATATTTCTGAATGAAATGATTTAATATTTCTGAATGGAATCACCCACCTAGTATCAAAATGGGGGTTGTATTAACTTATTTTTATATATAAGGTGTGTGATAGACACCTGCTTTTACTTGTAGACTCGGCAAGAACCATGTGATCGCTCTTAGCCAATCACTGGCAGTACTCTGCTGCTGATACAATACTTAAACTGAGCATACTGATCATAACTACGTTGACACTCTTGGACGACGGACATAGGATTAAATCACTGGACCTTAACAAAACGCAGGATAGGACTTATTCGACTTACCAAAGGATTCCATAAACCAGGACTTACTTACTTTAAGCCCTTTTCAACTGGCCAAGCATGGCATTTAAAAACTTAACACAAGTGCCACAATACAATAGTACTGGCACGACTAACACCTGGGAATATTATATTAAAAAAATGACAACGATTATATTTCTTTAACATGTGCATTGGAGAAAGAAAAAACAAACATACAAAAAGACTAAACATGGACGATGGGTATTGAGGAGGGGAGGAGAGAAGGAGGGGAAGCAAAAAGGCACTTCAGGAAAATTAGGTATAAACAGTTTGACAAGCAATGCTGGTTGTCAGGGCAGATAATTGCTGTCGCTCAATATTAATAAAGAAATGGACAATTAATAAATATAAGAAACTTGCGTCTGGATGGGGGAGTGGGTGGATGTCTTTGTGTGTGTTTTTATGACAGATCGAATCAACAGCCTAATTCTTATTTCGTCTGTTTATTCACATAAGCTCGCACAGTGGCATATGTGGCGATCATCTAAGAGAAAGTCCAATCCTCTTCGCCCCTTCTCTCTTCCTTTTATTCTTCTTGTCACCCTCCCCCTCTCTCTCTTTCACCTCTCTCTCTCTCTCTCTCTCTCTCTCTCTCTCTCTCTCTCTCTCTCTCTCTCTCGTACCTACCTTTCGGTTTTCTTTTTGATACCGCTCCCTGTCGGCAAGGATAAGAATAAGTTGACTATATTCCATGCAGCTAGATAAGACCCCCAGCACACACACACACACACATACAACACACAACACACACATTATATATATTATAATTATATACCAACACGTAACACCCATAGAAGAAGAAGAACGGAACTAAGTCCACAGCAGCAGACACACAGCGCAACCAGTAGCCAAAAACGAGTGCTACCACAGGAAAAAGCCACAACCAAGTCCACTCTTAAAGTCCGTCGAAGAGAAGTAATACTCTCGAAATTTACTCAATAAATGAAACTTAACTCTTAAAAAAACAAGTTGCTAATATTCTTAATTTCAAATGCTTCAAACTAAAACCCCAAACAAGAAATATGATGTGTGTGTGTTTTATGGACAGATCGAATCAACAGCCTAATTCTTATTCGTCTGTTTATTCACTTAAGACTTGCACAGTGGCAAGTGTGGTGGGTCATCTAAGAAAAGTCCACTCTCTTTCCCCTCTCTCTTCCTCTTATTATTTTTCACCCCACCTCTCCTCTTCTCTCTCTCTCTATATATATATATATATATATTTATATATATATAAAGCTAATACCCTTGGGAAAGGTATGAATCCACATATCTCCCTCGAGCTATGGGTTTAAATTGTAGAGCAGACGGGCCCTTCACCTTGGTTAGGTAACCAGTCTAGGAGAGGGATAACTCTGATTTTAAAATTCCTGAGGCCGGTCGGTTGATTGGATTGTGGCAACCCTTGATGCACCAATTCTTTCCTATCGACTGTGCCAAAAAGTGTGGAGATGGTCCAACACAAGCCTTCACCACTATAACAAATCACTGGTGTGGGTATTCAGTGTGTGTAAACCCTCATGCGTCGAAAATCGACGAGAGAGTCCATATATATAATATATATATATTATATTATATATAATATATATATATATATATATATATATATGGCCTGTCTATTATCAATCTATCTATTTTTTAATACAGATTTTTGGTAATTATTAGTTTCTGCTGAGTGTTAGCGCTCACAGTGGAGGTTGAACATGTTCGAACAGGTATGCGATAACATTTATCTACGTATTACTAATATTCTCTTTATATTTGCCAACAGATTAGTATCTATCGATCTATCAATCTCTCCATTTGTAATATTCACATTATATATATATATATATATATTATTATATATATATATATATATATATTATATTGTTGTGGCTTCTTAGTGGCCAGAATAATGACACAGGAGAAATGAGTTAAACAAATATATTAACAAAGAACAATAGTACAAATATCACAATGAGAAGGTTAACGACAAGGCAGTCGATTACCTGTCCGAGGCATAAATATAATATATTATATATATATATATATATATATATATGAAAAATAATGAAATTAGTCGACAGTTATTGAAATTTAACATTTTTTGAAAAACAAAGATGTTATTAATGTGACTGACAGAAATCTGTTTCGACCAGCTCAATAGATCGGTCATCATCAAGAGCCAATATATAGAGACGGGGACAAACCAAAACGCTATCAATTCAATGCTGGAATAGAACACGCATTTTTATGAAAAATTCCAGCATTTGAATTATAGCGTTTGTCTTCAAACGTTTATTTTTCCCCGTCTTTCTCTCATATGTTGCTCATTGATGATAACGATCTATTGAGCTTGGTTCGAAAACAGATTTCTGTTAGCAAATTATTATAACATCATTTGTTTTTTTCAAAAATGTTAAATTTCATACTGTCTATTAATATTCCATTATTTTCATATTTGTCTTAATGAAAAAACAGAATATCTGGATTACACCTCTGAAGGCTTCATCTACAACACTACGATTTATTCAACACCACAAATGCTTGGAAAACTTTAACATTCTTTCTTCAAATTATGCTGTGGACCTGTAAATTAACTTTTAATAGCTGGCATATATCATGACAATTTATACTCATTATACACTTTTTATAAATTTTTACATTAAAAACTCCTTTGGGTTTTACTATGAACTATTATGATTCTGATTTTTAAAAAATCAAATTTATTTTTAACACAGAACACGCTTTAAAAAAAATTCCAGCCAATGGAATATAGCGTTTTGTTTTACCCTTTCTTCTAACGTTTCATTTTTCCCGTCTTCTCTCATAGTTGCTCTTAATGGTGACCGATCTATATGAGCTGGCGAAACCAGATTTCTGCAGCAATTATATAAATCATTTTGTTTTTTTCAAAAATGTTAAATTTCAATATATATTATAATATATAAGGCTAAGGAAAAACACACAATATTATTAAAACAATAATTATTAGAATGAAAATAGTTTATATCATTTTCATAGCTAATAATGGAAGAATTAACATATTGTTTGGCTTTGTTGGGGACCAGAATAAAGGACACAAGAGAGGAAATGAATCAACAAATATATTAACAAAGAACCAGGTAGTTCAACATATACAAATAAGAAGGATTGTTCACGAGGCGGTCGATCAACGTCCGACAGGACCGCTGGATATGTGGCTTTCGCCCAAGAGCATTACTGTTGGTGCTATTTTATTAGCTGGCAAATAATGCATGCGTAGTGTAAATTACCATAATATAGTATATATATATATATATATATATATATATATATATAATACTGATGAATATTGTTCATTAGATAGAAATAAAATAGCTACCTGGTTTCAATCAAATTGAAATGATTTCTTAAGACTCCTAAACCAACGGTTAATTAAGTCGTGTAATGAATACAACTGAACACACGTTGTGATCGACCTCAAATAATCACACCTCGAATTAATCAGTAGATTAACCCTGAGTCCTTATGGTGAAACTGAGTAGGTTTATTCTTGTACCCATCCTTATAATGAATTGGCTCTACTTCCGTATTGAGCACTTATGATTTGTTATATCGCGACTACCCCGAATTTTCACCTTCCCAACTATCGTGCCCATATTACTGGTAAGTTTACATTTATCTTTATCAATATATATAATATATATAATATATATATATATATATATATGTATGTGTGTGTGTGTGATGTATATATACTATTATTATATATATATATATATATATATAATCTTTCGTCTGACGGTTACACAAGTATACGTGCAAATTAGAAGCATTAAATACTGGTCGTATATCATATTATAAGGAAGCGCGTGGTTGTAATAGGTTTTTAAGTCATGGGGAAATGGACTCGTCGCCCCGAGTTTCAAATCCTGACGTGCTAATGCATATACACATAGCTGGAGAGAGAGATAGGATCATACCTTTCCAAGACGTATTAGCGCTAAGTGAAATGCAATTAGCACGTCCAGGAATTTGAACTCGGGGCGACGAGTCATTTCCCATGACTTAAACTATTACACCACGACGCTTCCTTTAATATGATATACGACAGTAATTTATGCCTTCTAAATTTGCACGTATACCTTTGTGGTAACCGTCAGACGAAGATTATATAATAATATAATATATATATAATATATATACACACACACACACAATACTATATATATATATATATATATATATATATATATATATGATAAAGATAAAATGTAACTTACCAGTGAATATGGGCACATAGTTGGGAGGTGCAAATTCAGGGGGTAAGTCAGCGATATAACAAAATTCAAAGTGCTCAATACGAAGTAGAGCAAATTCATTATAAAATGGGTACAAGAGATAACCTACTCGAGTTTCACCATAAGGATCTTCAGTGGTTAAATCTACTGAATTAATCGAGGTGCTGATTAATTGAGTCGATCACACGTTGTTCTTGTATTCAATTAACCGACTTAATTACGTTGGGTAGGGTCCTTAAGAAATCATTTCAATTTGATTGAAACATGGTAGACTTATTTATTTTCTATCTAATAACAATATTATCAGTATTATATATATATTATAAATATAATATATATATATATATATTATAGGTAATTTACCACGCATCAATTAACTTTGCCAGCTATAAATAGCACCAAGTAATGCTCTTGGGGCGAGAGCCACATATCCAGCGGTCTGCTCGGACAGTTGATCGACCGCCTCGTGAACAACTTCTTATTTGATATGTTTGAACTACTGTTCTTTGTTAATATATTTGTTTGATTCATTTCCTCTCTTGTGTCTTTTCTGGTCCCAACAAAGCCACACAATATGTATATTCTTCATTATTAGCTATGAAAATGATATAAAACTATTTTCATTCTAATAATATTGTTTTAATAATATTGTGTGTTTTCTTAGCCTTATATATATATATATATATATATGAAATTTAACATTTTGAAAAAACAAATGATGTTATATAATTGCTGACAGAAATCTGTTTCGACCAGCTCAATAGATCGGTCACCATTAAGAGCAACATATGAGAGAAGACGGAAAATAAACGTTAGAGAAAGGGTACAAACAAAACGCTATTATTCATTGCTGGAATTTTTTTTTTTAAATGCGTGTTCTGTGTTAAAAAATTAAATTTGATTTTAAAAATCAGAATCATAATAGTCATAGTAAAACTCAAAGAGTTTTATGTAAAATTTATATAAAAGTGTATAATGAGTATCAAAATTGTTCATGATATATTCAGCTATAAAAAAGTAATTACAGGCCACAGCATAATTGAAGAAGATGTAAGTTTCAAAGCATTTGTGTGTTGATAAATCCGTAGTGTTGTAGATGAAAGCCTTCAGAGGTGTAAAATCCAGATATTCTGTTTTCATTTAGAAATATGAAAAATAGATGGAAATTAATACGACAGTATGAAATTAACATTTTTGAAAAACAAATGATGTTATATAATTGCTACAGAATCTGTTTCGACCAGCTCAATAGATCGGTTATCATCAAGAGCAACATATGAGAGAAAGACGGGGAAAAATAACCGTTTGAAGACAAACGCTATATTCAATGCTGAATTTTTAATAAAAATGCGTGTTCTTTCCAGCATTGAATGATAGCGTTTGTTTGTACCCTGTCTCTCATATATTGCTCTTATGATGACCGATCTATTGAGCTGGTCGAAACAGATTTCTGTCAGCAATTATTAAACATCATTGGTTTTTCAAAATGTTAAATTTCATACTGTCGACTAATTCCATTTATTTTTCATATATATATATATATATATATATAATATATATATATATAATATGCTCGGACAGGTAATCGACTGCCTTGTCGTTAACCTTCTCATTTGGTATATTGTACTATTGTTCTTTGTTAATATATTTGTTTAAACTCATTTCCTCCCTTGTGTCATTATTCTGGCCACTAAGAAAGCCAAACAATATATATATATATTAATATAATATATATATATATATATATATATATATAATGTGAATATTATACAAATGGAGGATTGATAGATCGATAGATACTAATCTGTTGCAATATAATGAGAATATTAGTAATACGTAGTAAATGTTATCGCATACCTGTTCGAACATGTTTCAACCTCCACTGTGAGCGCTAACACTCAGCAGAAACTAATATACAATAAATTCTGTATTAAAAAATAGATAGATTGATAGATAGACAGGCATATATATATATATATAATATATTATATAATATATATATATATATATTATATTATATGGACTCTCTCGTCGATTTTCGACGCATGAGGGTTTACACACACAATGAATACCCACACAGTGATTTGTTTATAGTGGTGAAGGCTTGTGTTGGACCATTCCACACTTTTTGGCACAGTCGATAGGAAAGAATGGGTGCATCAAGGGTTGCCACAAATCCAATCAACGACCGGCCTCAGGAATTTTAAATTCAGAGTTATCCCTCTCCTAGACTGGTTACCTAACCAAGGCTGAAGGGGCCCAGTCTGCTCTACAATTTAACCATAGCTCGAGGGAGAATAGGATTTCATACCTTTCCCAAGGGTATTAGCTTCGTATATATTATATAATATATATATAATATATATATAGAGAGAGAGAGAGAGAGAGAGGTGGGGTGACAAAAAATAATAAGAGGAAGAGAGAGGGGGAAAGAGATGGACTTTCTCTTAGATGACCCACCACACTTGCCACTGTGCAAGTCTTAAGTGAATAAACAGACGAAATAAGAATTAGGCTGTTGATTCGATCTGTCATAAAAACACACACACATCATATTTCTTGTTGGGTTTAAGGTTTGAGCATGAAATTAAGAAATTAGCAACTTGTTTTTAAGAGTAATATTTCATTTATTGAGTAAATTTTCGAGAGTATTACCTTCTCTTCGAACGGACTTAAGAGTGACTTGGTTGTTGGCTTTTTCTGTGGTAGCACTCGTTTTGGCTACTGGTTGCGCGTGTGTGTCTGCTGCTTGTGACTTAGTTCCGTTCTTCTTCTTCTATGGGTGTTTACGTGTGTGTTATATATATAATATATTATATGTGTGTGTGTGTGTATGTGTGTGTGTGTGTGTGCTGGGGGGTCTTATCTAGCTGCATGGAAATATAGTCAACTTATTCTTATCCTTGCCGACAGGGAGCGGTATCAAAAAGAACCGAAGGTAGGACGAGAGAGAGAGAGAGAGAGAGAGAGAAGAGAGAGAGAGAGAGAGAGAGAGAGAGGAGGGAAAGAGAGAGAGGGGAGGGTGAACAAAGAAGAATAAAAGGAGGAGAAGGGGCGAAGAGATTGGACTTTCTCTTAGATGATCCGCACATATGCACTGTGCGAAGCCTTAGTGTGAATAAACAGACGAATAAGAATTAGGCTGTTGATTCGATCTGTCAATAAAAACAACACAAAACATCCACCCACTCCCCCATCCAGACGCAAGTTTCTTATATTTATTAATTGTCCATTTCTTTTTAATATTGAGCGACAGCAATTATCTGCCCTGACAACCAGCATTGGCTTGTCAAACTGTTATACCTAATTTCCTGAAGTGCCTTTTTGCTTCCCCTCCTTCTCTCCCTCCCCTCCTCAATACCCCATCGTCCATGTTTAGTCTTTTTTGTATGTTGTTTTTCTTTCTCCAATGCACATGTTTAAAGAAATATAATCGTTGTCATTTTTTTTTATAATATCCCAGGTGTTAGTCGTGCCAGTACTATTGTATTGTGGCCCACTTGTGTTAAGTTTTTAAATGCCATGCTTGGCAGTTGAAAAGGGCTTAAGTAAGTAAGTCCTGGTTTATGAATCCTTGGTAAGCGATAAGTCCTATCCTGCGTTTTGTTAAGGTCCAGTGATTTAATCCTATGTCCGTCGTCCAAGAGTGTCAACGTAGTTATGATCAGTATGCTCAGTTTTAAGTATTGTATCAGCAGCAGGTACTGCAGTGATGGCTAAGAGCGATCACATGGTTCTTGCCGAGTCTACAAGTAAAAGCAGGTGTCTATCACACACCTTATATATAAAAAATAAGTTAATACAACCCCCATTTGATACTAGGTGGGTGATTCCATTCAGAAATATTAAATCATTTCATTCAGAAATATTATTATAATCATTCATTGATTGATCTTGAGCGAAATTTCTATAGAAAATAGAGCTAGATAGGATTTCCCAATGCACACGGTTTAAAGAAACCTAATGTCGTTTTTTTAAAATATAATATGCGAGGTGTTAGCCGTGTCAGTACTATTGTATTGTGGCACCACTTGGTCTTCAGCAAAAATTTCTTAGAAAATAGGCTAGATAAGAATTCTCCAATGCACACGGTTTTAAGAAACCTAATTGTCGTCATTTTTTAAAATATATATTCAAAGGTGTTGGCCATGTCAGTACTATTGTATTGGGGCAACCACTTGGTCTTCAGTGAAATTTCTATAGAAAAAGTGCTAAATAGAAATTCTCCAATGCACACGGTTTAAAGAAGAAACCTAGTTGTCGTCATTTTTCAATATATTATTCTAAGGTGTTAGCGTATCAGTACTATTGTATTGTGGCACCACTTGTCTTCAGCAGAACCTCTATAGAAAATAGAGCTAGATAGGAATTCTCCAGTGCACACGGTTTAAAGAAATCTGATCGTCGTCAATTTTTCAATATAATATGCTGAGTTGTCAGCCGTGTCAGTACTATTGTATGGTTGCACCACTTGGACTTCTGTTAAAAAAAATAAGTTGGGAATTAACAAGGATACTGTATGTTATTATAAACAATTCCGGAAACAGTACCCTTCAAAACAGCGGCTGTTTGCCCACTTACATTCCATCTAATGTACATATTTACGATCTCTTCGTACGAGTAAGATCTGATACAAGGTCAATTTCTTAAGCATGCCCAAGGTTAAGGTTGCCTAACCAAGGTTAAAGAGCCAGTCTGTCCTACTATTTACCCATATCATATCTGCCATTTTACTCCTTACTCACATTACAGTGGTATATATATATACCAACCCCTTCCGCACGTATTATAAAAGTAGTATAAAGTAGTATAAAAGAGGAATAGTTACATAAAACTAAATAATTTTTTTTACAAAGAGTGATTATTGATTTGCTTGAAACCGTATAAACTGTGCAAATTATTTTATATGTCATCAAAATAAATCAACAAAGGTTGAAATACTTGAAAACATACAAGGTGTGGCAAACAAATTAGAGACAAATAAAAAAAAAAGTGCAATTTGAGTTTGAGTTTGAGTTTTGTTTAACGCATATCAACCCCTGTGGGTCATTTAATGCCAAAAAGGTTATTTGGATTTCAGACTTTAAGGTAGTGGTTCTATGGAGATAATTGTTATGTTCTGTTATATTTGTTGAAAAGGTTGCTTTTTTTAATAAAATTTAAAATGTTTTCAGGGTTTGTATCTTGAAGATGTCTTTCAGGTTTCTAGCTTGATAGTAATTTGCGCGGATATGTTTAAGTCTTACAATTTAGAAGGATATGCTTGGTTGTAAGTTGTACTTTGCATGTTGGGCACACTGGGGCACCCTCCCTTTTAACAGGTACGAATAGGTAATGTGGGTGTGCCCCATACGCAATCTGGCGAGTATTACTTCTTCTCTTCTAATACTTCTGTGGGCTATCGGCACTCTCCAATAACTTCCTGTATTTCATGGAGCTTGTTTTGAGACAGATTGTCCCATGATTTCTGCCATTGTCTAATATAAATTTGTTTATGGTTGGTTTCAGATCTGTATATGGGATTTTAGATTTTGCTCATATGTGTCTGAAGTGCCTTTCTTGCGGCTTTGTCTACCTTTTCATTTCCTTGGATACCAATGTGACTTGGTATCCAGAAGAATATAATGTTATTATTTTCAGAGAGGGTGTTTAGTTTGTTTAGGAGCTTCGTGATCAGAGGAGATGATGTGTTTTTGTTATGTGTAGTGCTAATAGGACTGATTTAGAGTCCGTGCATATAATAAATTTGGAAGCTTTGTGATTTGCTATGATATTCATAGCTAGATCAATGGCTGTAGTTTCTGCACTGTAGATTGAGGCTTCATTTGGTAGGCGTTTTAAGGATTCTTGTTTTTTGAGAAATAGCGGCACAACCAACTTTTTTTCCTTGTTTGGATCCATCTGTATAGATGTGATGATGATCTGGGTACTTATTTTGTATTTTAATGAATTTCTCTTGGTAAGTGATAGGGTGTGTTTTTGTGTTAGGTAATTTAGTCAGTTCCTAAGTTTATAGCTGGTTGCTTTATGGTCCATGGTGCCGTGTTGGAGAGTATGGTATGGTGTACTATATTGGTGTTGAATTTTGATTTCATTGAGGAGATCACTTATTCTTAAGTTAAAGGGTCTGATTTTTTTTGAGTTATTTTGGTACAAGTCTTTGTATTTTGTTTTGGTGGTGCAGTCATAAGAAGGATTTCGGGGACAGGAGATGAGTTTGATGTAGTATTGTAGTGCTAATTTTTGTCTTCTTAAATAGAGAGGGGGGTCATTTGCTTCAGTGTACAGACTTTCCTTTGGAGAAGTAGTAAAGGCTCCTAATGTGAGGCGGAGTCCTTGAGAAAAAAAAGATTGCTATGGAACATTGAAAATATACCTAGATATGATTGTAATCAAATATTTACAAATTAAAATAGTTACTTTAAATTATAATTGTGTATGAATTATTTGCATTAGATAGGAATACTTGAAACTATACAACTGTGTGAAAATCATTTGCATTAGATGGGAATACTTGACACAATACAACAGCGTGCAAATTATTTGTATTAGATAGGAATACATGAAACCATATAACTGTGCAAATTGTTTGTATTAGATAGGAATACATGAAACCATATAACTGTGCAAATTATTTACATTAAATAGGAATATTTGAAACCAAACAACTCTGTGCAAGGTCAATATTTTAGGCGAATGTTTGAATTCAGAGTTTTTCTTCTCCTAGACTGGTTGCCTAACCAATGTTAAAGAGCCCAGTCTGCCCTGCTACTTACCCGTATCATATCTCTCTTTCTGCTCTATGCTCAAATTACAGTGGTACATATTTACCAACTGCACCACACGAGCAGGAAGTGACACAAGGTCAATTTCTTAAGGAGATTTTAACAGGCTTGAATTCAGAGTATTTCTTCTCTTTGACTGGTTGCCTAATCAAAGTTTAAAGAGCCCAATCATCCCCGTTTTTTTACACATAGCTGAAGGGAGAATGCATACATTTCCCAAGGGTATTAGCGCTATGTGAAATGCAGACAGTCTCGTTCAGGATTCGAACTCGTTTCGCCGTGTCTACCTCTTACGATGGTAACCATTACACCACGAGCCTTTTATCATATATATATTTACCAACCCCTCCACACGAGCAGGATGTGACACAAGGTCAATTTCTTAAGCGGAGTTCAACAGGTTTGAATTCAGAGTTTTCCCTCTCCTAGACCGGTTGCCTAACCAAGGTTAAAGAGCCAAGTCTGCCCTACTATTTATCCATAGCTAGAGGGAGCGTAGGATTCATACCTTTCCCATGGGTATTAGCATTAAGTGAAATGCAATTACCACGTCCAGGATTTGAACTCGGGGTGACGAGACCATTTTCCATGACTTTAACCATCACACCACGCGTTTACTTTTATCATATAGGTGCTAGAAGACGACGACTGAAGGTCAACCAGCTGTATTTATATATCGATACGTGTGTTCCTAAAGCTTCCGCCCATTATAATCCTGCAACACCTTCTGATTAATGATGAGCCCATCCAAATCACCCAAGATGCGATGCAAAAATGTAAATCAAGATTATCTGGTGTCAGGTATCCGCCGAATTCCTATTTCTTATGAGTGTCGTTATTTCAGCTAAATAATGGACCATTCCGTTTTTATTATAAAGAAAGAAAGGACATTCTATACAAAAAAATTAGAAAGAAAAAAAAAGAAAGAAAGAAAGAAAGAAATAGAGTAGGAAAAAGATAGAAAGAGGCGGTGAGAATGCGCAAACAATAAGCCTAATCTGTTTCAATCGACGAGGGAAAAGAAGGAAAAAACGAGTGAGAAAGGGACAGACAGACAGACATAAAGTCTGCTGAGAATTTTTGCAGACTCCTCATAAATATAGACAGAGAGACTATATAGAGATAGAGAAAGAGAAAATAGACAGAGATAGAAAAAGAGAGAATATATATATATATATATATATCATCCCATTTTCATATATTTATATTGTTGTGAGGTTTTAAGGGGCCAAATAAGAACGAAACGACGGGTAACAAATGTAGACAAATGTATTAACAGAAAGTAGACAAATACAATAGAGAGATGTGGAAATTACGTCCGACGAACAGAGTTATTGGCACTCGCATTGGCTTACTCCTAAGCCACAATTGTCCGTGTTATTTATAGTAACCTGTCGGCGCATTCCGTTGGTCAATAGGGTGTATCACCTATAACACACATATATATATACAGAGAGAGAGAGAGAGAGAGAGAGAGGGAGGGAGAGACAGACAGACAGACAGAGACAGAGTTAAGTCAAGATTATTATACTTTTTAGAAATTGAACTATTCCCAATAGCTCTTAAGTAAATATATCAAACATAATAATCGAATTATGATATTGTGGTATATCCAAAGGTTCTGCTAGTATTTATCAATACACACGAAGTTAATGAAAATTATTTCTATCTATTTTTGTAATACGCATGAATCTAATGAAAATTATTTATTAAACAAATCATATATAAAACAAAATGGACTCGTCGCCCCGAGTTCAAATCCTGGATGTGGTAATTGCATTTCACTTAGCGCTAATACCCTTGGGAAACGTATGAATCCTACTCTCTCTCGAGCTATGGATAAATAGTAGGGCAGACTGGACTCTTTAACCTTGGTTAGGCAACCGGTCTAGGAGAAGAAAACTCTGAATTCAAAACCTGTTGAACTCCGCTTAAGAAATTGACCTTGTGTCACATCCTACTCGTGCGGAGGGGTTGGTAAATATATATAAAACAAGATTTGGGATTTGGCATTAAATAACCAACGTGGGTTGGTATGCCATTAAATCAATCAACCATCCGGCCCTTACTCCGTCTCCTAAACTTTACCATTACGTTCAGAAACCGCCTCAGACTGACTGTTTCCGTTAGAACTTAACGATCTTCGTCAAGTGGGAACGCTTGCTACCGATGTTCCTCTGCCTCAAGTTTCCGGTCGCAAATATTTACTTATTTTCTGCGAAACGCCTGCCAGGCCGGTCTAATCGACCAAATATAGTCGTAGACGAAAATCTTGCAAAACAAATAACTGTGCGTTGGCTAATTCCGGTTATTAGCGCGCGGCAAAGAAACGCGGATGCTATTGTTTGGCACCGGAAGTGGTAATGAATGTCGGGAATTGGCGGCAAAATGAGCTGATTAGTTCGGTTATTGGCGGTAAAAACAAGTTTGGTCGGTCGGTCGGTCAGTCGGTCGCTTTGCCGGTGGGTAAGGCGATCGGCTGGGTGGTTGTTGGGTGGTCTGTCGTTGGGGTGAGCGGCAAACTATTTTGTGTTCGTGATTATGTTGGCTACGTGATTCACAAGTGGCTGAGAGAAAAGGAAATTGAAAGAGTATAAAGGCTTCAAGGGACACTTTTGTTATATATATATATATATATATATATTATATATATATAGTTCAATGAAGTAACAAATAAAAGTGTTTTTTTTTATTTATTTATTTCGGAACGATATTACAACCAGCGGTTTCTTGCTGAAAGCATTCATCAACGCTCTATCACAGATATTGAGCACTCTTCTAATAACACTGTACGTTGGATTACTATTACTTTTTCTAGTATACTAGTGCCAACCTACACATCAATATATATATATATATATATATATATATATATATATATATAGCTTTATCTGCTGATATTGCAATATTTCGATTTGTTAAAAATCTTCTTCAGAGCTTATTATGTTGTGTTCATAAAAGACAATTTATTAAAAAAAGTTTGACCGTTTTGTGATGGGGTTAATTTGCACCGGACTTTTTGAGAAAAGAGAATATTTTAAATTTTAAACATTTTTTTTTCTCGAAGAGCATGTGTCACGTTCATGACCAATTTTAACGGATTTAAAAAGAATATATAAATATATCATCATCATCAATCATCGCGCTTTCAGCGGATATCCATGACAATCTATCTCCATCCGTCCCTCTCATTCTTCTCTATGCAGCATCCCGCATCCGCACAGAGCTGATCAGCGTTTTTTGCTGGTCGGCCCACACTGGCTTGTCCATGTGCTGGCTTCCACAGGAGGACGTCGCTTATGAGTTCGTCTTGCATATATATATATATATATATATATATATATATCCGTTTAAAATCGAATGGTTTAAAATACGGATCGTTTAAAATACACCCACTCGCGTTTCTCGCGATAACTCGAAGATTTGCGTTACTGCGAGAAACTCGGGTCGGTATATTTGAAACGAACCGTATTTTAAACCATTCGATTTTAATCGTCAATTTAGCTCTTTATATTGGGCACATTTTACTCGATTTTTTGTGAAAAAAATCCTAAAGTACATAGGATTGTATACTTATTTGCTTGGTATATATATATATATTTATATATATATATATATATATATATATATATATATATATATGTTGTTGGGGATTCGCGTATGCTTCTCGTTGATATAAGTGTGTTTATATGAGTACATATATCCGTCTATTGTTAGTATATATTTCTTGTTTGTGTTTTAGTGTGAAGCATTAAAAATAAAAAATATTATAAACTCGGTTTTTAAGTGTTAAGTTTCATTTATTGAGTAAATTTTCGGGAGTATTATATTCTCTTCGACGGACTTTGAAAGTGACTTGGCTGCTGGCTTTTTCCTGTAGTAGTAGTTGTTTTGGCTACTGGTTGCGTGTATGTGGCTTGTTACCTAGTTCCCTTCTTCTTCTTGTATGGGTGTTTATTGTATATATATTATATATATATATATATATATATGTGTGTGTGTGTGTGTGTGTGTGTGGTGTGTGTGCTGGGGTCTTATCTATCTGCATGGAATATAGTCAACTTATTCTTATCCTTGCCAAAGGGAGCGCTATCAAAAAGAGACCGAAAGGTAGGACGGAGAGAGAGAGAGATAAAAAAAAGAGAGAGAGAGAGGGGGGTAGTCGTAGTAGTAGTTGGAAAGGGATCTGGCAGCTAGGCGGAGAAAAATAAAGCTGGTAAATATGTATATATGTATGTATGTGTATTTGGGCAGCACTCTTTCATTTATACATGTAGAATTAAACAAAAGACACATCTCCTGTTTAACAATTTTATTTTTGATCTTTTCGAGTTTTCTGGCCAACTTTTTAATATTTGGTTGGAATTCGTGGATAAGTCCACCAAAGTTCATGTCCCGAGTACTTTCGGCACTACGAAGTGTCATCATCAGGGGTGATGTGTTCCAGTTTTTGTAAAATTATATTAATGTGGAGGCTGTAAGGAGAAGAATTGAGGAGAAAGGTGTTATAGGCATTTTAAAATGTGTGTACTGCATTGGAAATTAATCTTGTTTAAGGATGGTTTGTATTGTTTTATGTATAAAGCTTCTAGGATTTGGAGTTTTGTTTCCTTGTGCAGAATGTGTGTATTTTCCGTTAATTTTCAATACAGTACACACATTTTAAAATGCCTATAACACCTTTCTCATCAATTCTTCTCCTTCCAGCCTCCACATTAATATAATTTTTTTCCACGAATTCCAACCAAATACTAAAAAGTTGGCCAGAAAACTCGAAAAGATCAAAAATAAAATTGTTAATAGGAGATGTGTCTTTTGTTTAATTCTACACACACACCACACACACACACACACACATATTATATATATATATATATATATATATATATATATATATATATATATATATAAGTAAAAGTATAGTCGGCAAGTTGCCTATTTTCAGCGAGGGAGTGTATATCCTCTTTTCATAGCGCTCGACCAGGCAAATAGATTTGCGACTATAGTAGCAAAGGTTATTGCTTTCTTTGGTGTGTTATTCAAAAAGAAAAAAAAGACAAATAAGTTTGGTTTTTATAGAGGACAAACTGAGAAGAGTGCAGGCTTAATTTGGTTTCTTTATTTAATGGCATATCAACTTTCCTGGGTCACTTACCGAAGCCAGCCTTGTAGAAGAACAGTAGTGAAACTATTTAACATATATCCACGGTGATAAGTGTGTTCAAATCCTTCCCAAGGGCATGCCCATAAGTGTTATTAAATGCGGGAATAGAGTTTGAACTCCGATATGATCGTCCAGTGCGTTAGCGAATGGAAATTGTGGAATCTCTCGTCGATTTCGACGCATGAGTATTCATCGAATGAACAACCTACATAGTGTTTTGTTTATAGTAGTTAACGCTTGTGTTGGACCATTCGCAGTTTTTCGCATAGTCGCTAGGAAAGAATTGATGCACAAGGAATGCCACAAACCCAATCAACGACTGAACTCAGGATTTTTCAAATTCAGAGTTTTCCTTCTCCTAAACTGGTTACCTATCCAGAGTTCAAGACCTACTATTTTTCCCATAGCTGAGGCCCAGCTATGGGTTAAATAGAAAAACATGAGTTGATAAACAAAATTGTATTATGCATTAAGAATGAATTTATTTCACAACTTTGTTGGCATTAAATGACCCTCCTAGGTTGATATGCCGTAAAACAAAACAAAACAAACCATAGCTGATGGAGGATATATGGATTCATATCTTTCTATATTTCTTTATATTTCGCTATGTGAAATGCAAAGAGGCATTGTCTAGGATTTGAACTCGGGTCGACGAGTCCATTTCCCAGACGCTAACCATTATGCCACGCGTCTGCATAAATACGCCAATACGCCACAGGGAGTCCCCCACTAATATGTAAATATCAAATGAGATATGTTTGAATTCTGTAAAAAGGGGAGTTGAAACAAGGGAGAAATAAGAGTTGGGGGTGGGTGGTTAGCAGTGATGAATGGAGCAAATATTAATATAGTCTAGGAAATGAAAAAAATAAAAAATAAAAAAAGAATAAGAGAAAATGAAAGAAAAACAAAACATCGGAATCGTTTGATATCAAAAATAAATAATCACGTGACCGGAAATTGATTAGTCGTTTCATGGTGTTCTTGTAAAGCCATGAGACGGACTTGAAAGTCGAGTTCAAGGAAATGGTAGCTGGTGCTTTTCATAATGTGGAAATATTAACTTATGGAAATAAATAGAACTTACGAGCGTTAGTTTTTTTTGTTTTTTTTGTTTTTGTTTTTTTGGTCTTTTTTTCTGCCTGGAGTGTAGAGTTTATTATATTCCTTCACAGTTAGGCCAGGAATTGTATCTACGTATTTTTTTTTTCAACATTTAGGAAAGAATTGCTTCAGTAGCCGATGAAATCCCAAAAAATATTTACCACCACAACAAAAAATATAGGGCATTCTAATAATAAGCCGACGCAAATTCTCTTGTAAAAAGAGCAGCGGCTTCTCTAAAAATATCTTGAAATGAATTAATTTATGATAACAAAATGGCTGGC
>CM042151.1:4025974-4029299 GCA_023376005.1 Doryteuthis pealeii
GTAACAAGTTCTTTAAATAAAATAACTCCTTGCATTAATATATTTTATTCATTAATGTATCCAACACTGACATTTCAATTAATTCCGGTTAAGTTCCCTGTATTTTTTAGTATTCTTTTTTCTTTGGCGGACTGACATACAATAGTGGATAAATTCTAGTCCGTTTTAAGTAGGTTAACCGAAATTCTAGTTTGTAAATATAGAGATTGCGGGTATACTCAAAGAAGAGTGTGAATAAACTAATAATAAAAAGAGAAAACAGTTACAGTAGAGATTAGAGAACATTATTTTTGCAGGAGATTCGGTCAGACTGTATTCTAAGTCCGCCCTCGACAGTTATTTGTAATGTTGTTACATAATTATTAGATTCCTTAATACTTATGTACAGTAGCTGTATGAAACCCAAAATGGCTCGTTATAAGTTGCAGCCCAACGGCCTTAGAAGGATGGAATGACACCAGGGATTGGACGATACCATCTCCTGATCCTTTACCGGGGATACCGTGGAAATCGGTGGAGACAGCACCCTCTTTCCAGTTTGAATTCGTAGGACAGGTTTGTAAGAGATTCGCTAAAAACACGAACGGTCGGTAACGTCTGGCTGTATGCACCGGTGCCGCACTCAATCCTGCGTACAGGTAGCTCTGGATGGGGATTCAGGAAACTAAATATATGATCTAAGTAAAATCGACAGTCTTGTGTTATTATCTAAAACAACTGCCCTATATGACACAGGGCCTCTGATAAGAGAAAACTCGCCAATGAAGAGCAGACACGAAAGTCCCCAAGACGAAGTTCCGACGCTAGAAAGAGATGCAGAAAAGAATAGAATTAAGAAAAGTAAGGAAATGAGAGCGTATACAACGCAATATTTTGCAGAGATTCCTTTCATCACTTCATCGATCATCATCATCATGTCAACGTCAGCAGCACGATATCCATGACAATCCTCCTGGCCACGCAAATCCCTATCATCTCATTGACCTGCGGAAGCTCTCTGCCGCATCATGCTGTATCACTACACAGATATCCTGGTCCATGTAGGTCCTGACTACCGCACTAGCATTTCAGGGCGTTTCCGGCTTTCAAACAGGAAGACGTCACTTAATGACGTTCTCCTACTTTATCGAGTCTAGTGAGTCCGGCTACTGTTTTGCATTTTTAATAAGTAGGTAATAAGTGAGTGAAAGATTATTTTTTTGTCTTTAGTTCCGAATGAAATTCTAGTCTGAACGGAAAATGTTACAAAGGTGAAGAAGAAGTTTTGGATTAGTGAGCGCGAAAACAGCTGTTCTATGAATTTTGCGCGGGAATACTCGTTGATAGAACATCTTTGAAGTTAAAGTTTTCTTTATCTCATTTTTTACTCTTCGATCTTACTACTTGTTTCCATTTAGTGATTTTTCCGCAGGAATTGTTTACTAATGTTTTCGATGGTCAATCGTCCTTAGATTATCACTATAGTTATACTATATATTTATACCTTATTCATATAAATAGTGAACAGACTACAAGTATATATACATATATTATATATACTATATATATAAGACTCATATAGACATATACCAGACATATATTACTAATATATATAATTATAGTATATATAATAGCTACTATAATACATTACCATAACACTACATAGATAAGTATATATATGTGTGTCGGTGTGGTGTGTGTTGTGTGTGTGTGGTATTAAATGTTAAAGAAAGAAATATTCAGATTATAATGTGTTGACTGCAAATGAATACCTTTATATGCCTTGGTTCCAACGTGTTCGGTTTACATTATCTTAGCTAATAACTATATATTATATATATATATATAATATAGTATCACTCATATATACTTAAAAGAGTTTAAAATACAGATTTTTCTGTAGTTTCTTTTTGACACAGCCTGGTAATCTGAAAAAACTATTTTTGCTAACTACTAGGTTTGAATTTGGATACTTTTGATGCACACATCATGTTTATTTCGGAAAAAACATTCATGGAATGGAACGCCTATTTTTTGAGAATACAAGGTGAGTTATAAAAAGCTACAAAAAAAAAGCTCTGTACTTTTGGATAGCACCCTGATATATATATAAGTAGCATTATAAGTATATACTATATATATATATGTATGTATGTAGATGTATGTATGTATATGCATATATGTCTATGATATCATGTTGTATATATATACTATAATTTCCGCAACGCAAACGGGTAATGATGCGCTGCAGTTCCAAAATTCTTGCCTGAAGATTAGTGTTTCTCTTTGGCCCTGCCTTGGAAATGAATATTTTCAAACTGAGGGCTCACTCCCAGCTGTCTGGACTAATTCAGGTACAGACAAGTGCACCGTTCCTATGTGACACGTGACGAAAGGTTCGGGCAACGTCAGATAAAAGGAAATAAAAATGAGCAACTCAACATGGGTATCCGGACCTATTGGATAGATAATATGATTGTTTTTTTGCAAATTACATGTATGTTCAGTACTGTAGATGTATGTATGTGGTATGTAATGATATGCTATAGATTAATATAGAAATTCTTGAAAACACCTTTCACAATTCAGACAATGTTTGAGACGTATCGTAGCACATCAACAAGTGGTAATTCCGAAAGGCCTAAGCACATGAAAGTCCTCTTGAGCAAGGGCAGGATGCTCAAGCAATTGACACTCTTATTCATAACGCGACTACAATGCAGTTGGGCAGCTAAGTCTAGTGGGCGTAGTGCGGTGATGCCTAGATTTGCCACAATGCAACTCTTTTTACAGGTCAGGCTGCGGTGATGGGCAAGAGAAGGCCCGTCCAGCATAAAGCCTAAGAGAGGGTATACTAGGATGCGTTAAAACAAACCTTGTAAAAAAATAAAATAAGTCCTGACGACTGGAATAAGCTGGCCCTAAAGAACACTGAACTGGAGAGTTCATCGTGGATGATGGCTGTTACCTATTATAAGAGTGAAAGAATCGTGCATATGAAATCACCTAAAGCGTCAACTTCGACAAGGGTTACACCTGTCCAATATGGAGAGAACATTGGAGGTATGGAAGATGTCTTGACATGTGGTCGAGTTTTGCTTTCGAGGGCCTGGCCTATTCAATCATAGAAACTCACCCTGGTCAATCCATTGCAGATTCAGAAGCAACAATGTGTCTGTGTGCTAATCCTGTAGGCAAGGTCGTGAGTCGGCTCTGGGTCTAAGAGAGCATATGGTGGTGCATAAGCATAAATTTTTATCATCTGCCCTCATCTGATTCATCTGATCATCTCATTCAACGGGGAAGAAGTCTTTCAAGTCCATATTGTCACAAACTTTGTGGATCT
>CM042151.1:4029309-4031809 GCA_023376005.1 Doryteuthis pealeii
TGATGTTGTAGCTATACTTTTACAATCAAACTCTCTGCGGTTTTCTTCCGCAAGGATCTACCAACCGCTTGGTATATTACATTATATATATATAATATATATATATATATAATACAATATATATATATAAATATATAGTGTGTGTGCACATTGTGTGTTGCATAATCCATACATTACATACAATGTACACATGGATAAATTCCTGACCGAAACACGTGTAAGTAAATTTAAAAACTATATCTATTTCAATCATTCAATACTTTCTTTCCTGTTATTTCACTTAATATATATATATATAAATAATATATAATATATATCTACGGATGATCAACATCATCACGCTGTGTTTACCAGCTTTGAGAAGAGAAATTCTCAAATATAAAAAAAAAAAATATATTTTGGGCTTCTAAACCTAAAAAGAAAAGTTTCGTTTTATTGATATGTTTGTTTTTGTAGTCATATTTATTTTTTTTTTCCTTTTTATTTTTTTTTATTTTTGTTCATTTCTCATCCGAACAAATATGGCGGCATTTTAGACTCGTCAGCCACATGACTGCATGACGTCACAGAAATGATGTTCTCGATTCACCTTGAGAGCAGACACCTAATGTCTTTTCAACTCTTCTCTGTCTGATTTCGGTAATGCTATATACTCTAATGTGCTGATATTAATACCTATAATGTTTGAAACCAAGTACCCACAACAACGTTATCTTCCAAAACAAGTACCACCCGTAACCCCTACCATCACACATAAAAACAACAGTATATAATAATATATATATATAATAATATAACTTATATATATATATATAAAAGATATATATGTATATATATATAATTTATATATATAATATTATATGAGAGAGGGGAGAGAGAAAATGAGTGAGAGAGATAGAGAGGAGGGAAAGACTGCAGTGAGAGATATAGAGAGGGGGCGAGAAAGTGAGTAGAGATATAGAGGGAGAAGAGAAAGTCAGTGAAAGAGAGATAGAGAGGGGGGAGAGGAAAGTCAGTGAGAATAGAGAGGGGGAAGA
The DNA here is from genome assembly GCA_023376005.1 of Doryteuthis pealeii. Classification (NCBI taxonomy): domain Eukaryota; kingdom Metazoa; phylum Mollusca; class Cephalopoda; order Myopsida; family Loliginidae; genus Doryteuthis; species Doryteuthis pealeii. The sequence goes on from CM042151.1 coordinate 4,030,347, forward strand.
AAGGTCAGTGAGAGATATAGAGAGGGAGAGAAGAAAGTCAGCTGAGAGATATAGAGAGGGGAGAGAAAGTCAGTGAGAGAATAGAAGGGGAGAGAAAGTCAGTGAGAGAATAGAAGAGGGGGAGAGAATGTCAGTGAGAGATTATAGAGAGGGGAGAGAAAGTCAGTGAGAGATATAGAGAGGGGGAAGAAAGTCAGTGAGAATATTAGAGGGGGGAGGGGGGAAGAAATAGTTGAGAGATCTAGAGAGTCGGAGAGAAAGTCAGCGCAGGAGTATAGAGGAAAGAGAGAAAGTCACTGAGAGATTATAGAGAGAGGGGAGAAGAAATTTAGTGAGAGATCTAGAGAGTGGAGAGAAAGTCAGCGAAGTTATAGAGGGAGAGAAAGTCACTGAGAGATATAGAGAGGGAGAGAAATTTGTGAGAGATCTTAGAGAGTGGGAGAGAAAGTCAGCGAGAGTTATAGAGGAGAGAGAAGGCACTGAGATGATATAGAGAGGGGGAGAGAAATTTAGTGAGAGATCTAGAGAGTGGGAGAGGGAAAGTCAGCGAGAAATATAGAGGGAGAAAGAGAAAGTCAGTGAAGAGATAGAGAGGCGAAAGAAATCAACACCCCCCCCCCCCCCCCCCCCCCCCCCGTGAGAGACTAGAGAGTGGGAGAGAAAGTCAGTGAGGAGATTTTGAGAGTGGAGAGAAAGTCAGCTGAGAGAATGAGAGTGGGAGAGAAAGAACGTGAGAGATATTGAGATATATTATAATATATATAATGATGTATATATTACATATGTATATATATACTTATATATATATATATATTATATATATATATATATATAATATACATGTAACACACACACACACACACACACACACACACACACACATATATATATATATATATATGCCCTTCTGGAAGTAGATGTGAACCGATTTCCAATACAGCGAATTTGCCCGACGCTAAATTACCTATTGTAAGTAGGACAAAGTGCACACAGGTACACAAATATTTTAGTACATTTCTAAATATAAATATAGTTGAATAAGTTTGGAAATTAATCGGAAAGTAGACACTTCCCTTCACAAAAGACACACACACCACACACACACACACACACACACACACACACACACATATATATATATATATATTATATATCGCCTTGATTTTTACTATCGTCAGATCTTATCTAACGTTTTGGATTTTATATACTCCGTGAGTACCAATATAATATATATATATATATATATATATACTATATATATCTTTATTTATCTTTATATTTGCTCTACTAGGTATTGAGCACTTTTTACTTATTAGGCTTAGTCCCTGACGGTTTATATGAATATATATTACTTATATATATATGCATATAAATTGTTTTTTCTTTTGGCCAAAATATTGTACCAATAGATTATTTTTTGGTGGTACGGACTGATCTTGGTCTTTTCTTTTTTCCAAAAATTT
>CM042151.1:4034309-4044309 GCA_023376005.1 Doryteuthis pealeii
AAAAATTGGGTACAAGAGATAACCACTCGAGTTTCACCATAAGGATCTTCAGGGTTAAATCTACTGAATTAATCGAGGTGCTGATAATTTGAGGTCGATCACACGGTGTGTTCATGTATTCAATTACACCGACCTAATTAACGTTGGGTAGGGTCCTTAAGAAATCATTTCAATTTGCATTGAAACCAGGTAACTATTATTTTCTATCTAATAACAATATTATCAGTATTATAATATATATATATATATATATATATATTATATATTATATTATGCGTAATTTACCCACGCATGCATTAACTTTTGCCAGCTATAAAATAAGCCACCAAAATGCTCTTGGCGAGAGCCACATATCCGCGGTCTAGCTCGCCGACAGTTGATCGACCGCCTCGTGAACAACCTTCTTATTTGTTATGTTTGAACTTACTGTTTCTTTGTTAATATATTTTTGATTCATTTCCTCCTTGTGTCTTATTCTGGTCCCCAACCAAAGCCACAACAATATGTATATTCTCATTATTAGCTATGAAAATGATATAAACTATTTTCATTCTAATTAATATTGTTTTAATAATATTGTGGTTTTTCTTTAGCCTTATATATATATATCATATATATTGAATTTAACATTTTTTTGAAAAAACAATGATGTATAATTGCTGACCAGATCTGTTTCTACCAGCTTCAATAGATCGAGTCACCATTAAGAGCAAGCATATGAGAGAAAGACGGGAAAAATAAACGTTAGAAGAAAGGGTACAAACAAAACGCTATTATTCATTGCTTGGAATTTTTTTTTAAATGCGTGTTCTGTGGTTAAAAATTAAATTTGATTTTTAAAAATCAGAATCATAATAGTTCATAGTAAAACTAAAAGAGTTTTATTTGTAAAAATTTATAAAAGTGTATAATGAGTATCAAATTGTTCATGATATATTTCCAGCTATTTAAAAAACGTAATTTAAGCGTCCCAGGCATAATTGAAGAAAGATGTAAAGTTCAAAGCATTTGCTGGTGTTAAAACCTACGTGTTGTAGATGAAATTCCTTTCAGAGTGTAAAAACAGATATTCTGTTTTTTTATTAGACAAATATGAAAAATAGATGGAAATTATACGACAGTATGAAATTTACATTTTGAAAAAACAAATGATGTATATATAATTGCTAACAGAAACTCTGTTCGAACCAAAACCTCAATAGATCGTTATCATTTCAAGAGCAACATATGAGAGAAAGACGGGAAAAATACCGTTTGAAGACAAACGCTATATTCAATGCTGGAATTTTAATAAAATGCGTGTTCTATTCAGCATTGAATGATAGCGTTTGTTTGTACCCTGTCTCTCATATATTGCTCTTTGATGATGACCATCTATTGAGCTGGGTCGAAACAGATTTCTGTCCAGCAATTTATATAACATCATTGGTTTTTCAAAAATGTTAAATTTCATACTGTCGACTAATTTCATTTATTTTTATATATATATATATATATATATATATATATATATATATTATAAAATATATGCTCGCGACAGCGTAATCGATGCCTTGTCGTTAACCTTCTCATTTGTGTATATTCACCCTATGTTCTTTGTTAATATATTGTTTTAACTCATTTCCTCCCTGGTCATTATTCTGGCCACTAGAAAGCCACAACATATATTATATATATATATATATATATATATATTATATATATATATAATGTGAATATTACAAATGGAGAGATTTGATAGATCGATAGTACTAACTGTTGCAAATATAATGAGAATAATTAGTAATACGTAGTAAATGTTATCGCATAACCTGTTCGAACGATGTTTCAACCTCCACTGTGAGCGCTAACACCTCAGCAGAAAACTAATAATTACCAATAAATCTTGTTATTAAAAAATAGATAGATTGATAGATAGACAGGCATATATTATATATATATATAATATAATATTATATATATATATATATATATATATATATATGGACTCTCCCGTTCGATTTTCGCGCATGCAGGTGTTTACACACACAATGAATACCCACACAGTGATTTGTTTATAGTGGTGAAGGCCTTGTGTTGGACCATTCCACACTTTTTAGGCACCAGTCGATAGGAAAGAATTGGTGCACAAGGGTTGCCACAAAAAATCCAATCACGACCGGCCTCAGGAATTTTAAATCAGATTATCCCTCTCCTAGACTGGTTACCTAACCAAGGCTGGAAGGGCCAGTCTGCTCTACAATTTAAACCCAATAGCTTCGAGGAAATATGTGGATGCAATACTTTCCCAAGGGATTAGCTTCGTATATATATTTATATATTATATATATACTGATATATAGAGAGAGAGAGAGGAGAGAGAGGTGGGCTGACAAAAATAATAAGAGGAAGAGAGAGGGGGAAAAGAGAGTGGAACTTTCTCTTTAGATGACCCACCACACTTGCCACGTGCAAGTCTTAAGTGAATAAACAGACGAAATAAGAATTAGGCTGTTGATTCGATCTGTCCATAAAAACACACACACGTCATTTTCTTGTTGGGTTTTTAGTTTGAAGCCATTGAAATTAAAGAATATTAGCAACTTGTTTTTTAAGAGTTAAGTTTCATTATTGAGTAAATTTTCGAGAGTATTACCTCTCTTCGACGACTTTAAGAGTGACTTTGGTTGTTGCTTTCTGTGGTAGCCACTCGTTTTGGCTACGGTTGCGCGTGTGTGTCTGCCTCTTGTGACTTTAGGTTCCGTCTTCTTCTTCTATGGGTGTATTACGAACATGTGGTTATATATATATATATATATGTGTTGTGTGGTGTGTGTATGTGTGGTGTGTGTGTGCTGGGGGGTCTTATCTAGCTTGCCATGGAATTATCAACTTTTCTTATCCTTTGCCGACAGGGAGCGTATCAAAAGAACCGGAAACGTAGGACGAGAGAAGAAGAGAGACGAGAGAGAGAGAGAGAGAAGAGAGGGAGGAACGAGGAGAGAGGGAAGTGAAAGAGAGAGAGGGGGGAGGGTGACAGAAGAATAAGGAAAGAGAAGGGCGAAGAGATTGGAACTTTACTCTTAGAATGATCCGCCACATATGCCACTGTGCGAGGCCTTATTGTGAATTAAACAGACAAAAAAGAATTAGGCTTTGATTCGATCTGTAATGAAAAACACATACAAAAGACTAAAACATGGGACCGATGGGTATTGGAGAGGGGAGGAGAGAAGGAGGGGAAGCCAAAAGGCACTTCAGTAAATTAGTATAAACAGTTTGACAAGCAATGCTGGTTAGCTCAGGGCAGATAATTGCTGTCTGCTCAATATTAATAAAGAACTGACAATTAATAAATATAAGAAACTTGCGTCTGGATGGCGGGATATGTAGTGGGTGGTCGGGATATTTTTTTTTTTATTCTCTGGAATCTATCTTGTTTTATTGGTTGTTTTTTTTTTTTTTGTTAGCTTTGATTTTGGTCTTCGATGGTGTTTTTGTGATTTATCTTTTTTTCTTTGTGTGTGTTTTTTTGACAGATCGAATCACAGCCTAATTTCTTATTCGTTGTTTATTCACATAGGCTCGCCAGTGGCATATGTGGCGGATCACTAGAGAAAGTCCAATCTCTTCGCCCCTTCTCTCTTCCTTTTATTCTTCTTGTCACCCTCCCCCCTCTCTCTCTTTCACTCTCCTCTCTCTCTCTCTCTCTCTCTCTCTCTCTCCTCTCTCTCTCTCTCTCTCGTCCTACCTTTCGGTTCTTTTTGATACGCTCCCTGTCGGCAAGGATAAGAATAAGTTGACTATATTCCATGCAGCTAGATAAGACCCCCAGCACACACACACACCACACATACACACACACACACACATATATATATATATATATACACACACGTAAACACCCATAGAAGAAGAAGAACGGAACTAAGTCACAAGCAGCAGACACACACGCGCAACCAGTAGCCAAAACGAGTGCTACCACAGAAAAAGCCAACAACCAAGTCACTCTTAAAGTCCGTCGAAGAGAAGGTAATACTCTCGAAAATTACTCAATAATGAAACTTAACTCTTAAAAAACAAGTTGCTAATATTCTTAATTTCAATGCTTCAAACTAAACCCAACAAGAAATATGATGTGTGTGTGTTTATGGACAGATCGAATCAACAGCCTAATTCTTATTTCGTCTGTTTATTCACTTAAGACTTGCACAGTGGCAAGTGTGGTGGGTCATCTAAGAGAAAGTCCACTCTCTTCTTCCCCTCTCTTTCCTCTTATTATTTTTGTCACCACCTCTCTCTCTCCTCTCTCTCTATATATAATAATATATATATATATTATATTATAGAATAATACCCTTGGGAAAGTATGAATCCACATATTCTCCCTCGAAGCTATGGGTTAAATTGTAGAGCAGACTGGGCCCTTCAGCCTTGGTTAGGTAACCAGTCTAGGAGAGGGATAACTCTGAATTTAAAATCCTGAGCCGGTCGTTGATTGGATTTGTGGCAACCCTTGATGCACCAATTCTTTCCTATCGACTGTGCCAAAAAAGTGTGGAATGGTCCAACACAAAGCCTTCACCACTATAAACAAATCACTGTGTGGGTATTCATGTGTGTGATAAACCTCATGCGTCGAAAATCGACGAAGAGTCCATATATATATATATATATATATATATATATATATATATATAATATATATATATATTATATGCCTGTCTATCTATCAATCTATCTATTTTTTAATACAAGATTTATTGGTAATTATTAGTTTCTGCTGAGTGTTAGCGCTCACAGTGAGGTTGAAACATGTTCGAACAGGTATGCGATAACATTTATCTACGTATTACTAATATTCTCATTATATTTTGCAACAGATTAGTATCTATCGATCTATCAATCTCTCCATTTGTAATATTCACATATATATATATATATATATATATATATATATATATATATATATATATATTGTTGTGGCTTTCTTAGTGGCCAGAATAATGACACAAGGGAGGAAATGAGTTAAACAAATATATTAACAAAGAACAATAGTACAAATATACACAAATGAGAAGGTTAACGACAAGGCATCGATTACCTGTCCGAGCATATATATTATATATATATATATATATATATATATATATATATGAAAAATAAATGGAAATTAGTCGACAGTATGAAATTTAACATTTTTGAAAAACCAAATGATGTTATATAATTGCTGACAGAAATCTGTTTCGACCAGCTCAATAGATCGGTCATCATCAAGAGCAATATATGAGAGACAGGGTACAAACAAACGCTATCATTCAATGCTGGAATAGAACACGCATTTTTATTAAAAATTCCAGCATTGAATATAGCGTTTGTCTTCAAACGGTTATTTTTCCCCGTCTTTCTCTCATATGTTGCTCTTGATGATAACCGATCTATTGAGCTGGTCGAAACAGATTTCTGTTAGCAATTATATAACATCATTTGTTTTTTCAAAAATGTTAAATTTCATACTGTCGTATTAATTTCCATCTATTTTTCATATTTGTCTAATGAAAAAACAGAATATCTGGATTTTTACACCTCTGAAGGCTTTCATCTACAACACTACGGATTTATCAACACCACAAATGCTTTGAAACTTTACATCTTTCTTCAATTATGCTGTGGACCTGTAAATTACTTTTTTAATAGCTGGAATATATCATGAACAATTTTGATACTCATTATACACTTTTATATAAATTTTTACATAAAACTCTTTTGAGTTTTACTATGAACTATTATGATTCTGATTTTTAAAAATCAAATTTATTTTTAACACAGAACACGCATTTAAAAAAAAAATTCCAGCAATGAATAATAGCGTTTTGTTTGTACCCTTTCTTCTAACGTTTATTTTTCCCGTCTTTCTCTCAATATGTTGCTCTTAATGGTGACCGATCTATGAGCTGGTCGAAACAGATTCTGTCAGCAATTATATAACATCATTGTTTTTTTCAAAAAATGTTAAATTTCATATTATATATATATATATATAAGGCTAAAGAAAACACACAATATTATTAAAACAATATTATTAGAATGAAAATAGTTTATATCATTTTCATAGCTAATAATGAAGAATATACATATTGTTGTGGCTTTGTTGGGGACCAGAATAAAGACACAAGAGAGGAAATGAATCAAACAAATATATTAACAAAGAACAGTAGTTCAAACATATACAAATAAGAAGGTTGTTCACGAGGCGGTCGATCAACTGTCCGAGCAGACCGCTGGATATGTGGCTCTCGCCCAAGAGCATTACTTGGTGCTATTTATAGCTGGCAAAGTTAATGCATGCGTGGTAAATTACCATAATATATATATATATATATATATATATATATATATATATATAATACTGATAATATTGTTATTAGATAGAAAATAAATAGTCTACCATGGTTTCAATCAAATTGAAATGATTTCTTAAGGACCCTACCCAACGTTAATTAAGTCGGTGTAATTGAATACAATGAACACACGTGTGATCGACCTCAATTAATCAGCACCTCGATTAATTCAGTAGATTTAACCCTGAAGATCCTTATGGTGAAACTCGAGTAGGTTATCTCTTGTACCCATTTTATAATGAATTTGCTCTACTTCGTATTGAGCACTTTGAATTTGTTATATCGCTGACTTACCCCCTGAATTTTGCACCTCCCAACTATCGTGCCCATATTCACTGGTAAGTTACATTTTATCTTTATCAATATATATATATATATATATATATATATATATATATATGTATGTGTGTGTGTGTGTGTATATATATATATATATTATATATATATATATATATATATAATCTTCGTGCTGACGGTTACACAAAGGTATACGTGCAAATTTAGAAGCATAAATTACTGTCGTATATCATATTATAAGGAAGCGCGTGGTGTAATAGTTTAAGTCATGGGAAATGGACTCGTCGCCCCGAGTTCAAATCCTGGACGTGCTAATTGCATTTCACTTAGCGCTAATACCCTTGGGAAAGGTATGAATCCTACTCTCTCTCCAGCTATGTGTAAATAGTAGGGCAGACTGGGCTCTTTAACCTTGGTTAGGAAATCGGTCTAGGAGAAGTAAAACTCTGAATTCAAACCTGTTGAACTCCGCTTAAGAAATTGACCTTGTGTCGCATCCAGCGGAGGGGTTGGTAAATATATATATGCATATTATCATACGAGGTGTATTAAAAAAATACCGAGACTGAAGCTGTCATTACAAAAAGAAGAAAAAGAAAAAAGAAAAACAAAACAATACGCAAATGAACAATAGATGAAATTTTAATGTTCAATGTTTTTTGGTTTCTATACGACGATAACCGTTACGCAAGGAGAGCGTCATAAATAAGTTGCGCAGCTGTGCACACGTCCTCATTTAAATTTTAACATAAAAACAAAAATTAATGAAAATATCGTTTTCATAATTTTTGCTCACACCTGAGTACGGGAAAGCTTATTAAAAATTAAAACTAATAAACTTAGGATTTTTTAAGATTCTACGAACTAAGGAAATAATTACAATAATCAATATAGATATACCAGACATTGGAACAATGTCGAATTCATACCAAAACTCAAAAAGACTATACGCCCGGCCGATGGGTTCTTGTTTAGGCTGGCTGTATCCCATACGGAGGAGTATGAAACCTAAAAAAAAAAAGGTGCAGATTGGTCTGGTTTGGCTTGTTTTATTTTACGGCATATCAACCTCGGTGGGTCATTTAATGCCAATAAAGTCTTAAAATAAATTAATTCTAAATGGATACACAATATTTAAAAAAATACATTTTTCTATTTAACCCATAGATTGGACCATAACAGGTACTACCACTCTGGGCCGGAGTGGACTTTGGAGCAATGGCGATGAAGGGGTGCTCCACATTTCCCAAAACTACAAAACTGGAACCTCGCCATCAGATAGAGTTTAACGTCATTCCCAGGACATGTAGACCCTCAACCACATGTTCTAACACACTTATGATAAAAAGGGTTGGGGCTTGCCATACGGGCAATAGGGTTGGGGCAATCATATAGGTGCTAGGGCTTGACGTGACCAGCCGATTGGTCGGAGGGGGCCTCTCCGACTGCCAGACAAGCTCAAGAAAGGGCCAAAGTGGAGTATTGCATGTCATGAACTGCTCAACCCCTTGAGGACCTTTACGACTTTGGTCTTAGCAAAATGGATTATGTTTTTTTTTAAATGTTATTATATATTTTTTAAAAATTTTATTATAATTTTTAAAATTATTTTATTATGTTTAAATTTTTTTATTCATTATAATCTTACATTTGCGACACGTGTTTCAGATCTTCTGATTTCTTCTTCAGTCATTAATTGACCATATTCTAATAATGTGGTTAATCAATACCATTATTCATATGGATAATTAATGCTACAGAAGGTATCAGAAGATCTGATTTTAAAAAGATAATCCATTTTGTGGCCCTTCTGTTTTATAATATATATATATATATATATATATAATATATATATATATATATATATATATATATATATATATATATATATATATATATATTGGTAGGAGGTTGATTTAGAAGGCTATCACAATGCAGTTTGGAATAAATAAAAAATAATAATACGGTAACAATGGTGTTGTGTGTTGACCTGTATTTTTTATTATTTCTTGAATTTTCGAGGTAATACCTCTTTATCAAAAGAATTGAACTGAAGCAGTACAGCTATGGCATTTCTTCCTAAATTCATTTAGGAAGAAATGCCATAGCTGGACTGCTTCAGTTCAATTCTTTTGATAAAGAGGTATTACCTCGAAAATTCAAGAAATAATAAAAATACAGGTCAACACACAACACCATTGTTACCGTATTATAATTTTTTATTTATTCCAAACTGCATTGTGATAGCCTTCTAAATCAACCTCCTAACCAATACATACACAATGCTTCAGGCAAATTATGAAACTCTCTTATATATTATATATATATATATATATATATACATATATATATATATATATATATATACCAAACTTATTGGTAAATCCCCGCGGTCAGAAAAGAACCCAGCAAATAGCTTGATTGTAAAAATATACTACGAAACATCAACCGGGAGAAAAAAATTTTTGGAAAAAAGAAAAGACCAAGATAGTCGTACCACCAAAAAATAATCTATTGGTACAATATTTTGGCCAAAAGAAAAAACAATTTATATGCATATATATATAAGATATATATATATTCATATAAAACCGTCAGGAGACTAAAGCTAATAAGTAAAAAGTGCTCAATACCTAAGTAGAGCAAATAATAAAGATAAATAAAGATATATATATATATATATATATATATATATATATATATATTGGTAACTCACGGATATATAAAATCCAAAACGTTAGATAAGATCTGAAACGATAGTAAAATCAAGCGATATATATATATATATATATATGTGTGTGTGTGTGTGTGTGTGTGTGTGTGTGTGTGTGTGTGTGTGTCTTTGTGAAAGGGAAGTGTCTACCTTTCCGATATATTTCCACTTATTCAACTATATCTTATATTTAGAAATGTACTAAAATATTTGTGTACCTGTGTGCACTTTGTCTACTTACATAGGTAATTTACGTCCGGGCAAATATCGCTGTATTGAAAATCGTTCACATCTACTTCCAGAGGGCATATATATATATATATATATATGTGTGTGTGTGTGTGTGTGTGTGTGTGTGTGTGTGTATACATGTATATATATATATATATATATATATATATATATATATATATAAGTATATATATACATATGTATATATATACATACATATATATATATATATATAATATATCTCAATATCTCTCACTGTCTTTCTCTCCCACTCTCAATATCTCTCACTGACTTCTCTCCCACTCTCAATATCTCTCACTGACTTTCTCTCCCACTCTCTAGATCTCTCACTGACTTTCTTTTCCCTCTCTATCTCTTT
>CM042151.1:4049309-4062839 GCA_023376005.1 Doryteuthis pealeii
TACTAAGTACTAAAGAATGTACCAAGTATTAAAAAATACCAAGTCCCGTGCTTCAAAATCTGTAAAAGTCACAATTTTGGGGGTTGGGGGGAGGGGCTGCTATTTGGTGATCTTGTTGTATGGTCCGTACGTTGCGAAGTTTAAGAAGGGTCCAGAGTACCTTACAAAGAAGTCCAGGAATTATTTTTTTTTAGAGATGAGATTTCTGATGCGTACGTACTTGCGATGTACTAAGCTGAAAAGATACAAAGTATTAAAGTATACCAAGTATTAAAAACATACCATGTCTCGAGCTTAAAAAAAACTGAGAAAAGTCACAAGAAAACTTCAGCGCCACTGTTTGGTGATCTACATGTTCTATAGTTCGTGCTTTGCGCAGTATAAGAAGGGTCCAGAGTACCTCACAAAAAAAGTCCTGGCATTTGTTCTTAGATAACATTTCTGATGCGTAAGTACATGCGATGTACTAAGCTGAAATTCGTAAATACTAAGTATTAAAAAAGATACCAAGTATTAAAGAAGATACCAAGTATTAAAAAATACCAAGTCTCGCGCTTAAAAACTGTAAAAGTCACACAACATCGTTGGCGCCACTGTTTAGTGATGCCGCAGCTGAGCAACGTGTGAATTTCACAAGACGTAAACTGATTCTTCGTTCAATATTATAACGCCGGCCTTTTTTTTCTATTATTTTCATTATTATTATTATTATCATTATTTAAAAATCGAATCATTCTGTCGCTTTAACATCAAGAGCCATCTGCGTCAATTCCTTGCGTAGTACCGAAGCATCAAAGAAAAAGCAGAGAAAGACGCAAAGGAAATGAATAAAAAAAGATGAAGTAAAAATCCATGTCGATCATTAAAGGAAACTGTTGTAAGCGATTAAACAAGAGAGAGAGAGAGAGAGAGAGAGAGAGAGACAGACAGACAGACAGACAGACAGACAGACACAGAGGGAATGGGAGACGGATGCTGAGGAAGAGAGTGTTTGTGCATGTGTGTGTATCTGAGAGAGAGAGTTTGTGTGTGTGTGATAGAAGAGAGAGAGAGAGAGAGAGAGAGAGAGAGAGAGAGAGAGAGAGAGAGAGAGAGAGAGACGGGGGAGGAGAGAAGGATGCTGAGGAAGAGAGAATTTGAGTGTGTGTGAGGAAAGTACGTGCGTGTGCGTATTAGGGAAAAAAGGCAAAAATAGTGTGTTGTATGTATATATGTATGTGTGTGTGTGTGTGTGTGTGTGTGTGTGTGTGTGAGAGAGAGAGAGAGAGAGAGAGAGAGAGAGAGAGAGACGGGAGTGGAGAGAGGGATGCTGAGAAAGAAAGAGTTTGTGCATGTGTGTGTATGTGAGAGAAAGTTTGTGTGTGTGTGTGAGAGAAAGAGGAAAAATAGTGTTGTGTGTGTGTATGTATGTATGTATGTATGTGTGTGTGTATGTGAGAGAGAGAGAGAGAGACGGGGGAAGAGAGAGGGATGCTGAGTAAAAGAGAGTTTGTGCATGTGTGTGTATTTGAGAGAGAGTTTGTGTGTGTGAGAGAAATCTATGCGCGTGCGTGTTAGAGAAAGAGCAGGAAAAGTGTGTGTGTGTGTGTGAAAGAGATAGATAGATAGATAGATAGAGAGAGAGAGAGAGAGAGAGAGAGAGAGAGAGAGGAAGAGAGAAGGAGGGAGTGGAAAGAATTTGTGTGAGAATGTGGTATTTGTGCGTGTGAGATCATGTGTGTGTGCGTATGAGAGAGAAAGTGTGTGTATGTGCGTTAGAGAAGGAGACAGAAAAGGTGTGTGTATGTGTGTGTGTGTGTGTGAGTGAGAGAGAGAGAGAGAGAAAGAGAGAGAGAGAGAGAGGAGAGAGATAAAGAGTGAGTGTGTGTTTATGTGCGTGAGAGAGAGTGTGTGTTTTTACGCGTGTGTGTGAAATAATGTCTGTTTGTATGCGTGTGTGTCTCTATCTCACATACACACTCAGTGGAGTGTGAATGTGTATGAGTGTGTGTGTGTGTGTGTGTGTGAGAGAGAGAGAGAGAGAGAGAGAGAGAGAGAGAGTGTGTGTGTGTGTGTGTGTATGTATGTGTGAGAGAAAAAGGCAGTCTGAGTGTGTAAAAGAATGTGTGTGTGTTGAGGGACAGAATACTGTGTATGCACGCGCGGGTGTGTGTGAGATAGAGAGAGGTAAGTGTGTGTGTGTATGTGCGATAGCTAGATAGATTAATATATATATATATATATATATATGTATATATATAATATATATATATATATATATATATATATATATAGAGAGAGAGAGAGAGAGAGAGAGAGAGAGAGAGAGAACACCTTTTTGTTAAAGTTTTTCAATACTTAATCCGATATTTCATATGAAATATAGAGTGTATGCATGCATTTGTGAGCGTGAGTGAGAGAGAGAGAGAGAGACAGAGAGAGAGAGACAGAGACAGAGACAGAGAGAGCGAATGAGAGAGAGAGAGAGAGAGAGAGAGAGAGAGAGAGAGAGAGAGAGAATAAACGTTTTTGCTAAATTTTTTTCAATACTTAATCCGAGCTTGCAGATGTTTAATTAAGTGGTTGTAAACACTTCTCCAGTCTTTAAAGTTTGCAAAATAACCTGGTTATTTTATTTTATTTCACTTTATTCTATTCTGTCAATTTTTTTTTTTTTTATCATTCACAAAATATTTCTTTTCAAAATTCAAAATCCAAGACATAAAACCACAAGTTATGAAAAGAAACGAATTAAAATGGATTTTCGGTTAATCTATTATTTTTCGTCCTTTGTTTTTTTTTTTTTTTTTTAAAATATTTTTCCCGCTCCTTTTTTCCAGTTGCCATTGTTTGATTAAAGATATAAAATATAGGGAAAAAAGCTAACTAATTTTGTATTCAATGCGGAGACCAATCGCTCGGCAATCAACCTACTCTACCCACCGCCGCCACCACCGATTAGATGACCAATCGGATGTGGTGACCTTGGCAATTCTGGTTAACTACCGTTTATGGTCTGGAGTGCTACATCACGCATATCAGGTTACACCAAAGCTATCCTTGTAGAAGAACAGTAGTTGTACTATCTAACCCATGGCTCGACAATTTTGACCTGGTTAAAGATATAAAATTGACCAAAAAATATATTCGTTGTTTCCAAGACATTGAAATATGGAACCCTGAATTTGCAATTATGTTGCTCTAAGAATAAAACTGCCCTTAGAATACACTGGCTGTATTCTCTGGTTAGGGGTAAGACTCATCGGACACAAAGGGATATCATAGGTATGGCACTAAACTGCACCAGTTTTGGAAATCTGGGGAGATTAGGGTACACTTGTAGAAGAACAGTATTAATACTATTTAACCCATAACTTTGAAATTTTGATCAGGTTAAATATCTTATTATAATGGAGATTGTGTGTTTTTCCGCCTGTAACCGAAACTATATTCCTACTCAAGTCACAATTCTCTTAGTTATTGACATCACATTCTCCATGATTTATTTTTATTCTAAACCTCAATTATTAATAAAATTGTTTGACATTATTAATACTGTAACTATGTCTACATACTAACAACATGCAATTATATTTATATATACAACAAAATAGCGCTTTACAATGTGAACGGGAAGGCTAATTTGCATATTAATATTAAAAAATCGAATTTAATAAAATGTGCTTAGTATTATTGATTTTAACTGTTTGGTTTTATTTAATGAATATAAGCAAAAATCTCTTCAATGAATCTTAAATGAAATCCATTAACAAGATAAAATAACCGTCATTTATTCTTTACTTCCTCTTATAACTAAATACTTAAATTAGAAAAAAATAACAATGAAAGACGAGAGTGATGGAAGAGTAAGTTTCAGTTGTTCATTTTTTATTATACTCCCTCTGTTTCAAATCTTTTATTATACTCCCTCTGTTTCAAATCTTTTTATCTGTATTCTTATTTAGTTTCATTAGCCTTTCTAATTTAATACACTATTTTATTACATTAAAACTTAAATACTTGCACCCGGAGGGTGCATATATTTGCTAGTAAATATAAAAGTTACAGAAAAATCTGTTCTTTGTTAGCGAAGACATTGAAATATGGAACCCTTAATTTTCAATTATATTCTCTAAAATTAAAAACGCCCTTAGAATACACTGGCTGTATCCCTTGCTGAGTGTAAGACCCCCGTACAAAAAGGGGTATCCTAGGCATGGCACTAAACTGCATCAGTTTTGGAGATCTGGGAAGTATGGAGTACACCTTGTAAAAGAACAGTATTAATACTATTTAATCTGTTTTGATCTGGTTAAATATATAAGATTTACAAACAAATCTTTCTATTCTTTGTTAGAAAAGACATTGAAATATGGAACCTTAAATTTGCAATTATGTTTCTCTAAAATTAAAAACGCCCTTAGAATACACTGACTGTATTCTCTGCTGAGGTGTAAGTCCCCCGTACAAAAAGGGGTATCCCAGGTATGGCACTAAACTGCAACAGTTTTGGAGATCTGAGAAGTATGGAGTACCCTTGTAGAAGTACCCTATTGACAATATTTAACCCATAGCTAGGGAGATTTGATCTGGTTAAATATATAAAATTAGAAACAAATATTTATATTCTTTGTTAGCGGAAGACATTGAAATATAGAACCCCTATTTTGCAATTATGTTTCTCTAAAATTAGAATCACCTTTAGAATACACTGCCTGCTGAGGCGTAAAGCCCCGACAAACACGAAAAGCGGGTATCCTAGATATGGAACTAAACTACATCAGTTTGGGAGATCTATGAAGTTACGAGTACCCTTGTAGAAGAAATGTATTGATACTATAACCCATAGCTTTGGAATTTTGATCAGGTTAAACATATAAAATCTACAGAAAAATCTTTGTCCCTTCATTGCGAAGACATTGAAATATGGACCCCTAAATTTGTAATTATCTTTCTCTAAAATTATAACAATACACTTTGAATACACTGACTGTATACCCTGCTGCGGGGTAAGAACTCTCTCCCATCATCATCATCATCATGTCGCGCATGTAGCACGGGTATCGACAACAATTTTACGCCAACCCTCCCTATCATTCATTGCACCTGGGAGCTCCTCTGCGGAGCAACCAGCATCTTCACATAGCTGGTCAATGTAGGTCCTTGCTGGGCGCCCCACACTTGCATGTCCATGTGTTGGCTTCCACAGGAGAACGTCGCTTATGAGTTCATCCTTACTTCTCCAGCAGTGTCCTGTGTGTCTTGTCCGTCTCACTCGGATAGTTTGTGAGATGGGGGACAGGTGACCGTACAGCTGTTTCCTTGTGGGGTGCTGTTTCCATGACTTGTTCAACACTGCTCGCAACATCCTTGTGCAGCTCCCATCTAGCTTATACTCAAGACGTTTAGTTTGGGTCCAGGTGGTGCAGCCATATAGCAGCACCGACACAATCACAGCCTGGAAGAACTGTCGCGTCAGTTTGTTAGGGAGATCGGACCTCCCCAATACACACACGAAAAGGGGCATCCTGCGTATGATACTAAACTAAACACCAGTTTTGTAGATCTGGGAAGGTTAGTGTACCCTTCCATTACCATTACTGGCAGGTCCAATCTTAGAGTATATATTATAAATGAAAACTTATAGGATGTCACACGCCCTGTTGGTTGGGTCTGTAGGGATATTTAGTTAAGTTATCGTTGCAGAAATTTTGTCTGCAGAGGAATTGTGAATGTCTATTCTCCGTGGTAATAAAGTTATGTATGCCTTTGTCTGAATGTTAATAAGTACCGAACTAAACGGCGTATAGGACGCATTTCTTTTCCAAAATTTTAGCTAATAAAATTGCCCTGTGTCTTATACATCGTAGGTGAAGTTTGAGATCTCCCGTAGACCTAGGCTAATCTCCTCTATGATGCTCACTAACCCAGCTTACGCTCAGCACTTGTACCTATCCTAAACTCCATGCATCCTAATTTTATTGCTGGTATTATTATTATTGTTCACTCCTTTTGAGTTTTCAAATTAGCGTTAGCTGATGGTCTTTAACTGAAGTCTGAGTGACAGCAAGTCTGCTCAGCTCTCCAGGATTCTTCTTAGTATTCTGGCAGATTGCAGCATTGCAATGTTCTGAATGATATCAATCCTTCCTCTGATTTCCAGATTTTCCAACCCTTTTCCAATCTTTTTGGGACTATACCAAGTGAACAAACTACAATTGATATCACTTTCACTTTCATATTCCATAACTTTTTCAGTTCTCTGACAAGGTCCAAGTATTTATCCATTTTTTTAATTTTCCTTCATCTTCACCCAGTGATCTGCTGGCACTGCAAAATCCACCAGTTGACAAGTTCTTTCTTTTTTTTTAATCAGCTCTAGGTCTGGTCTTCTTGCTGGGATAAGGTGATCCGTTTTTATTTCAAAGTTCCAGATAATTTTATGTGTTTCGTTCTCAAGAACAGATTCTGGTTCATGCATATACCATTTTGCTGTATGGTCAAAATTACATTTTTGCATAATTCCCAGTGGATCACCTTCCCAACCCAGTCGTGTCTAGTTTTGTACTCCCGTTGTGCTAGTTTGCTACATTCGCAGAGTACATGGTTTACAGTATCATCTCTATTACTGCATATTATTATTATTATTATTATTATTATTATTATTATTATTATTATTTTATGCTATTGAGATATCTTGCGTATGCTTATTGCTTGCCTGTACTGCCAAATTGCTTTTATACAGCTATGTTTCTGCTTGTGTAATGCCCAGCTAGATTGTTTTCAACAATATATGCATTAAATACACAAACATTTTTTTCCTAGATCTGACCTGCTCAAATGGGGGTGCGTCTTATATACCCGTGCGTCTTATATGCCGTCAAATATGGTAGTTCGTAGCAGTTTCTGAGAGAGAGAGAGAGAGAGAGAGAGAGAGAGAGAGAGAGACAGACAGACAGACAGACAGACAGACAGACAGAGACAGAGAGGGAGGGAGAGAGAGGCAGAGATGCTAGGTGTGGGGATGAGACGCAGAGAATTCGGCCGTCGTGGGCTTGTTGAATCTAGCAACCCACCATATAGGTGGATAAACGTTGGGTAATTACTTTTCATAACTGAACCTATGTGATCCCCAAGGGCCTGTTGATAGCTGGTGAAGCCGGTTGCCTGGTCCCAGATAAATTTCCAGCAATATATTTCAAAACATTTGACTTGCCATAGTAGGTCGTTCTTTTTTCATCCATATGTTCTACCGAAGCGAAAAGTAGTTTTTGCGGATCGAAAATAAGTTTGAATACGCGAAAATAGAAGTTAACATGACGACACATCGGAAAGGTTTTTTTATTGATAATTCTTATCTACGTTTCGTATTCCTTGCTTCCTTTTTCCCATGTCTATGCGCGCTTCTTCCTAGCAGACATGCAAGACGGAATTTACCATTTTTATATTGTCTCGTCTGTCTGTTCGTCTTTGACTGCATCGCAATTGCCGCTTTCTGATCTGTCACCAACTTTCTTCTCTTTTCTTTTCTTTTTTTTTTTTTACTTTTAATAAAAAATATTTAATGAGAAAAGTGAAAGAAAGAAAGAAGGATAGAAAGAAAGAAGGATAGAAAGAAAGAAAGAAAAATATAGATAGAGTAAGGATGAATAGAGGGAAAAGATTCTGATCATATGAAAGCATGTCAATATTTGGACAATGAATTAATGAGAAAAAGGAAATGTTCAAAGAAAGAAAGAAAGAAAGAAAGAAAGAATGATCTCATAAAAGCATATACATTTTCGGACAAAGAATTTATGAGAAAAATGAAATGCTGAAAGACAGAAAATAAGTAAGAAAGAAAGAATGAAAGAAAGAAAGGAAGACAAAAAAGAAAAAAAAGATAAAAAAGGATTGAGAAAAAATAAATTCTGAAAGAAATGCTGAAATAAAAAAGAAAGAAAGAAAGAAAGAAAGAATTAGAAGAAAATTAGAATTTGAAAGAAATAAATAGTAAAAAATAAAAGAAAGAGGAAAAGAGAAAACGTAGAAAGAAAGAAAGAAAGAAAGAAGAAAGAAGAAAGAAAGAAAGAAAATAAATATACTCAAAATAAAAGAAAGAAGTAAAAATAGAAATATTAAATGCAGAAAGAAAGAAAGAAAGAAAGAAAGAAAGAATTTAGAAAAACTAAATGCTGAAATAAAATAAATGCAGAAAAAAAAGAAAGAAAAAAGGAAGGAAAGAAGGAAAGAAAGACATAAAGAAAGAAAAAGACTGATCTCATAAATGCATATGAATTTTCGGACAAAGAATTTATGAGAAAAATGAAATTCTGAAAGTAAGTAAAAACGAAAGAATGAAAGAAAGAAAGAGAGACAAAAAAAAAAGAAAAAGAAAAAGAAAGACAAAAAAGGAAAAAGAAATTCTGAGTGTAATGATGAAATTATTAAAAAAATAAAAACGAAAGAATTTAGAAGGAAAGAAAAAAATAGAAAAGGTAAATGCAGAAAGAAAGAAAGAAAGAAAGAAAGACTCCAAAATAAAAGAAAGAGGAAAAGAGAAAAAAATAATGACAAAAAGAAAGGAAGAAAGAAAAAAGATGTACTCAAAAATAAAAGAAAGAGGTAAAAATAGAAAAAATGCAGAAATAAATAGGTAGATAAAGAAAGAAAGAAAGAAAGAAAGAAAGAAAGAAAGAAAAAAGAAAGAATTTAGAGAAAAGAAATGTTAAAATAAATAAATGCAGAAAAATAAATAAAGAAAGAAAGAAAGAAGGAAGGAAGGAAGGAAGGAAGGAAGGAAGGAAGGAAGGAAATAAATAAATAAATAAAGCTAGAGGAAAAGGGAAAAATCAAATACTGAAAGAACAAAAGAAAGAAAGAAAGAAAGAGAAAAGAAAGAATTTAGAAAAAAGATTGATTGGCGATCTGTTTATTAAATAATTAAAATTAAATTAAAATAAAAGACAGATGAGAAATTTTGGTGACGGATAGAGACAATGAATGATAACTCAATAAATAGACACATGGAAGAAGAAAAAAAGTTTGGGCAGAGGTCCATAAAAGGAGATACAATGAAAAAGTGAATAATGAAGAAAACAAAGTCATAAAATGGATGAAACTCATGAACGGCCATCTAGAAATAACTGTCACTTAGAATTGTCTTAATCTAATTACCTTATCGTGTATCCAATTGGACAATCCAGTGTGAATTTTGGGAACTTATAAACCTAATGTCTTGTTTTTTATTTTGGCTAGAATATCTACCTATTCACTTGTGTATGATTTTTACCTAAACTAATATTGCTTATTTTTTTTGTATTTTTTAATCTGATTTAGCCTTTTTAATTTCTTTATTTATTTTCTTACAACATTTCATTTTTATTTTCATGAATTGTAACGACGCTGAGGAAAAAAATATAACTTAAGTCAACCCCCAAAAAAAACTTCGTTCAGGGAGGGTCAAACAATCGATTCCAACGCTTACTAGTAGACTAATCTTTCATTTCCTTTTTATTCTCCACTCCCGGTCTCGTCGCAGTCGATCTTCTTCTTCTTCTTCTTCTTCTTCTTCTTCTTCTTTCTTCTTCTTCTTCAAAGACTCTCGATGCTACTGCCTCTCTGATCTCGTAACACGCATTTCTCCTTCGCTCACACCTGGGCTTCTGCATTTATACATCCAGTATCCCACGTACCTTTAGCTTTCATACGGGCATCTGAGTTTAACATACGGGAACTTGGGTCAACTCAGTCCTCAGCGCTACGCTCAAGTATCGCCTTCTCGTATTCAGAAGGTCGCGGGTTCGATCTTAGATCAAAGTCCTACACGCTAGACAAAGTCCCCATTTCCGCTATTCGACTCGTGTTCTCTGTCACGAAAGATGAAGGAAGATGGGGGTGAATAATGAGAAGAAAGGAACAATAACAATAAGAAAAATGATGAAGAAGAATCAAATGAAATAGATGATAAGATAAACCTGCTGCTGTAACGATATCTATGAAATATTTTTTTTTAAGAGACTGTATCACAAATTACCTTCGCATCGTATGAGGTTTGGGAGCCAATTTCCTTGCTTTTATTTTTCTATTAACGTGTGAGATAACATCTTTCTTCATCTTTCTTCATGGCGATCAGCTCTAAATTACTATCTAAATTGAATTATCACATTAACTGTCAGATCCTTATATTTTTTTCGTCACGTTTTGTTCCCTTTCTAATAGTTTATTAAATACACGCGAAGCATTCGCGAGCTTTCCTCAAAGTGACCCCTATAATTAAGTTGGGTCGAGGCCTACACGTAGTGATCCGGTTGCTACCATCGTATTTCGAGCGACAAACGCACGAGAGAATGCTCAGGTTCAAAATAAACCAGCAAAGAAAACTGCACAAGAGATTAATAGATAGACAAATAGATCTTATTATAATGGAGAATGTGTGTTTGTCTTTCTGTAACCGAAAATATAACTCTACTCAAGTCACAATTCCCTTAGTTATTTACATTCACATTCTCCATGATTTTATTTAATTTTTTATTTAAACCTCAATTATTAATAAAATTGATTTACATTATTAATACTGTTGGCCTTATCTACATCTTATTATAATGGAGATTGTGTGTTTTTCTGTCTGTAACCGAAACTATATTATTATACAAGTCACAATTCCCTTAATTATTTACATTACATTCTCCATGATTTTATTTTTATTTAAACCTCAATTATTAATAAAATTGTTTTACATTATTAATACTGCTGACCATATCTACATACTAAGAACATACATTTCTATTTATATATACAACAAAATAGCTGTTTACAGTGTGTACGGGAAGGCTAATTTGCATATTGATCTTAAAAAATGTGATTTTAATAAATATATGCTTAGTTTTATTGATTTCTAATTGTTTGGTTTTATCTTATTGAATATGAGAAAATCTCTTCAATAAATCTTAAAAGAAATCCCTTAACAAAAGAAATAACTGTAATATTATTTTTACTTCCTATTTTAACTAAACAGTTTAAATTAGGAAAATTTACCAATGTAAGACGGGAGTAAGGGAAAATGATGGAAGAGTTAGTTTCAAAGTTGTTTCTATTTTTCAATCATATCCCCTCTGTTCCAAATCTTTTTATTGCATTCTTATTCAGTTTCATTAGCCTTTCTAATTTGATATGATATTTTATTATATTAAAACTTAACCCGGAGGGCGCATATATTTGCTAGTACTAATAACAAGGCAATTGTATTTATATATACAACAAAATAGCGGTTTACAGTATGAACGGGAAGGCTAATTTGCATATTGATATTAACAATTTGGTTTTAATAAATAAGTGCTCAATATCATTGATTTCTGATGTTTGGTTTTATCTTAATGAATATGAGCAATATCTAGGGATACATCTTAAAATAAATATTTTTTCTGTTATCCGTAGCTTCTAGAAACGAAAAATGAGATGGATGAATTTATTTACAGACAGACAGGCATAAATAGAAAAATAGGTTAAAGAAAAGAAAAGAAAGAAAATTCAAATGACTCGCTGGAATTCGATTATAGTCGCACACGGCACGGCTTTAAGAATTAGAAGTAGTTGTAGATAGGCGAGTAGAAGTATCACTAGAAGAGATAGTATTACTGTTGAGTAAGTGGCTGAGTCGCCACTGCAGAGAGAGAGGTGCCCAGTCCTTTTGATGTAAAAATATAAAGCGATCGATACTGAACGCCCATTTTCGTACGTTTTGGTTACGGGCCAATAAAGCCAGACCAGAGCAGTTGGTCACATGAGAGTGTAAGATGGTGATAGAGAGAAAGGGGTGATTTCTGCTAGCTGGGGTGGAGGGGATGAAAGAGAAAGCTAGAGAGTAAGGGGTGGAGAGTGAGAGAGAGGGAGAGAGAGAGAGAAAAAATTAGGATATAGAAAGAAGAGAGAGAGAGAGAGAGAGGAGAGAGAGAGAGAGAGAGAGAGAGAAGAGAGAGAAATAAATTTCAGTGAGAAAGAAAAAAATATATAGAGAGAGAAGACTGGAGAAAGGACTTGGAGAGAGGGGAGAGATAAAAGTGAGGCGGAGAAAGAAAATACTGAGAAAAGAGAGGACAGGAGAGAGACAGGAGAGAGAGAGAGAACAGGACAGACAGATTGAGAGGCAGTTAGAGAGTAAGGGGTAGAGAGAGGGAGAGAAGAATCGAGAGAGAGTGTGAGAGAAGAGAGAGAGAGATTGAGTGTAAGCTAAGAGTGGGGTGAGAGAGGGAGAGAGGAGAATAAATATACAGGGTTAGAGAAAAAACACGAAGAGAGAGTGAGAGAGAGAGGAGAGAGAGAGAGAGAGAGAGATTGGTGGGAAGAAAAATGTGTCTTGTGTGTGATAGAGAGCGGGAGAACATAGTGTGTGTGTGAGAGAGTAAGAGAGAGAGAGAGAGAGAGAGAAGAAGAGAGAGAGAGAGAGAGAGAGAGAGAGTAAGAGAGAGAAAGGCAGATAAGAAATAGGAGAGAAAGAAAGAGAGATAACAGAGATACAGAGAGAAAATGAATTGCAGTGCGAGAGAGAGAGAGAGGAGAGAGAGAGAGAAGAGAGAGCGAATTGGAATATGAAGAGAAGAGAAAGAGGGAGAGAGAGAGAGAGAAATAAAATGTAACAGTGAGAGAAAATATATATATATAGAGAGACGAAAGACTTGAGAGAGAGAGAAGGGGGAGATTTTAAAAGGAAGGGTGAGGGGGAGACAGAAACATACTGTGAGAAAGAGAAGACACGGAATGAGAGAGAGGGGAGAGAGAGAGATTGAGAGCAAGCAGAGAGTAGGGGAGAGAGAGGGAGAGAGAGAAATAAATATACAATGGTGAGAGAAAAATAACGAAGAGAGAGAGGAGAGAGAGAGAAGAGAGGAAGGAGAGAGGGGAGATGGGGGAGAAAAGAAACATGTACTTGTGGTGTGATGAGAGCGGGAGAAGCATAAGTGTAGAAAGACAGAGGGGGGGCAGAAAGAAATTAGGAAAATAAGAAAGAGAGAAGAAAGAGAAAGAGAGGGAATATATAGCTAGTGTGAGGAAAAATAACAAATAAAGAGAGAGAGAGACAGACAGACCAGACAGACAGGACGACAGAGAGGGGTTGAAGAAGAAAACAGTGGGTGTGCTTATGTGGTGATAGACAGCGGGGAAAAATAGTGTGAGAAAGAGAGAGAGAGAGAGAGAGAGAGAGAGAGGAGAGAGCGAGAAAGTGAGAGGTGGAAAAGAGAAAGTATGCGCTTATGTGTGATAGAGAAAGCAGATAGATGATAGATAATGAGAGAAAGAGAGAAAGTAGAGAGAGAAGAAGGGAGGGGAAGAGGGCAGAAAGAAATTAGGAGATAAAGAAATAAAGAGAGAGACGAGAGAGAGTGAGAGAGAGAAGTAGGCGAGAAAAGAGACAGGAGAGGAGAAGTGAGAAAGAAACATGTGCGCTTGTGTGTGATAGAGAGTGGGAAGAGACATCTGGTGAGAATGTGAAAGAGAAAGAGAGAGAGAGAAGAGAGAGAGAGAGAGAGTGAGAGAGTGTGTGTGTGAGAGAAAGAGGCAACAGAAGAAATTAGG
>CM042151.1:4062939-4070439 GCA_023376005.1 Doryteuthis pealeii
GAGAGAGATTACTGTGCAAAAAGTGTTGGAATGGGCTATCACAAGCTTCCTACTAACAAATCACTGTGCGGGTTGATCATTAGATGAACACTCATGCGTCGAAAATCGACGAGAGAGTCCATTTTATATATATATATATATATATATATATATATATGCTCGGACAGTTAATCGATCGCCTTGCCTGTAACCTTCTCATATGTGTATGTTTGTACTATTGTTCTTTGTTTAATATATTTGTTTAACTCATTTCCTCCCCGCCTGTCGGCTGGGGCGTTAGAATGCACCGACTGCCTCTCTGCAGAGGGGTAAGATTCCCAATGGGGCACCTGTTTGGCCATGGGTGGCGACCCGTGATGTTTAAGGATAGAGCCCAGGTGGATGAGCAGTTCATGACATGCAATACTCCACTTTAGCCCTATCTTGAGCTAGACGGGCGGTCGGAGAGGCCCCCTCCGATCAATCGGCTGGTCACGTCAAGCCCTAGCACTATATGATTACTCCAACCCTATTTCCTTATGGCAAGCCCCAACCCCTTTTTATCATATGGGTGCTAGAAGGCGGTGGCTGCGGGTCTACATGTCCTGGGAATGACGTTAAAACTCTATCTGATGGTGAGGTTCCAGTTTTGGAGGTTGGGGAATGTGGAGCACCCTTCATCACCATTGCTCCCTGGTCCACTCTGACCCGGAGTGGTAGTACTGTTAGGGTCCCATCTATGGGTTAAATAGAAAATGTATTCATAAAGAATTGCATTATCCATTAAGAATTGATTTATTTCAAAACTTTATCGGCATTAAATGACCTACTGGGGTTGATATGCCATAAAACAAAATAAAACAAACAAATCATTTCTCCCTTGTGTCATTATTCTGGCCACTAAGAAAGCACAACAATATATATATATATATATATATATATATATATATATATATATATATATATATATAGTATATATAATGTGGATATTACAAATGGAGAGATTGATATATCGATAGATAACTAATCTGTTACAAATATAATGAGAATTTAGTAATACGTAGATAAATGTTATCGCATACCTGTTCGAACATGTTTCAACCTCGACTATTAGCGCTAACACTCAGTAGAAACTACTAATTACCAATCAATCTTGTATTAAAAAATAGATAGATTGATAGATAGACAGACATATATATATAATTATATATATATATATATATATATATATTATATATATGGACTCTCTGTCGATTTTCGACGCATGAGGGTTCACACACACAATGAACACCCACAGTGATTTGTTTATAGTGGTGAAGGCTTGTGTTTGGACCATCCACACTTTTTGGCACAGTCG
This sequence comes from Doryteuthis pealeii, assembly GCA_023376005.1. Taxonomy (NCBI): domain Eukaryota; kingdom Metazoa; phylum Mollusca; class Cephalopoda; order Myopsida; family Loliginidae; genus Doryteuthis; species Doryteuthis pealeii. The sequence continues at coordinate 4,064,276 of CM042151.1, forward strand.
ATAGGATAGAATTGGTGTATCAAGGGTTACCACAAACCCAATCAACGACGACCTCAGGAATTTTAAATTCAGAGTTATCCCTCTCCTAGACTGGTTACCTAACCAAGGCTGAAGGGCCCAGTCTGCTCTACAATTTAACCCATAGCTCGAGGGAGAATATATGGATCATTTCCAAGGGTATTAGCCAACGCTTCGTATATATATTATATATATATATATTATATATATATTATAGAGAGAGAGAGAGAGAGAGAGAGGTGGGGTGACAAAAATAATAAGAGGAAGAGAGAGGGGGGAAGAGAGTGGACTTTCTCTTAGATGACCCACCACACGTGCCAATGTGCAAATCTCAAGTGAATAACCAGACGAAATAAGAATTAGGCTGTTGATTCGATCTGTCCATAAAAACACACACACATCATATTTCTTGTTTGGGTTTTAGTGTGAAGCATTAAAATTAAGAATATTTGAAACTCGCTTTTTTAAGAGTTAAGTTTCATTTATTGAGTAAATTTTCGAGAGTATTACCTTCTCTTCGACGGACTTTAAGAGTGACTTGGTTGTTGGCTTTTTCCTGTGGTAGTAGTCGTTTTGGCTACTGGTTGCGCGTATGTGTCTGCTGCTTGTGACTTAGTTCCGTTCTTCTTCTCTATGGGTGTTTACGTGTGTGTATATATATATATATATATTGTGTGTGTGTGTGTGTTGTGTGTGTGTGTGTGTGCTGGGGGTCTTATCTAGCTGCATGGAATATAGTCAACTTATTCTTATCCTTGCGACAGGGAGCGGTATCAAAAAGAAACCGAAAGGTAGGACGAGAGAGAGAGAGAGAGAGAGAGAGAGAGAGAGAGAGGAGTGAAAGAGAGAGGGGGGAGGGTGACAAGAAGAATAAAAGGAAGAGAGAAGGGGCGAAGAGATTGGACTTTCTCTTAGATGATCCGCCACATATGCCACTGTGCGAGCCTTATGTGAATAAACAGACGAAATAAGAATTAGGCTGTTGATTCGATCTGTCAATAAAAACACACACAAAGACATCCCACCCACTCCCCCATCCAGACGCAAGTTTCTTATATTTATTAATTGTCCATTTCTTTATTAATATTGAGCGACAGCAATTATCTGCCCTGACAACCAGCATTGCTTGTCAAACTGTTTATACCTAATTTCCTCTCAAACAGAACCGGAAGTGCCTTTTTGCTTCCCCTCCTTCTCTCCCTCCCCTCCTCCAATACCCCGTCGTCCATGTTTTGTATTTTTTGTATGTTTGTTTTTCTTTCTCCAATGCACATGGTTTAAAGAAATATAATCGTTGTCATTTTTTTAAATATAATATTCCCAGGTGTTAGTCGTGCCAGTACTATTGTATTGTGGCACCACTTGTGTTAAGTTTTTAAATGCCATCCTTGGCCGGTTGAAAAGGGCTTAAAGTAAGTAAGTCCTGGTTTATGGAATCCTTTGGTAAGCGAATAAGTCCTATCCTGCGTTTTGTTAAAGGTCCAGTGATTTAATCCTATGTCCGTCGTCCAAGAGTGTCAACGTAGTTATGATCAGTATGCTCAGTTTAAGTATTGTATCAGCAGCAGAGTACTGCCAGTGATTGGCTAAGCGCGATCACATGGTTCTTGCCGAGTCTACAAGTAAAAGCAGGTGTCTATCACACACCTTATGTATAAAAATAAGTCAATACACACCCTATTGTGATACAAGGTGGGTGATTCCATTCAGAAATGTTAAATCATTTCATTCAGAAATATTAAAATTATAATTATTTCATTCATTGGTCTTGAGCGAAATTTCTATAGAAAATAGAGCTAGATATGAATTTCCCAATGCACACGGTTTAAAGAAACCTAATTGACGTCATTTTTTTTAATATAATATTCCAATGTGTTAGTACTATTGTATTGTGGCACCACTTGGTCTTGAGCGAAATTTCTATAGAAAATAGAGCTAGATGGGAATTCTCCGATGCACACGGTTTAAAGAAACCTAATCTTCGTCATTTTTTTAAAATATCCCAAGGTGTTAGCCGTGTCAGTACTATTGTATTGTGGCACCACTTGGTCTTCAGCGGAACCTCTATAGAAAATAGAGCTAGATAGGAATTCTCGAGTGCACACGGTTTAAAGAAATCTGATCGTCGTCAATTTTTTCAATATAATATGTTGAGTTGTCAGCTGTGTCAGTAATACTGTATGGTTGCACCACTTGGCCTTTTGTTGAAAGAAAGTTAGATGGGAATTAGACAACGATACTGTATGCTATTATAAACAAATTCCGGAAACAGTACCCTTCAAAACAGCGGCTGTTTGGCCACTTACATTCCATCTAATATACATATTTACGAATCTCTTCGTACGAGTAAGATCTGATACAAGGTCAATTTCTTAAGCATGCCCAAGGTTAAGGTTGCCTAACCAAGGTTAAAGAGCCAGTCTGTCCTACTATTTACTCATATCATATCTGCCATTTTACTCCTTACTCACATTACAGTGGTATATATATACCAACCCCTCCGCACGAGCAGGAAGCGACACAAGGTCAATATTTTAGGCGAATGTTTGAATTCAGAGTTTTTCTTCTCCTAGACTGGTTGCCTAACCAATGTTAAAGAGCCCAGTCGGCCCTGCTACTTACCCGTATCATATCTGTCATTCTGCTGAATGCTCAAATTACAGTGGTACATATTTACCAACTGCACAACACGAGCAGGAAGTGACACAAGGTCAATTTCTTAAGCAGATTTTAACAGGCTTCAATTCAGAGTATTTCTACTCTTTGGCTGGTTGCCTAATCAAAGTTTAAATAGCTCAATCTTCCCCGTTTTTTACACATAGCTGAAGGGAGAATTCATACATTTCCCAAGGGTATTAGCGCAATGTTAAATCCAAACAGTCTCGTCCAGGATTCGAACTCGTTTCGCTGTGTCTACCTCTTACGATGGTAACCATTACACCACGAGCCTTTTATCATATACATATTTACCAACCCCTCCACACGAGCAGGATGTGACACAAGGTCAATTTCTTAAGCGGAGTTTAACTTGTTTGAATTCAGAGTTTTCCTTCTCTTAGACTAGTTGCCTAACCAAGGTTAAGGAGTCCGGTCTGCCCTACTATTTACATATAGCTGGAGGGAGAGTAGAATTCATACCTTTCCCAAAGGTATTAGCGCTAAGTGAAATGCAGTTACCACGTCCAGGATTTGAACTCGGGGTGACGAGTCCATTTCCTATGACTTTAACCATTACACCACGCGCCTTTTATCATATAGGTGCTAGAAGACGACGACTGAAGGTCAACCAGCTGTATTTATTTACCGATACGCGGGTTCCTAAAGCTTCCGCCCGTTATAATCCTGCAACACCTGATTAATTATGAGACTGTCCAAATCACCTAAGATGCGATGCAAAAATGTAAATCAAGATTATCTGGTGTCAGGTATCCGCCGAATTCTTATTTCTTATGAGTGTCGTCACTTTAGCTAAATAATGGACCATTCTATTTTTATAATAAAGAAAGAAAGAAAGTTCTATACAAAAATATAAGAAAGAAACAAAAAGAAGAAAAGAAAGAAAGAAAGAAAGAAAGAAAGAAAGAAAGAAATAGAGTATGAAAAAGATAGAAAGAGGCGGTGAGAACACGCAAACAATAAGCCTAATCTGTTTCAATCGATGGGGAAAAGAAGAAAAAAAAACCAGTGAGAAAGGGACAGACAGACAGACATAAAGTCTGCTGAGAATTTTTGCAGACTCCTCATTAATATAGACAGAGAGACTATAGAGAGATAGAGAAAGAGAAAATAGACAGAGATAGAAAAAGAGAGAATATATATATATATATCATCCCATTTTCATATATTTATATTGTGAGGTTTTAAGGGGTCAAATAAGAACAAAACGACGGGTAACAAATGTAGAAAAATGTATTAACAAAAAGTAGACAAATACAATAGAGAGATGTGGAAATTACGTCCGACGAACAGAGTTATTATCACTCGCATTGGCTTACTCCTAAGCCACAATTGTCCGTGTTATTTATAGTAACCTGTCGGCGCATTCCATTGGTCAATAGGGTGTATCATCTATAACATATATATATACAGAGAGAGAGAGAAAGAGAGAGAGAGAGAGAGAGAGAGAGAGAGAGACGGACAGACAGACAGAGACAGACAAAGTTAAGTTAAGATTATTATACTTTTTAGAAATTGAACAAATGCAATAGCTCTCAAGTAAATATATCAAACATAATAATTGAATTATGATACTGTGGTATGTCCAAAGGTCCTGCTAGTATTTATCAATACACACGAAGTTAATGAAAATTATTTCAATCTATTTTTGTTATACGCATGAATTTAATGAAAATTATCTATTAAATTATCTATTAAACAAATCATATATAAAACGAGATTTGGGATTTGGCATTAAATGACCAACGTTGGTTGATATGCCATTAAATCAAACTGCCATCCGGCCCTTACTCCGTCTCCTAAACTTTACCATTACGTTCAGAAACCGCCTCAGACTGACTGTTTCCGTTAGAACTTAACGATCTTCGTCAAGTGGGAACGCTTGCTACGATGTTCCTCTGCCTCGAGTTTCCGGTCGCAAATATTTACTTATTTTCTGCGAAACGCCTGCCAGGCCGGTCTAATCGACCAAATATAGTCGTAGACGAAATCTTGCAAAACATAACTGCGCGTTGGCTAATTCCGGTTATTAGCGCGCGGCAAAGAAACGCGGATGCTATTGTTTGGCACCGGAAGTGGTAATGAATGTCGGGAATTGGCGGCAAAATGAGCTGATTAGTTCGGTTATTGGCGGTAAAAACAAGTTTGGTCGGTCGGTCGGTCAGTCGGTCGCTTTGCCGGTGGGTAAGGCGATCGGCTGGGTGGTTGGTGGGTGGTCTGTCGTTGGGGTGAGTGGCAAACATTTTGTGTTCGTGATTATGTTGGCTACGTGATTCACAAGTGGCTGAGAGAAAGGAAATTGAAAGAGTATAAAGGCTTCAAGGGACACTTTTGTTATATATATATATATATATATATATATATATCTTATTAGAATGGAGGTTGTGTGTTTTTCTGTCTGTAACCGAAACTACACAAGTCACAATTCCCTTTGTTATTTACACACATTCTCCATGATTTTATTTTTTTATTTAAACCTCAATTATTAGTAAAATTGTTTTACATCATTAAGACTGTTAACATATCTACATACTAATAACATGCAATTATATTTATATATTCAACGAAATAGCGGTTTAGAGTGTGAATGGGAAGGCAATTTGCATATTGATCTTTAAAAAATTGATTTTAATAAAATATATGCTTAGTATTATTGATTTCTAATTGTTTGGTTTTATCTTAATAAATATGAGCAAAATCTCGGGGATAAATCTTAACAGAAATCTATTAACATAAAGAAATAACTGTAATTTTATTCTTTTCTTCCTATTTAAACTAAATAGTTAAATTAGGGGAAATTTACCACTGAAAGACGGGAGTAAGGGAAAATGGTGGAACAGTTAAGTTTCAAAGTTGTTCTATTTTCCGATTATACCCCTCTGTTCAAATATTTTTATCTGAATTCTTATTCAGTTTCATTAGCCTTTCTAATTTAACATGATATGTTATTATATTAAAACTTAAATACTTGCCCCCGGAGGGTGCATATATTTGCTAGTATATATAATAAAAAGTAAAGAAATAAATGAGACGGTATGTAAGGATAACATTATATAAAGAACAAGTTATTCTGCTGATATTGCAATATTTCGATTTGTTAAAAATCTTCTTCAGAACTTATTATGTTGTGTTAATAAGAAGACAATTTATAAAAAATTTTGACCGTTTTGTAATGGGATTAATTTGCACCGGACTTTTTGAGAAAAGAGAATATTTTTAATTTTAAACATTTTTATTTTCTCGAAGAGCATGTGTCACGTTCATGACCAATTTTAATTGAAAATTGATTTTGTTTGAGGATTGTTTGTATTGTTTTATGTATAGAGCTTCTAGTATTTGGAGTTTTTGTTTATTTTTTTCTTTGTGCAGAATTTGTGTATTTTCCGTTAATTTTCAATGCAGTACACACATTTTAAAATGCCTATAACACCTTTCTCATCAATTCTTCTCCTTCCAGCCTCTACATTAAT
>CM042151.1:4082939-4102939 GCA_023376005.1 Doryteuthis pealeii
GCAGTAAAAATTACAAAACAAAAAGAATACCAAAAATACAAGAAAACAAAAAACAGAAAGAAACCATTTTTAAAAAAAACTACAAGAAAACCAGCGGTAAGAAAAAAACATTACCAAAACAGAAATGACTAATTCTGAAAAAATTACAAAATAGAAATTATTACAAAGAAACTACCAAGAACAAAAAAATGAAAGAAGACATTTTTAAAAAATACAAGATATTCCTTTATTCAGCGTATAGTGAGGATCTTTCAAACTTATTTGTTGTCGTCGTGTAATAAAAGTCACTGGAAGAGGAATATTAACCTACTCTAAACAAATCATAAAATCTAAGAAGTTCGTTTAGTGTAGGGGTTATGAGATCGGCCTGTCAGCTTGGCAGTCCGGTTTCAAATCACGCACAGGGCGGTCTTCCGATCTATAGCTCTGCTAATGAGGCCTAATAGGCCGAAATGTACATACAGAGATTGATTTTTCTCGATTTGTTTAGCCATACATTTAATAGGTATTCCCGCCTAATTCATTATTAATTAATTAATTTTCAAAATTAGGTACGACTCCAATTAAGCACTTATTCTCCCAAAAATTATCGGCAAAAAGCCATTCTAAACAAACCTTGTTTACAACTTACCATCTTCAAGTATGTTGCAATTATCTTTAAATATGTGGGGGTATTTTATCCCCAAAAGAAGCACTGTCTAAAAGGTTAAGTTTTGTAAAGGTATAAATTGTATGTGAAGCTTTTGAAGAAAGGAAACAACAACTGTTTGCTACTACAAGAAATGTACTGTACAGAATAGTACAACTATATACAAATTTGGTAGAGAAATGTACAAAACGAGCAATAATAGTTCAATGTTCAATGTTCAAAGGTTAAGTTAGGTTTGGTTAGGTTTGCAGTTATTCCTGTGGAAACTCATCTGTTGGTTGAATGTAACTCATCTGTTGGTACCAAATAGGTATATGTTGCGTACCTCTTTACCGGCACTATATATCTATATATGTTTTATACCTTCTTACGTCTTATTCTTGTCGTCTATTCTTCTGGCCGGATCTGGTATATCTTCTACAGGTCTGTCTGGTCTTCTTATATGGGTATTCCGAGTCTGGTTCTATTGCTAGGGATTTCTTGTTATCAGAAGCCTTCTGCTATTGTTAGCTTTTAGTAATAACACAAGACTTCGATTTACAATGATGTTACTTTATTCCATAAACCCCCAGACCAGACAATGCGCGCGGAGACTCACATCTTGCTAGCTTCGCTTCTAAGTCCTAACTCTCAACTGACTAACTCAGTTGCTCACACCTTAAACCGGAAGGGCTTCTATTGCCTTCCGTTCTCACGTTCCATCCCCAGAACGCAAGGTGAGAGTGAGGTCAAGCATGTCACTCACTCTCAAGGACATCAGCTGCACTGATCGCCATAAGGATTTCTATACTACCTTAAAAAGATATTAGGGATCCATAATTATGTAACACAAAAACTATTTCATCCTTAAAAAAAAAAGAAGAATTATACACTGTCTTACTAGGGGCTCAACTTCAGGTGAACTCTTCAAGCCATTTTCCAACACTAAAACCCATGGTCTTACCCCGGTCCGTTGCATTACCTTACGAGCTATTCGCTACAGTTAAAACGTAACTAAGCTTAATAAAAAGTCAATTAAGATTCTTACCTCGCAAAAGTCTTCACCGTTGTCCATAGTGTTAAGATAAGAAAAAAGGTGAGATTCCAAAAGTACTTACCTAAAAACAAAAAGAGAAATATATATATATTAATACTGGACTAATCTGTTTATGTACAAAGAAATATTATAGATATAAATTGTAATTTACATGTATAAATGCTTAAATATATTTTAAGAGGAGATAGTATCTGTGTGTGTGTGTGTGTGTGCGAGAGAGAGTCTGTTTCTGTGTGTGTGTGTGTTTGGTTTGGTTTGTTTTGTTTTACGGCATATCAACCTCAGTGGGTCATTTAATGCCGATAAAGTTTTGAAATAAATCAATTCTTAATGGATAATACAATTTTTTTTATAAATACATTTTTCTATTTAACCCATAGATGGGACCCTAACAGGTACTACCACTCCGGGTCAGAGTGGACCAGGGAGCAATGGTGATGAAGGGGTGCTCCAAATTCCCCAAACCTCCAAATCTGGAACCTCACCATCATATAGAGTTTAACGTCATTCCCAGGACATGTAGACCCGCAGCCACCGCCTTCTAGCACCCATATGATAAAAAGGGGTCGGGGCTTGCCATAAGGGCAATAGGGTTGGGAAAATCATATAGGTGCTAGGGCTTGACGTGACCAGCCGATTGATCGGAGGGGGCCTCTCCGACCGCCCGTCTAGCCCAAGATAGGGCCAAAGTGGAATATTGCAGGTCATGAACTGCTCATCCACCTGGGCTCTATCCTTAAGCATCACGGGTCGCCACCCACGGCCAACAGGTGGCCCCATTGGGGGAGTCTTACCCTCTGCAGAGGTGCAGTCGGTGCATTCTAACGCCCAAGCTGACAGAGCGGGTGTGGTGTGTGTGTGTGTGTGTGTGTGTGCGCGTAATTATATATACCGTATTTGACGGCATATAAGACGCACGGGCATATAAGACGAACCCCCATTTCAGCTGGTCAGATTCAGGAAAAAAAGTGTTTAGTGTATTTAAGCATACATTGTTGAAAACAGTCTAGCTGTGCATTACACAAGGTCGAACGTATGGACATCAAGCGATATTTCTGCTGCTTCAATACCGATACCGAGTAGCTGAGCATCCTTGTTTGCTTGTTTATTGATTTTAACGGCATATCAACCCGTCTGGGTTATGTCATGCCTAACAGTTAGGAAATTATACATATCCTGTATTTATATTTATACATTTTAGTAATTGGTTTTAACCATGTGTTAGCATTATTGGAGTTTATGTTGTATGGTATTGATTTGTTTTATGTCTATATTCTATGGTATAATTTTATTTCTCTAAAAAAAGAGAGAATATCCTCCATGTTGACATTTTCAAATAGAAAATGTTTGCTTTAAAATAACGGTTTCTGATGTGAGCAAAAAACCTGCATTCCATTAATAAGTGTTTAACTGTCAAAGGTGTTTGACATGTTCCGCATTGTGGTTGTTGTTCTTGTTTGAGTATATAGGAATGCGTTAGTCTTGTATGACAATGCGTAATCGGGACACAATGACTTGTTCCTTTCTAGACTCCCTTAAAGTTGGTCTCCAGCCTCCCAAAGTGGGTTTGATTAGGAAGAGTTTATTGTGGGTGTTTTTAGTCCAGAATTGTTGCCATTTAGTATAAAGGGATCTATTAATTTTAGGTTTCAAAGCAGTATATGGTATCTTGAAATTTTCGGGGATCAAATCTAGAGCCGATTTAGCTGCGAAGCTTTTATTCCCCCTCACTCCTATATGGCTCGGGATCCAGCATATCATAATCTCCTTAGAGTTAGACATGAAGTCTAATTCATCAAGTTATTGTATGTATTTCTAAACATCAGAAATTAAGCAATTAAAGTGTCATTTTCTTTTTTCAGTGTTTTTGTTTCTTAGAACTCACAAATAATTTGACTCGAGAACTAGGAAAGAAAAAGAGCAAGACATTGTCTAGCCTGTCGGGATCGAACTCGCGTCCTCCCGCATGCAAAAACAAATGCGTTTTAGGCACTGGACGGATGCGAGGTTCGACTGATGTGCCCGGATGTTTGGCTAATATGCCCATGAAATAACAAGTGAGTCAAGCGCTGGACAGTCAGTAGTTAGCGGCAGCAGAAGCAGTCGACGACGAAGCGCTTTTCAGTAAAGAAATGGATTTTAGTCGAACAGAAACAAAACTAAATAGGAAATGTGATTTTGAACTGCTAAAGATTATTTCGACTACGACGACGGATTTTCCAGCTGCTAGACGAAGAATGTGTTGACCAACAGAGGGTCTGGCTTGTGAGAAGACGGAGAACTCGCTTGGTTTTGGTTCCCCCTCGGCGGGAGCTTGTTGATTCAAAGGTCTATTTCGCCCCATATATTTTCCCCCTTCTAGATGATTTAAGTAAATTAGGTAAATAACCGTAACTTCTGTCCAATTTTTCAGACCCTTAAAATTTACGGCGTATGTGTATATACATGTTGTCATCATTCTCTGAAAATTTGTTAAATTCCAATCAGTAGATGTTGTATTAGATCGAAAAATGTCACCTTGTTGATAATTTGGAACGTAGTATATTTCTGTGTCCAAGAGAGAATTCACGTAATTTTTATTACAAGTAAGTAAAAAAAAAGTAAAGTCATCGGGGCGTCCTAAAGTCGGTATCAGCCAATCAGCGAAGAAATGTAGTCATTGAAGGAGAAGAAAAAGAAAATTATAAAGAAAAATAAGAAGTCATATAAGTAAAAAGTAAGTAAAGTCGTCGGGGCGGCCTAATGTCGGTATCAGCCAATCAGCGAGGGAGTCTATTCCCTTTTCAATAGCGCTAGACAAGGAGATTGTTTTCTAGCATCTGAGGAGGAGCGCCACACCTACCATTAGCTCCTTACTTTACCGCACAGATCCCTGGGCTACTCATACGCTGAGTTAGCGAGAGCCGGTATCGAACTAGGAGCCTTGTGGTTTTTTAGCCGAACGCTATACCGACTGAGCTAACCCGAGTAAAAGAAGTTAAAGACATTGGTGTTCATGATTAAAACATAAATCAATTATTGGGTTGGTGTGATGTTGAAGATCCTGATTGTGAGGTTCCTGTTTTGAAGTTCTGGGAGTGTAATGAGGGCCTCTTCGTTGCCATTACGAACAGGTCCACTCAAACCCCGAGGTAGTATTATCTTTCAAGACATGTATATATATATATATATATATATATATATATATAGCTACTGGCAAAATGAGCCTAAAATGCGTTTTTGACAAAATGACTTTAGCCCCCCCCCCTACAGAAAATAATTTACCAAAAATCAGAGAATTATCGGATTTTAATGAAATTTTCAGTGTCTATTTATCAATAAACGATCTTTGTAATGCATTATTATTTTATTTCAAAACTTTCTCATTTTTTTCAGGTCGCTTAATTTTGACCCCCCTTATGTTGGGGGCGTAACATTTTTTTCAAGTTGGTCTTATATTGTACTAATTACAGTATAAATAAAGAGATAAAAGACCGAACTTATGAATAGAAACAAAAAAAAATTACGGTGGCTTTTCTATGAGAAAATAAGTACCAAAAATCGGAAAATAAAATGTAAAAAAATAATAAGTAATTAATTTTTTGGAGATTTATTTTTTACTCATTTCGATAATTATTTAATTGGCTATTATCTAATAAAAGAAAAAAATATACATTGATATTTTTCTGCTTAAAAATGGGGGGGGGGGTACATTTTCAATAGAGTTTTTCTCCAAAATGTATTACTTTATGTGTCTAAAATAAGGTTTGCATTAAATAGATATTTATTTCTAAAATCTAAAAATATCACATTTTAAAATTAACATCGGGATTTTCATATTTTAAATGAATTTCATATATCAATTTTTCATAGCAAAAATACTAAATTAAAGTTTTGAATTAAAATAACTGATGCATTATTAAAATTCATTAATTGTTAAATCAATACTGAAAATTTCATAAAAATCAGATAATTACCTGATTTTTGGTAAATATTTTTTCAATCGCGAATGTTACAGTAAAATTGTAAACAAGCACTTAAAACCATTGAAAAAGAGACAGAATGGCGGATCGCGTCGAAATTGGCCAAAATAAATCCCTTTAAATGTATTAAAAATAAACTGCATATGTAATGATATTTTTCTTTTTTTTTAATGATGGTCATTATGTTACTACTTATCGATTTAGACAAAGTTTGACCTTAAATAATAGATTTAATTATTTTTAATTCGCTTTTAAAACTCGTAGAAGCTGATTTTTTTTGCCAGTCCCTATATATATGAAAATCAGAATATGCCAGAGAGTCTTAGATGAAGGAGAAAGAAGACAAAGGGAAACTGAATGAATTTAAAAGTGATTGCCTGAGGAGCCATCATTTTCAAATTAGTGAATCACATCAAAATGGACGATAGAAGATGTGACCTTAGAATATCAAAGAAAACCACTGAAATGATCAAGAAGTGATTGAAGTGGTTCGATCACGTGGTATCCAAAGGCAAAAGCATTCATAGAAGAGTGACTTTACCAAGAGAAGACTCAGAGGATAACCACCAAATCAAGGGAGTGATATCTATCTCTCTCTCTCTCTCTCTCTCTCTCTCTCTCTCTCTCTCTCTATCTATCTATCTATCTATCTATCTATATATATATATATATATATATATATATATATGATAAGTTGTAAACACGGTATGTTTGGAATGGCTTTTTTGCCGACAATTTTTGGGAGAATATGTGCTTAATTGGAGTCGTACCTAATTTTGAAAATTAATTAATTAATAATGAATTAGGCGGGAATGCCTATTTAAATGTATGGCTAAACAAATCGAGAAAAATCAATCTCTGTATGTACATTTCGGCCTATTAGGCCTCATCAGCAGAGCTATAGATAATAGGCCGAAATGTACATACAGAGATTGATTTTTCTCGATTTGTTTAGCCATACATTTAAATAGGCATTCCCGCCTAATTCATTATTAATTAATTAATTTTCAAAATTAGGTACGACTCCAATTAAGCACATATTCTCCAAATATATATATATATATATATATATATATATATATATATATATATATATATGACTGTGTACTGACGAAGATAGCATAAGAATACTAGGTATTCTCGTGCTATCATAGTCAGCACACACACACACACACACACACACACACAGACATAGACACAGACACACACACACACACACACACACACATATATATATATATATATATATATATATCGCCAGCTCAGTGTATGAGTAGCATAGGGGAACTGTGCGATGAAGTAAGGAGCTGATGGTAGGTGTGACGGTCCATTTCTTCAGCCTATTGTAGATTTAAGGGTAAAAGTTTGTACATAGTTTTCCCCTTAAATGTACAGAAGGCTGAAGAAATATATATATATATATATATATATATATATATATATATATATATATCACAAATATATATATATATATATAAAAATTAAAAAAAAACAATCGTATTTAAGATAGGACTATAGTTCGATTTTTTTAAATAAATCACCTCAGCATATATATATATATATATATATATATATATATATATATATATATATGATAGAGGAATTATATATAATTGATAATTGAATCATATTATCACGACCAGACAACTCGGCAAACACCATTTGCGACATCCGGAGCACTGGACAGCTGTTTCGACCTCCTTTGGTCTCATCAGCAGTGCATACCACAATCTCCGCCACTAGAGATTGAACCAGCGGACCATAGCGTGAAGAGCGGGGGACTCAACACAATGGGCCACCAGCCCATGCCACAAACGGAGAATGCCAAATCATCTAGTCAATGGTAACATTAATTCAAACTGCACCAAGTTCAAATCCTGGACGTGGTAATTGCATTTCACTTAACGCTAATACCCTTGGGAAAGGTATGAATCCTACTCTCCCTCCAGCTATGGGCAAATAGCAGGGCAGACTGGGTTCTTTAACCATGGCTAGGTAACCAGTCTAGGAGAAGGTAAACTCTGAATTCAAACCTGTTAAACTCCGCTTAAGAAATTGACATTGTGTCGTATCCTACTCGTGTGGAGGAGTTGGTATATATATATATATATATATATATATATATATTATATATATATATATACGATTCAAACAGAGATGCTAAATTTGCCATCATAGAAAGAAGTGAAAGAGATATCAACCTAAAATCAGTAATTGAAAAGCCGGAAGATAAATGGATAAACAAATTAAAAACAGATATTCCGTTTAGACTTAATATAAAACTAAATTACACTGGTAATAAAATATGGGTGTCACTAAGCCCTATATAATCAAATACATTAGCCACTGGTCACTCTCATCTAACCTGAAACAAATCACTCCCAAACCTAACATTTTCATGTGACTTCTCAACTACCAAATTTTCTTGGTATTTTTTTTATATCTGTATGATAGGATGTTTCAAAGTTCACTATCCATTCACCTCAAAACTCTTCCTATTCAAAGAAAGTCTTTGATTTTTGTAATCTGAAACCTTCTGCTGAATTATGAGAAGTAACCATCAGCGGCTTATGGTAGGATCGCAGTGGTAGGAGAGCCGCTGCGAGTCGGCAAAGAGTTACAAAGGTTTTTTTTTTAGAAAAAGCTTGATAAAAAAAATGTTTACACAAAAACTTTTTCTCCTAACGATGACCTAAGGGCGAAACTAGTTGAAAAAAAACAACAAAACAAAACAAAGGAAAATAAACAACATAAAAGAAATATTCCTATTTGTCTTTTCCCTTTTGTTCGTCTTTATATATATATATATATATATATATATATATATATGTGTGTGTGTGTGTGTGGGGTGGGGAGGTGGAGGGGTGTTTGTGTGCTGACGAAGATAGCATAAGAATACGAGAGGTATCCTGCTGCTATCTCAGTCAGTACACACACACACACACACACACACACACACACACACACATATATATATATATATATATATATATATATATATATATATAAAGAAATAAACTTTATTATTTGGTCTACTTAGGTATTGAGCACTTTTTACTTAATAGCTTTAGTCTCCTGGCGGGTTTATATATATATATCTTATATATATATATATATGCATATAAATTGTTTTTTCTTTTCGCCAAAATATTGTACTAATAGATTATTTTTTGTTGGTACGATTATCTTGGTCTTTTCTTTTTTACAAAAACTTATTTTTCTTCCCGGTTGATGTTTGGTAGTATATTTTTACAATCAAACTATTTGCTGGTTTTTTTCTCACAGCTAGGATTTACCAACAAGTTTGCTATATTAAATTATATATATATATATATATATATATATATATATATATATATATATATACCTTTGAAAGGACGGAAAAACTCAATAAACCGTAGAATTATCCCTTACTACCAGTTTTGGATACCTTACACATACTCCCCACACGCACACACACACATACAAATATATATATATATATATATATATATATATATATATATATATATATATATATATATACGTATATATATTCAGCCTTCTGTAGACTTAAGGGGAAAAGTTTGTAAGGCCGAAGATATCACATGAATACTAGATGTATTCTCATGCTATCTTCGTCAGTACACACACACATGCACGCACAGACACAACATACACACACACATACACACACACATACATGAATACACACACACACACACACACACACACACACACATATATATATATATTTCTTCAGCTTCTGTATACTTAAGGGTAAAATAAAGAAAGAATGTTGTCTTTGAAATGTAATCAAGGTTTGTCTCTTATGTGCACTAATAGTCTCATTAGCCATATATGGTGAAGGAATCTGCACTTTTTAAAAGAAAGAAAAAAGAAAAACACCCAAAATCAAGCGTATTTAAGAATGACCGCCTCGGGACTATAGTTGGATTTTTTTGTTTTGTTTTTAATGAAGCACCTCGAAATGGAACGATATAAAGGCTCGGCATTGGAATACATAATAAAAACCGCTGATATTATCACGCTGAAGTTTTCTTCAGTTACGTGGTATTCACAGACAATGCAATCTATGTCACCCGCTCCTGCACAGGAAATACTTTACCAACAGGTTGGTTGGTTGGTTGGTTGGATTTTACGGGATGTCGATCCTTGTTGGGTTATTTTATGCCAAAGTTATTCTGTTTTATCCATTCTTGTTGAGTATTAATTTTTTTTAAACTCAGTTCTTTTAAAACACATTTCCTTTCAAATCTATTCAACCCAGAGACTTGGTTTGTTTTCTGATAAAGGTTTATTTCTACAACCCAGCCCATCTACAGCCGCCGCGGTGGGAGAGTGACCCCGAGAGCTGACAACAACGTCCACGCTCCTCGAAGGTCTGATCGCATCTAATATAAAACTATCTCACGTCTAATCGCGCGCTTTCTAATGGGAGGTCAGCGGAATATCATCGGTTGTCAATCATCGGCCATATTAACTTTCCACTGAAACCCCGTTCTTCTGACTCTAACGAACTTTATTAATATATCTAACTACAGAAACGTACATAAATCATAAGCTGCTTATGAATTATGTAACAAGATCCGTTTTCCTCAAAACAGCCAATATTATTATTTCGTTTAAAATCCTGCAATGTGTGTTATATATCACTAAGAAATTAAGGTCTGCATATTAAATAGAGTGGGTAATTGTCATAAGATCAATTTAAAGAATGCGCTCGGGACAATCAGATAGGTGCTAGGGCTTGACATGACCAGCTGATTAATCGGTTGAGACCTCTCTGACCGACCGTCTAGACCAATGGTTCTCAACCAGGATCCATATGGACCCTCCAGGGACTATATAAGATTTTTGGGACCCAAGCAAGCAAAATATATTTAGCTATGAAGATACAATGGGATTTTTAAATATCGAATGGCTATGGTGGGTCCACCAGAGAAAAGTATGATTAAAAGGGGTCTATAATAGGTAAGAAAAAATGTTGAGAACCATTGCTCTAGGCCAAGGGCCGTAGTTGAGTGTAGCCTGATATAGAAACTTTTAGTACCTGTGTAATGGACCGCTCAGCCACCACAACCCTGTCCTCATGCATTACGGATTATCATCTCCGTCCAATAGGTGGCCCCATTGGGGGTTCTTACCTCTCTTCAAGCGTGCAGTTGACAAGGCTGGCAGTATTTCGTATCTGAGCTCACTGCCTCATGCTCTAAAATGTAAAGACGTCGGGGTGGCCTAAAGTCAGTGTCAGCCAGACACTGAGGGAGTCTATCCTCTTTTCACCAGCGCTAGACCAAGGAAATTGTTTTTTACATGCGAGGTGGAGCACCACACATACCATCATCTCCTTACTTTTACCACACAGATCCCCGTGCTGCTCATACACTGAGTTGGCACGGGCCGATATCGAAACCGGAACCTTGAGGTTCCTAAGTTGACCTTCAAGCGACTGAGCTAGCCTCATTTAAATATCCCCCAATGGGGCCACCTGTTGGCCGTGGGTGGCGACCCGTGATGCTTAAGGATAGAGCCCAGGTGGATGAGCAGTTCATGACCTGCAATACTCCACTTTGGCCCTATCTTGGGCTAGACGGGCGGTCGGAGAGGCCCCCTCCGATCAATCGGCTGGTCACGTCAAGCCCTAGCACCTATATGATTTCCCCAACCCTATTGCCCTTGTGGCAAGCCCCAACCCCTTTTTATCATATGGATGCTAGAAGGCGGTGGCTGCGGGTTTACATGTCCTGGAAATGACGTTAAACTCTATCTGATGGTGAGGTTCCAGTTTTGGAGGTTTGGGGAATGTGGAGCACCCCTTCATCACCATTGCTCCCTGGTCCACTCTGACCCGAAGGGGTAGTACCTGTTAGGGTCTCATCTATGGGTTAAATAGAAAAATGTGTTAATAAAAAAATTGTATTATCCATTAAGAATTGATTTATTTCAAAACTTTATCGGCATTAAATGACCCACTGAGGTTGATATGCAGTAAAACAAAACAAACCAAACCAAATCATTTAAATATGACTGGGATAATTACGTATTTCAGACAAGAGGAAATGGTGATCTATTTTCAGGCCAACGTAAAAAATAACGATTATCTCAAAATGTTGATTTCGAAGTAATCAGTTAAAACTTGGAGCTACACAATCTTCCTCTCGTTATTCCTCTTGCTTTGGCCTTGTGCCACATTAAGCTAGGAGTGGAGAGGCCATGATTTTCAATTTACCCCGCATCAGTCGGTTACATTTATCGATCTCTTTCCGTATTTCTCTGCTTCACTCACCAATTCAGCTGTTGTTTACAAATTTGTCAGACTCCCGTATAAACTTATTTATTAAATTATTTATACGCCAATTTTTTCGTCATCTTTCAACCAATTTTCTTTTTTTGAATATCCATTTTAATATGCGATACATAGACAGTTAGATAGGTATATAGGCAGATAGTTCAAAAATAATTACCCCCTTTTTATATATTTATTTATGCAATTCCATTTTCGGTCACAGAATTTCAATGCTTTACAATTGGTTGTTGCAACTGGTTACACATTTATCAATTTATACACACATACACGCACCCATGCACACATTCACACACACACTTGCATATATATATATATATATATATATATATATATATATATATATATGTGTGTGTGTGTGTTTTTTTTAAGTTGGGCGTTATTACGAAGCATCTAAAAATAAATGAATGAACTCGATATTATGGAGTATTGGATTCAATCATTAACACTTACAAAACTACAAACCCCGACCATCGCAAAAACGACATTATATATATATATATATATATATATATATATATATATATATATATATATATATATATTAATGATTTGAAGGCAATTACAATGCGTATAAAACAGGCAGGGCCTCTAACCAATAAACCAAGCTGGCTTACTCAGATTTCTCGTTTATTTTAAACCGTCTGTCAGCCTGACAGGTAGGGTTCGAATCACGCACAAAGCACTGCCCTGTCTATAACTCTGCTAATAGGCTGAAATGTACATTCAGAGATTGACTTTTTCTCGCCTCACATTTAAACCGATATGCACGCCTAATTCATTTAATCATAACTAATTAATTTACAAATTAGGTATGACTTCAATTAAGCACATAATCTCCTAAAAGTTGTCGGCTATCGCCATCCAAAACAGATTGTTTGTCTACTTCATATATATATATATATATATATATATATATATATATATATATGTATCTTTTTTTTAAGTTGGGCGTTATTACGAAGCATCTAAAAATAATGAATGAACTCGATATTATGGAGTATTGGATTCACTTATTTATTATTTTTTTTTTTTTATCATAAATTTTCGGGTTCGTTCGATACCCTTTATCAAATGACTGTTGTTCCTGTTCAACGGATCTTTTGTCTCTGTTGTTATTGACAGCGGCAGCGTCTGTAAAAAATATATAATAACGGAGTATTCCGATGTCAGCGTTCAGTCCCCTCACGTGAATACTCTGTTATTATAAATTTTTTACAGACGCTGCCGCTGTCGATAACAACAGAGACAAAAGATCCGTTGAACAGGAACAACAGTCATTTGATAAAGGGTATCGATCGAACCCGAAAATTTATGATAAAAAATAATAATAATAAAAAATAAGTGAATCCAATACTCCATAACATCGAGTTCATTCATTTATTTTTAGATGCTTCGTAATAACGCCCAACTTAAAAAAAACAAAAAAAACATAAAAATATATACCGAAAGAAGCATACGGAGACTCCTAAAATACAACATATATATATATATATATATATATATATATATATATTATATATTGTATAAT
Source organism: Doryteuthis pealeii (assembly GCA_023376005.1). Lineage (NCBI taxonomy): Eukaryota > Metazoa > Mollusca > Cephalopoda > Myopsida > Loliginidae > Doryteuthis > Doryteuthis pealeii. Next base: position 4,096,425 of record CM042151.1, read on the forward strand.
AAAAAATTGAAAAAGCACAGGTTTAAATGAGTAAAGTGGTGAGTTTATTGGCCGACGCTGCAGTGTTTGATCTATTAATTAGATCATCTTCAGGGCTTTTGTTAGTATGTGGAAGGTGATAAACACGTCAAAAATGCACAATGTTTTTTTCGATACAAACACTTACACATTCTAATACTCACACCGCAAAAAAGAATATTTGACGTCATATTTCAAACCGTTCATTTTTTCAACGTTCTTTTTTCTCAGACTTCAAATTTTAAACAGACCGATAAACAAGGACTATTACTCGCCTTTCTCCTTATTCTGATATAAAAAAAAAATTATCAACAGGTTTGAATTCAGAGTTTTCCTACTCCTAGACTGGTTGCCTAACCAAGGTTAAAGAGCCCAGTCTGTCCTACTATTTATCCATAGCTGGAGGGAGAGTAGGATTCATACCTTTCCCAAGAGTATTAGCGCTAAGTGAAATGCAATTATCACGTCCAGGATTTGAACTCGGGGTGACGGGTCCATTTCCCATGACTTAACCATTACACCACGCGCTTTCATTAAGATAAAACCACCTAATATATTAGCACATATGTTCACGTGCATGAGGGTTTTTTTTTCTTTTGCGATTGTTTTACTATCATACAGTCAGGTTATTGGTAGTCTTCTTTTCTTTCTTTGTTTTTCTTTTTTTTTTGGTACTCATATCGCAAGTGTGAATTGTCTGACAACATTTCAAAATTTTCACAGAATTCAGAGAACATAAACAAGTTGAATGCTACCATATTTTTTTAAAATTATTTTCCAGAGAGAATTCCACGGGGGAATAACTTTGTCTGTATTCGTTCATAGTAATTTTAATAATGTATTTTACGGGTTCTTTTTTTTTTCATTGTGTGTGTGTGTGTGTGTGTGTGTGTCTCTCTCTCTCTCTCTCTCTCTCTCTCTCTCTCTCTCTCTCTCTCTCTCTCTCTGTGTGTGTGTGTGTGTGTGTGTGTGTGACAGCCGAACGTCCAAATAGCGATACACGTTATTCCCTTGAGTGAAATCACCTGACTTCAGTCCGAAAATTTAGTGCGCAGATGGCATTTTTTAGGTGTTTGTTTTCAAAGAATAATATTTAACAGATCGTAAAAATGAAAAAAAACTGAAAAACAAAACAAAAAAACATTAAAATATAAGCACCAGAATACAATATACGAAACGGTTGGTAATATGGCATGTCAACCTTTGTTGGGATATTCAATTCCAAGATCTGTTTTTTTTTATAAAGTTTGATTTGGTTTGGTTTGGTTAGGTATGTCAATCCTTTTTATTTAATATCGAAGTAATATTTTTGTCAGGCTTTTTTGTTAGAGGGTTTATATATAGCTCAGTCGGTAGAGCGTTCGGCTAGGAATCACGAGGTTCCTAGTTCGATGCCGACCCTCGCCAACTGAGCGTATGTATAGCACAGGGATCTGTGCGGTAAAGTAAAGAGCTGAATTTAATATATTTCCTTACATTAGAACTTCACTACTTCCGCCCGGAAGGTGTATATTCTTGGTAGTATATATAATTAAAAAACCTAACAATATATATATATATATAATATATATATATATATTGTTAGTTTTTAATATATATATATTATATATTATTCTTTAATTTTCTTCAAGTTGCGCATGAATTTCATGATCAAAGTCATACCGAATTTCGAACGATTACCATGATCGATTTCGGAGGAATTACCTCACACAATTTTGAAAGAAAAATAACGGCTAAACAACACCAGATCCTTTCACTTCATTCATTTTTTTTCTTTCATATAGAGTATTTCATTTTTCTCTATTCCCTCTACCTTGAAAAAGAGTGAAGGTTCACCCGAAATATCGGAATTGATCGAACCAGGGACTGAACAACAGTGGAATATTAAAATTCTGTTTTTTGTTCTGTTTATTTTTTTTGTTCTTTTTTTTCTAATGCTTCAAAATACTAAAAAACAACATTCACTAGAACAAAGTTTATACATAACACACACACACACAACAACACACACACACACACAACACACACACACATAAACATATATATATATATATATATATATATATATATATATATATATATGAAAAAATGAATAAAGAAAAGAGTATAGAATGGATAATATAGGATATTTTAATCAATTTTACTTACACGTGTTTCGGTCAGGAGTTTTTCTATATGTACATTATTCAAACTATTATTATTTTTAAATAACCAAATGAAATGAAATAATAATAATAATAATAGAAAAATGTGTACATTATTCAAACTATTATTATTTTTAAATAACCAAATTAAATGAAATAATAATAAAAATAGAAAAAAATTTCTATTATTATTATTTCATTTCATTTGGTTATTTAAAAATGATGATAGTTTGAATAATGTACACAAGGATAAACTCCTGACCGAAACACGTGTAAGTAAAATTGACTAAAATATCCTATAATATCCATTCTATACTTTCTTTCCTTTATTCCTTTTTCAACATACCGTCGAATTCACTTCCAGTTTCATTTTACACACACACACACACACACACACACACACACACACACATATATATATATATATATATATATATATATATATATATATATTTCATTCAAAATAAAATTTCACTCTGATGACGGTCGAATTTTCTCTGTGTACGGAATATTTTCACACTTTTCTATTATTATTATTTCATTTCATTTGTTTATTTAATGATAATAATAGTTTGAATCGTGTACACAAATATGAACTGACCGAAACACATGTTTAAGTGATATTGATTAAATTCAACTTTTATTATCCATTCTGTTCTTTCTTTTCTTTATTCATTCTTCCTCATATTGTCGGATTCACTTCCAATTCCATTTTACACACACACACACACACACACACATATATATATATATATATATATATATATATATATATAATATAATAATAAGATAAATATATAAAGGTTTTACATATCTATTTATCAGGTGACAAAGGAACAATCACAACCATATTGGTTTCATGCGATGCAATCATCAGGTGAAGATGTTTCAAATGTAAGAAAAATCGAAAAGATTACAAAAAATTTCAAAAAATTCAATAGATATTGGATGCGTATGATTGGATAAAGTGATGTGTGTGTGTATGTGAAGGTGAATTGGATGTGTGAGCGTGTTTATGGGCTGCATAAAGGTTGCGTACGCGTAGTAACTGGTCACACACACACAGTTACTACGCGAAATGAAAACATTCAATTCACCTTCACATACACACACACATCACTTTATCCAATCATACGCATCCAATATCTATTGAATTTTTTGAAATTTTTGTAATTTTTTCGATTTTCCTTACATTTGAAACATCTTCACCTGATGATTGCATCGCATGAAACCAATATGGTTGTGATTGTTCCTTTGTCACCTAATAAATAGATATGTAAAACCTTTATATATTTATCTTATTATATTATATAACAGCTCTATTTTATATTGAGCACTCTACCAATAATACTGCCTTTGATACACCATTCCAGCAAAAGCTGAAACAGTGACCATCTCACACTATAGTATATATATATATATATATATATATATATATATATATATATATATATAATATTCCTCAAAATTGAAAAGATTAAGCCAAGCAAAATTGAAAGTGAAAGTGATAGTAGATAGAAGTCTTACAAAGCAATATAGCATTGGCGCCAAAAGTGCATACGCATCGACAAGAGCCACCATGAAGCGTTAATGGAAACGGATGTGATCATTTTGGGACTATACATTTAAAGCTACTCGTGCCTTGCGACCAAATTTCTATATTAAAACGCCGAGCAGCAACGACTCCCCCTCCATTTGTCTACTTCGTCCCGAATGGCAACGGGGGTCGATCAACCGTGACAATTTCCTTCCCCTGCTACCCAAACATCATTCTCTAGGGGTGGGGAGTGTTGAGGAGGAAGTTAGTGGTTGAAAAGAGCATGGCTGGTTTCGTTGTTCTCTCGAGACCCCGCCACGGACGCTGATTCTTTGCGATCGGGGAACAAACGGCAGCTGTTTGGCTAAAATGAAAGCGAGCGAGGTGAGAGTCTGGAGTGGTCTGCGTCCCGCCATATTCATGCACTTGAGACCAATTGCAGATGTTCGTGTTACACACACACACACGCACACACACACGCACTCACACACACACACACACACACACACACACACACACATATATATATATATAATATATATATATATATATATATATATAATATATATAACAGAACAAAAAAACAGATTTTCAATTTCCAGCTGTTGTTCTCTCTGATTTGACTTATTTATTCCAATATTTCGGGTGACATGCACCCTTTATAATGGTATTAAAACGGACTGTGTAAAAAAGTGAAATGAAAGAAATGTATATATATATATATATATATATTGTGTGTGTGTGTGTGTGTGTGTGTGTGTGAGTGCGTGTGTGTGTGTGTGTGTATAATAATATATATATATTATAATATATTAATGATTTGAAGACAATTGCAATGCGTATAAAAAATAAAACAAAAAGATGTTATTTTTGTCTTATCGATTTCGAAGTAGGAACTTCATCATCTGAAGATGAAGTTCCTACTTCGAAATCGATAAGACAAAAATAACATATTTTTGTTTTATTTTTATACGCATTGTAATTGTCTTCAAATCATTAATATATTATAACATACTTATCAATGCTTCAAGCAAATTACCAATTACTAATATATATATATATATATATATATATTATATATATATATATATATATATATATATATATATATATATATATAGGTGTGTGTGTTTTGGGCTGCATCTAATGACAACTGATTAAAGACTTTCAAGATGATATCATCAAAACATTCTTAGAAATCTAGGAAAGAGAAAAAACTTGAAAAAGTTAGGATTTCAATATTTTAACCAAATTTATATATATATATATATATATATATATATATATATATATAAGGTGTGTCAAAAATTATCGAGATTTGTTTTGTACTTTTAGACACAGCTTGTATTTTCAAAAGATTAACGTTCCTTTCGCTCATTCGTTCATTTCTTGTTCAGCTTCACTCTCGATACTTTTATGACACACTTTGTATATATATATATATATATATATATATATATATATATATACTAGCAGAACCTTTGGATATACCACAATGTTTTTCAGAGAGGGTATCAGGTTGAATTCAGATGCCTACGGGGAGTTGCGAAACACTGAAGTCAACCCCTGGATAACAAGGGTGGCCAATCGTAGGCCATATGTATGGCAGCAGGATTCGTCCCCTTGACACACCTTTGCCTCAAAAATGGTTGTCGGAGAAATTTTACGACTACACCAGTCCCAATGTTTGGCCTCCGAACTCACCAGATCTTAACCCCATGGATTATTATGTATGGGGCGCTGTTGAGAAAGACACGAATCGCCGTGCTAGTATTACATAAGCCCAGTTAATCAACAGAATTAGGGTAGTTTTTGAGACTCTTCCCAGGGAAACTTTAACATCAGCTTGCTCCAGGTTCCGGGGCAGGATTGAGGCTGTAATCGACGCTAATGTTATGATGATTGAAACGTGTTGAGAGTAGTGCAATTTCCGTGCCTGTTGAATTTCTTTACAATCCACTAAATTTTGAAGTTACCAAGCACTTTTACTTTTTCCCTATGAACCTGTTTTATTTAGGCACCAGTCTTTGTGTTAAGCATGTTTCGTTAAGAATATTACTTATTATCATGGACATTTGGTGTCTGTCTCTAACGGAAATTAGGTCACCACTAACTACACCGTTCCCTTAGTTATTTACGTTAAATTCTCAATGGTTACTAAATAATCATTTTAAAAATCTTAATTGATGAACAATGTCTACTAAGGTCTATGCCGTGATAGATTTGCCTCAAAACATTATAAACGTGTTTAAAATTCAGCAATGTGGGTTATTTATCACAAAGAAATAAAGGTTTACATAGTGTATGGTATGAAAAATTGGCACACCAGCTTTAAACAAAAACCTTTTTAATAAATAATTAATTGGCGTTATCAATTTGTAATATTATTGTTTCACTCCCAAACGTATTAAAAGCAATCCTATGAATAATTTTATATTCAAATCAATTAGAATACAGTAAAACAGGGTTGAAATCTTTTTGTATTATCTGCATTATTCGGACTATTGTTCTTATCTTCATTGTTATACAGATAACAATATCCTATATATATGTGTATATATATATATATATTCAAAGTTTCGGTCGATGTACCCTCCGGCCTTCTTCAGGTATTTCTGTCTAAACCTAACTCCTTTATCCACGAGGCCATGTGTCCAATTGGACAATCCAGTGGGAATTTTGGGAACTTATAAACATAATGTCTTGTTTTGGCTAGAATATCTACCTATTCACTTATGTATGATTTTTTACCTAGACTCATATTGTTTTTTTTTATCAATCTAATCTAGCCTTTTTAATTATAGGTTGCTATATTG
>CM042151.1:4105439-4110439 GCA_023376005.1 Doryteuthis pealeii
ATGCCGACAATACGTATCCCCATCACTTTTTTTGCGACTAGTCCGTATTGGACATTGCTGGAAAACACATGGGCACACCTGAGTGGATCGACCAGCAAAAAAAAAAAATCTACATTGATCAGCTCTGCGTGGATACTGGATGCCGTGGATAGGAGCTGTCAGAAGCGATGGCTGATAGATAGGGATGAGTGCCGATAGAGTGTCATGGAAATCCGTCAGCATTTGTCAGCACCATGATGATGATGATGATGAATGATGATGATGATATATTAGCAGTGATTCTGAAACCTCCGCGTTTTTTTTATTTTATTTTTTTAATTACGGTGTGTTTTTAAACTATTTTGTTTTTTTAAAGTGAAGATTTGCGCATGATACTGAACTCCGTATCAATCTATCTTAACAATAGATAGAGAAAAGGCGATTTCGTTTGCTATCATTGTGTTTTCGTGGAACGTCAGAAATGTGACTGCAGAATTTGAAGACGTAATAATGGTTAGACATATCGAAGTAGATTAACTATCTTGAAAAGAAATCTACCTAAAAATGTAATAAATTCTTTCGCTTGGGTATTTTGACAGACTGATTTTATCATGTGCGGAACTGAAGTTGGGAAAAATTCAAAACTTCAAAAAAACATAATTACAGTCTCTCTCCTCCCCCCCCCTCTCTCTCTCTCTCTCTCTATCTCTCTCTTCTCTCTCTCTCTCTCTCTCTGTATATGTATATATACATATATATGTGTGTGTGTGTGTGCGTGTGTGTGTACGCGCGTGTGTGTATATGTATATATATATATATATATATATATATATATATATATATATCCTACATACGAATATATGCATATGTTTGTGTGTGTATATATGTATATATACATATATTTATATATATATATATATATATATATATCCTACATACGAATGTATACATCTATATATGTATGTATATATATATTATTATATATATATATATATATAATATATATACCTACATACGAATATAACATCTTTATATATCTGTGTTGTGTATATATATATATATATATTATATATTATATATATATATATATATATATCTTACATACGAATATATACATCTAAATATATTTATGTATGTCACGTGTAGCGATATTGGTGGATGGCTGGGTATATTATATATATATATATATATATATATATATATATATATATATATATCCTACATACGAATATATATATCTATATATGTGTGTGTGAACGTGTGAACGTGTGTTTTATATATATAATTATATATTATTATATATATATATATATACACACAAAGAAAGAACAAGATAGTCGTACCAACCGTTAAAAAACTTTATTATATATACTAGCAAATATATGCACCCTCCGGGTGCAAGTATTTAAGTTTTACTATGATAAAATATCATATTAAATTAGAAAGGCTAATGAAACTGAATAAGAATGCAGATAAAAAGATTTTGAACAGAGGGGGTATGATTGAAAAATAGAACAACTTTGAAACGAACTCTTCCATCATTTTCCGTTACTCCCGTCTTTCATTGGTAAATTTTCCTAATTTAACTATTTAGTTAAAATAGGAAGTAAAGAATAAAATTACAATTATTTCTTCTTGTAAATGGATTTCTTTTTAGATTTATCCCCGAGATTTTCGCTCATATTCAATAAGATAAAACCAAACAATAAGAAATCAATAATACTAAGCATATATTTATTAAAATCAAATTTTTAAGATCAATATGCAAATTAGCCTTCCCATTCACACTGTAAACCGCTATTTTGTTGTATATATAAATACAATTGCATGTTATGAGTATGTAGATATGGTCAACAGTGGCTTCGGCCTCTGGACCATTGATATAATTAACAGCGTCGATCCCAGGGGGCCATCCCCCCAGGCAAGACCTGCCCCCTCGATTTAAAGGGGCAGGGCTGGGTTTATTGCCCAGCGCCTGAGGCGCCCCCTTGAGGGGAAATGCCGACGGGATCGACGCAATTTTTCACCTGCCACTCCATGAGCTTCGGTTTGTGGGTGGTCCCACGTTAATAGGGACTTTGTGCCTGACCCGTACAAGTGGGGTACGCGGTAAATACAGTATGTAGATATGGTAAGCAGTATTAATAATGTAAAACAACTTTATTGATAATTGAGATTTAAATAAAAATAAAATCATGTAGAATGTGATGTAAATAATAAAGGGAATTGTAACTTGGATAGTAAAATAGTTTCGGTTACAGACAGACAAACCCACAATCTCCAATATAATAAGATATATATATATTTATATATATATATATATATATATGTGTGTGTGTGTGTGTGTGTGTGTGTAAGTATGTATGTGTGCTTGTGGGTGTATATATGTATGTATATAATATAATATATATGTATTTATATATATATAATCCTACATACAAATATATATATGTGTATGTGAGTACGTGTATGTGTATGTGTGTAGAGGAGATAGGTGGGTTTGTGTTTAATATATATGAATATAGATATCCTACATACGAATATATACATCTATGTATGTGTGTGAGTTTGTATATATATATATATAATTATATATATATATATAATATATAATATATATTACGAATATATTCATCTCTGTCTATATATCTGTGTGTTTTGTGTATATATATATATATATATATATATATATATATATATATACTGTTACAAATATATTCATCTATATTCATATATATATATATATATATATATGTGTGTGTGTGTGTGTGTGTGTGTGTGTGTGTGGCGCAGATTGGTGGGTGGGTACTTGGTGGTTGTATTTGTTTTCCATTACTCTCTGAACGTTATTACTCAGTGAATATACATCTGCAAAACATCAAAAGAGAGTCACTGTCTACGTCAAAGTAGGAATAAACTTCTAAAGCTGAAAAATATATTAGACATATCGACTTGGGTTGAGAATTCGCCGACAGCATCCTCTCATGAGGGGCAAGAACCCTTACCAACCCCTAAAACACAATAAGCTATTATCTTGTGTATTACTCCCAATTGGATCTGGTGGTGAGGCTCCACTTCTGAGCTCTTTGGAATGCGGAGTCACCCTTTTATCTACATTACTTCTAGGTCCCCTTCGACCCGTTGTGTAAGTTACTGGTAATTTTCAAACAGCTTTATTTGACCTCGGGTGGGTGATATTTAAAGTAACCACGCCTATTTAATAATAGTGGAATTCCAAGTCAAATCCCGCCCTGTCGGCTGGGGCGTTAGAATGCACCGACTGCATCTCTGCAGAGGCGTAAGATTCCCCCTATGGGACCACCTGTTGGCCGTGGGTGGCGACCCGCGATGCTTAAGGATAGAGCCCAGGTGGATGAGCAGTTCATGACTTGCAATACTCCACTTTGGTCCTATCTTGGGCTAGACGGGCGATCGGAAATGCCCCCTCTGATCAATCGGCTGGTCAAGTCAAGCCCTAGCACCTATATGATTGTCCCAACCCTATTGTCTTTATGGCAACCCCCAACCCCTTTTTATCATGTGGGTGCCAGAAGGCGGTGACTGAGGGTCTACATGTCCTGGGAATGACGTTAAACTCTATCTGATGGTGAGGTTAAAGTTCTGGAGGTTTGGGGAATGTTGAGCACCCCTTCATCACCATTGCTCCCTGGTCCACTCTGACCCGGAGTGGTACTACCTGTTAGGGTCCTATCTATGGGTTAAATAGAAAAACATGAGTTGATAAACAAAATTTTAGTATCCATTAAGAATTGATTTATTTCACAACATTGTCGGCATTAAATGACCCACCGAGGTTGATATGCCGTAAAAAAAAAACCAAACCATGTCAAATCATCAAGGCCCAAACTATCTTTTTGGTACAAATAATGTTCAATATATATAAAATAATAATAGAAAAAAAATTATCATACATATAGTGCCATTGGGATATAGATCTTGCTGTGAAAAAAATCAGAAATCATCAATAACTTAAAATAAAAGTCATTTTCTTATAGCACTTTTGGGATTTGACAGGCAAAAATACTCTTATAAACCAAATTTTAGGTGCAGGGAAGCACTAGAACTCATTTTACAGACAAAAATACATTACAAAAAGTCGCCATTTTTCATGAACCCCACCAAATTTTGAGAACTAGAAATCGACATAACTCCGCCAATTTTTGGAATTGGAAGCTCAAATTTTGGCGAATGTCTAACTTTAACACAGTCCACACTTGTACACAATTTCGGAAAAATTGAAGGGGTGGGTGACAATTTTACTTTTTTCTGGGTGATTTGACATGGAATTGCCCAATAATAATAATAATAATAATAATAATAATAATAATGATAATAATAATAATAACTTGAAAATTGACGTGCAAAACTTTAACAAAGTTTTGCAAAATATTGCAGCTTCGGTTCTGAGCAAAAATCAAACTATCTTTTTTGATAGCATTTATTGGATTCCTTGGGCAAAAATGCTTTTTATAAAATAATTTTTAGGGGTTCTTTACCCCTAAAAATCATTTTAGAAATCATTTTACGGACAAAATTAGGTTAAAAACAGTCGCCATTTTTCGCGAACTCTCCCCATCAAATTTGGACATAACTCGGCCAATCTTTGGAATTGAAAACTCAAATTTAGGGTATTGTCTAACTTTATCATAATCACACTTGGACAAAATTTCAGAAAAATTGAAGGGGTGGGTGACATGGCCTAGATGATTTGACATGGAATCAACCCTACATTGATTAGCTCTGTGCGGATTCTAAATGCTGCAAAGAGGAGCATTCGTGGGGGGGGTAATGGTCGATAGGGAATGTTACCGAGAGATTGTCATGGATATCCATACTAAGGAACGACATGATGATGATGATGTAACCGGGTCTTTAGTAGCAATCTGCTTTTTACCTTACGAGAACCCCCCATTCCCGTCTCCCGTGCCATACATCAATTTGATACTCATCATTTATTAATAATCCTTTGGTTTGAGGCGATATTAGCCGACCGAACACCG
>CM042151.1:4112939-4120439 GCA_023376005.1 Doryteuthis pealeii
GAGGTTTAAATAAAAATAAAATCATGGAGAATGTGATGTAAATAACAAAGGGAATTGTGACTTGTATAGTAATATAGTTTCGGTTACAGACAGACAAACCCACAATCTCCATTATAATAAGATTTGTTATTCAAATTATTTTTATATTTTTCTAAATATTTCTAAAAAATTCAGATTTAATTATTCAGACCTTTGGAGAAAAATCTAAAAAATCGTACGAGTAAAATATATTTTGTTCAGATTTCATAAAATGAAATAGGGATGGGGTGACATAGTAAAAATATTTCCCCAAATATATTTGAGAAAAAAACGATTTTAAACATAAATTTATATAAAGGTGATAAAGTATCGAAATGTTTGTGAAAATTTAACAATTAATTGATTTTTTATAGAATTTTTATATTTTTATGTAGTAATGATACTGACTATGAATTAAATACTCCGCCCTGTCGGCTGGGGCGTTAGAATGCACCGAGTGCACCTGTGCAGAGGGGTAAGACTCCCCCAATGGGGCCACCTGTTGGCCGTGGGTGGCGACCCGTGATGCTTAAAGATGGAGCCTAGGTGGATGAGCAGTTCATGACATGCAATACTCCACTTTGGCCCTATCTTTGGCTAGACGAGCGGTCGGAGAGGCCCCCTCCGATCAATCGGCTGGTCGCGTCAAGCCCTAGCACCTATATGATTTTCCCAACCCTATTGCCCTTATGGCAAGCCCCAACCCCTTTCTATCATATGGGTGCTAGAAGGCGGTGGCTGCGGGTCTACATGTCCAGGGAATGACGAATAAACTCTATCTGATGGTGAGGTTCCAGTTTTGGAAGTTTGGGGAATGTGGAGCACCCCTTCATCATCATTGCTCCCTGGTCCACTCTGACCTGGAGTGGTAGTACCTGTTAGGGTCCCATCTATGGGTTAAATAGAAAAATGTATTTATAAAAATATTGTACTATCCATTAAAAATTGATTTATTTCAAAACTTTATCAGCATTAAATGACCCACTGAGGTTGATATACCGTAAAACAAAACAAACAAACAAACAAAATTAAATGCTCATTGATAAACTTACATAATTCCTGAAATAACTTTGACATAAGCAGTGACGTAGCTTCGGTTACTGTCAAATAGATACCAAATCTCTATAATTAATAGATATAAAGTGTCCCTTTCTGATACTAATAACTTATACGCAATGTGTGAAAGTAACTATTTCTATTTGATTATAATCACTTGTCTGAACATAGTAATATAGTTTCAAATATTTCCATCGAATGTAATACTATTCCAACATTAAGGGTGGACACTGGAGTAATGGCAACGAAAAGATGACTCCATACTCCCCTAATCTTTGGAACCGGAGTGGTAGTACCTGTTAGGGTGCCATCTATGGGTTAAATAGAAAAAAACATGAGTTCATAAAAAATTGAATATCCAATACGAATGAATTTATTTCAAAACTTTGTCGGCATTAAATGACCCACCGAGGTCGATATGCCGTAAAATAAACCAAACCAAACCAAAACACATACTTGCCAGCTTTTGTCACATCTTATCCGCGGTGAAAGGGTTGGGTAAATAAGGGGGTCCTTCGTGAAATTATTTTTATTATAAAATGATATCAGGTGTAAAAGATGCTGAAGTTCAAAGCCAGCGAATAATTCTGACATTGAAAAAAAAAAAAATAATTAAAAAATTTAAAAAATGAATAGATTATTTTTTTTAAGTCGGCAGAGTGGCCTATTATCTGTATCAGCCGGACAGTCAGGACGTTTTTAAAGATTTGAATGAAGATGGAATAGTAGGAGGAGTTCTCAGAATAGTTTTGACTGAGAAGAGAGTCCCTTTAGTTAATTCCTATAAGTCAAAGGATCAAGGGGAACCACTCTTGACTGATAAATTATTTATTAATTTTCCCATTAAACTAACCGAAACCCCGTCTTCTTTTTTCCTAGTAGATCAATAAATAAGAAATTGCCCTCCTTCTTTTTCGTTTAACACTTTTATTATAAAATAATATCAGGTGTTTAAGATGCTGAAGTTCAAAGTGAAAGTTAATGTTGATAAGTTTTTAAGGGCCATTGTTTGGCCTTATAGCAGAAGCGCTTATCTGGAGGAATCCTTGATAAAGAGTCCGTCCTCAATGTGAATCCTTTGGTTACTAAAGTGTCCACAGGCCCATTATGGAGTTTTCAGAATAGTTTTGACTGAGAAGAGAGTCCCTTTAGTTAATTCCTATAAGTCAAAGGATCAAAGGGGAACCACTCTTGACTGATAAATTATTTATTAATTTTCCCATTAAACTAACAATTTAATTATGTACCAATAGGTGTGACCTTGTGTTGCATCCTACCCATAGCGGACAGATTGGATTAATACCTTAACAGGAAAGAAATTCGCAACTCTCTCAGCCAATTGACGGTTCCGATGGAGACTCCGTTATTGGCATTGAATTTTCTTTTCTTTCCTTTTTTTTTGTTTAGTTTTTGTTGTGATAGGCACCCGGACTCGTTTTAATAAGACGTGTGTTTCCCGATTTTGCCTTGAGACACACATACATGGAGACGAGAAAGTAATTATGACTTGTAGTTCTTCATTAATAGAAACTGCGACAATGTTTAAATTACGCCATTCGCTCGCAAAACAGCCATAAATAAAGAACCCGAAACATACTCCATTGTTTTATGAAACACAATCATGACACAAATAAACCTGATAGTTGATTAACGCCATTTTCTTTTCTTTATACAATATAAAAAATAAATTGAATTTGAAAAAATAAACCATAAGAAAAAAAAAAGCATAATTATCTCCAACCTTTCATAATGTACCACTACGTTTTATCATCATTGAGCCCTTTAAGAGACTCCTGATCATCATGTCACGCTATTAGCATGGATATCCATTGTCCTATACCATATACTTATGGAAGCGCGTGGTCTAATGGTTAACGTCATAGGAAATGGACCCGTCGCCCCGAGTTCAAATCCTGGATGTGGTAATTGCATTTCACTTAGCGCTAATACCCTTGGGGAAGGTATGAATCCTACTCTCCCTCTAGCTATGGATAAATAGTAGGATAGACTTGGCTCTTTAACCTTGGTTAGGCAACCGGTCTAGGAGAAGGAAAACTCTGAATTCAAACCTGTTAAACTCCGCTTAAGAAATTGACCTTGTGTCACATCCTGCTCGTGCGGAGGGGTTGGTAATATATATATACTATAATACCCTTCTTGGTCTAAGGCGCGTGGTTAATGGTTAGAGTCGTAGGAAATGGACTCGTCGACCCGAGTTCAATTCCTGGATGAAGCTGTTTGAATTTCACATAGACCTAATACCTTTGGGAAAGGTATGAATCCAATTCTCCCTCCAGTTATAGACAAATAGCAGGGCATACCGGGCTCTTTAACCATTGCTAGGTAACCAGTCTAGGAGAAGGAAAACTCTGAATTCAAACCTGTTAAACTCGTTTATTCTCTAGGCGCTTCATTAATGACGTAATAGAAAATAAAAGGGATATATTTAACTTGGTATGATCATAGTTTCACTTGTTTTAACTCTTTGCCTACTTTTAACTGCTCACAGCAGCTCTCATACCCCTACAATCCTACCATTAGCCGCTGGTGGTACGTTCATAATAACTGAGCAGAGTGATTCAGGCTGAAACAATAATAGGACTTTATTTGAATAGAATGATCTCTGAAGCGAATTGATGTTGAACATTGAAATATCCTATCATGCAGGTAAAAGAATACAAATAAAAAGAACACAATCGTTGGGAAATTTGGTAGGCTAAGAGTTAAAAAAAAACAAAAAAAAACCTCCCTGACTGAATATTAAACAAATCATGGAATAATGGATGACACTTAACATAATTTTACAATTTGGTAGGCAAAGATTTAACATTCAATTTTTGCTTTTACCAGTTTTTTATTTATCTAAATAATTCAGACATTCCTGTGTTCACTGATCAATCTTATTAAAACAATTGAGGGCATATGAGAAGACAGATATTGAACACTTATATACAGTTTAAAAATGTATAAGAACATAATTCTATGATAGACAAATCTCAATCTGCAGACAAAAATTTCTTTGAATTTCTAAGGAAATTTTTAGAATAAAGATATTTGTGCATTTTATCTTCAGTCAAGATTGTCTTTCTGTATATAAATTTCATTCTACACTTGCAGACTTTTATAATAGAATTAAAAAATTTCTCTATACTTGGTTATAAGAAAAGATTCAGTTAACTACGTCTGTCTCCTTTAAAAGAAAGAGCTAATATAATTTGATAGATTGTAAAAATCATTTGTTTTACAGTCTTTAAAACGGGAAAATCTTATAAATTAAAAACTGTTGGATTATTCTGTATATAAGGTATGCTACAATACAAAAATTAGATTTATAGACTAAACGATGTCAGGTGGTTTAAACCTCAACCAATCAACAGCCCGAATGCGTGGCTAGTTGACTCCTTAATCACTGATACTGAGAGATGCCCATTTGCAATCATTGACGAAGGACTTGCAATAGTGAGGAGCACCAAGGAACAACCAAAGGATTCTTCACAAAGAATTTCCACTGGACAAGCGCTCTTGCTTGAAGCCTAAAGGTTGGCCACTACATTTGTAACAAAAACTTTATCTGTCAAAATGGCGCATTTTCGCCGTTTTTTTTCTTTTTAACGTAATTGATTTCATTGATATCATTAAGAAATTAATAGAAAAATGATGAATAAGTTTAGGCAGTGTTCTTAAGGAAAAAATTAAAATAATTGACAATTCATAATTAAATCTATTGTTAAACATGAGCGAATCAACTTTTGTCTCCAAAAGGCTTTTTTACTGTTTAATTTAATGACACGAAAATTATACTGAATTATTCCTTACTTTTAGGAGTGAGTTATGTCTGAAAAAAAATGCATTTCGATTGGTTCTGATTAGTCGTAATTTGCAAAACTGACCATTCTTTTACTTTACATTCTGCCTATCCCTTTCTTCCCCTCTATATATCTATTGATTAGATCCTCGTTAGATATTATTAGTATCACTGGCAGAGGAGAGAAGAGAGAGATGGTAGAGTTTGAAATGTGTTTCTGTGTCAAATTTCATAAGTAGCAAACCCATTCTTATAAATCTTACAAAATGATTTTAATGTTTTTTTTTCCGGTCGTATTCGTTTTTTTTTAAATTCGTTCGCTTTGCAAACTTACTTTTCCCTAATCTCAATTATCTACCAAGCGCTGAATGGGTGACCCAACGGGTCACGTTTTTTCTATATATATTTTTAAATAAAAATGTTAAAAAAATTTTGTCCATAAGAATGTTTAATCCTTAAAACCAGATCGACCGGTATTTGTACTACTACCTAAAAAGAAGCACATACACCCGGGTAGTCGGAATACCGTCCGGAATACAGATCGGGGAATCCCTATTTCTGTTCGATTGTTAATGCCGATAAAATTGTTTTATATTTTCAGCAATCACTTAGCCAGAAACCAGGGTGCTTAGTCTGGGGGTAGGTGCAAGGAACTTTATGGGGAGAAGGATGAGGAATCATGGTGAGAAGTCAGCATCTTAATACCGTCTGCTCTTTTCAACTAACGGCCAAAATGTGACTAACTAAATTTAACTTCAGCTCTCACGCTCTCCCTTTGGCGGAATCCGGAGTGTCAACTCAAGGTCATTACCTATGAATAATATAAACCCCTATTTTGAATTTCAACGATTTTTAATTCAAAATTTAACTACACTCACATACATAATTCGTTGGCTACCCACGGCCTATGTAATCTCTTATCTTGGGCTTGATCTATCGTTGGATCTCGTAGACGTCTTGTGTTAGTATTTTGTTCTTAATCGACGACAAAGTCTTTCTTTTTGTTTCGAGCTCACATTTTATTTTTATGAATCCCAGACCAACAAACAAGCTTGCGAGAATTTGGCTATTGAGATGTGATAGCAATTGGGCCGGTATAGCTCAGTCGGTAGAGCGTCCCACTAGAAACCACAAAGTTCCTCGTTCGCTACCGGTCCTCGCCAACTGAGCGTATGAGGGGTACAGGGATCTGTTCAGTAGGGTGAGGGATTGATGGTAGGTGTGGCGCTCCGCCTCAGACGATAAAAAACAATATACTTGCTCTAGCGCTGAGGAAAAGGGGGCATAGCTGATGACCTACAAATTAGATCATTTTACGCATCGTGCCCCACACAACAGTAAAGAAAGGAAGTGACGCTTAAGGATGGAATCTAGGAAGCTGAGCAGTCCATGACATGCAACACTCCACATAGACGGGTGTGGTCAGAGAGGCCCCCACTGATTAATCGGCTGGTCAAGTCAAGCCCTAGCACCTTCCCAAACGTATTGCCCCTTATGGTAAGCCCCAAATCTTTTTATCGTATGGGTGCTAGAAGTCGGTGGCTGAGGGACTTCATGACCTGGGAATGACGTTAAACTCGGTCTGATGGTGAGGTTCAAGTTCTAGAGGTTCGGAGAATGTAGAGCTCACCCCTTCATCACCATTGCTCCCTAGTCCACTCTGACCCGGAGTGGTTGTATCTGTTAGGGTCCCATCTATGGGTTAAATAGAAAAATGCGTTTATAAAAAGAAAAAGAATATCCATTACGAATGAATTTATTTCAAAACTTTGTCGGTATTAAGTGACCCACTGAGGTTGATATGCCGTAAAACAAATGAAACCAAACCGAACCATATATATTTCTCTTTATTTCTTCGTATAATTATGCATGTTTGTTATATTCTATGTAATGTATTCATTTTTTACTCCACCTTCTCTCTCTTTCTCTCTTTCTCTCTCTCTCTCTCTCTCTCTCTCTCTCTCTCTCTCTCTCTCTCTCTCTCTCTCACACACACACACACACAGTTCCAAACCGTGATGTGATGGACTCTCCCGTCGATCGACGTATGAGCGTTCATAGAATGAATATCCACACAGGGATTTGTTTATAGTGGTGAAGGCTTGAGTTGGACCATCCACACTTTTTGGCACAGTCGATAGGAAAGAATTGGTGCATCAAGGGTTGCCACAAACCCAATCAACGACCTACCTCAGGAATTTTGAATTCAGAGTTATCCCTCTCCTAGACTGGTTACCTAACCAAGGCTGAAAAACTGGTCCGTCTGCCCTACTATTTAACCCATAGCTGGAGGGAGAATATATGGACTTATATCTTTCCCAAGGGTATTAGCGCTATGTGAAATGCCAACAGCTTCTTTTAGGAATTGAACTCGAATCGACGAGTCCATTTTCCACGACTGCACCACTTGGATTCTAACGAAATCCTTAGAGAAAAGGCTAGACGGGAGTTTTACAAGGATGCTTTTTGCCTGGTGGCACAAAAAGCAGCTGTATGGCCACTTACATCCTATTATACAAACCATGCATGTAAGACGAACAAGACATGCTGGACACTGTTGGAGAAGTAAGGACGAACTCATAAGTGACGTTCTCCTGTGGACACCTATACATAGAAATACA
>CM042151.1:4125439-4127939 GCA_023376005.1 Doryteuthis pealeii
ATGGGTGCTAAAGGCGGTGACTGAGGGTCTACATGTCCTAGGAATGACGTTAAACTCTATCTGATGGTGAGGTTCCAGTTCTGGAGGTTTGGGGAATGTGGAGCACCCCTTCATCACCATTGCTCCCTGGTCCACTCTGACCCGGAGTGGTAGTACCTGTTTGGGTCCCATCTATGGGTTAAATAGAAAAATGTTGTTTTTTTTAAATTGTGTATCCATTAAGAATTGATTTATTTCAAAACTTCATCGGCATTAAATGACCCACTGAGGTTGATATGCCGTAAACCAAACCAAACCAAACCAAACCAGATGCTAGCGTAATTTCCACTAGATAGGGCATCTTTTAATCTCGTATGTAGATACATTGTATATTTGCTTATCTATTTATTATATATACGTCGTGTATTTTCTGAATTTTCTGAATTTCTTCCAAAAAAGTTATTTTGTTTTGTTTATGTTTTTTTTTTATCTAGTTGACGTGAAAAATTACTGATTTAATATAAAAGTCACTGGTCGATGCGCAAAAAATTAATTATATGCTTTCCCCCAAGTACACAGGGGGAAAGATGAATACGCAATTATAGGGAAAATATAGTTCTATCAATGCATATGCTGTTATGGAATACAGAGACATTTATGAGTCTACATATCATATTGATTATTGTACGCCTATATATATGCATATATATATATATATTATATATGTGTGTGTGTGTGTGTGTGTGTGTGTGTGTGTGTGTGTATGTGTGTGTGTGTGTGTGCTTCATGACTGTATGCTAAATAGTTAGATAGATAGATAGATAGATAGATAGATGTAAAGAAGAGACTGAGATATATACATACATATATGATAGATAGTTAGGAACAGGTTGATATGAATAGATAAACAGATAAAAGAGTGAGATATATACATACATACATACATACATTCATACATATAAGATAGATATACAAGTATAGGAAGAGATATATAGATATATAAATAAATAGATAGATAGATAGATAGATAGAAGAGACTGAGTTAGTACATACATCCAAATGAGATGGGCGGAATGGTCGTCCGCTGGATGGTTTTTATATCAGAGATTTCCTTCTCCTAGATGGGTTGCCTTCACTTCGACTTATCGAGCCCCTTCTGCCGCTTACGTCATTTACCCATGACCGGGACGTATGTCATGTTCTAGATGGCCGTTGAACTAAAGGCTTCTTCTACCCTTTGACAGGTTTTGTTTCTCGTCCTGCTGGGTGTCTAGCCACCCTCCTCACCGGACAAGCTTGGTGGAGACACCGCTTTAGTCGCTGATGACCCGACTATGAAACAGGCAGTACGGAATTACATAGTACCCGTAGTGTTGCATAGCCCTTCTTCGCTACTCTGAATCCTATACGTTGCTAGTATACAGCGAAGATCGTTTCTAACCCCTAGACGATGTATCTAGTGGTGGCTTAAATGAAATCACAAGGCATGCTCTATGTAGTAGGAGATTTGACTTTATTTCTCTCATCTAGGCTGTACGTGGTGGGTAGTGGGCGTTGACTATGGGAACTACTACTACTACTACTACTACTACTACTGTTGGGATCTCAGGCACAGAGGGGTGAATGAACCTCACTGCCCGCTGGCAGCGATGGTGCGTGACCGCGGTCAAGTACGTTCTCGTCGGCTGTCTCTCTCTCCTGACTACCGCTGACTGACGACCGCTTAAGTATTGACGACCGCCCACGCATTTTAATCTTTCTCTTTGTCCCTCAGCCGGAAGTCCTTACTTCCCTTTCCAGTCTCTTTGTTCAATTTTCCGCTTGTATAGAGGAAGTCCTTTGTCACACCAGACCCTCTGTCTACCTTATCCATTGTCTTCTCAGTTCAATTTTTCTTTGTCTTTTCGAACTTCCCGCGCAAACATAAATGCGGCGATCCTAAAACATAACAGTAGCGCTTTGAGCGACCTGACTAAAAATATACGTACGTAATGGCAGCAAACTCGTGGTCGGGTATTGCCATTGCTTGGTAGAAAAAAAAAGGAAAAGTTTAAAAGTTCAAAGAATACAACGATGAGCTTCAAAAAATTTAACATTTTCAACGGTGAGCTGCGCAAATGTGGCTTTTTAGTCCAGCTAAAGTCTTGCACATCTTCCCACATTCACAATTTATTCCAGCGAAGACAGGATATTTTATTGGTCCATTTCGCCGATGCACAATTTGGTGACTCATCAGGCCAGCTCTGCCAGACACGGCCTTCGACACTGTTCACATAGTAGACCGATTTGAAGCCCTTGGTCGTCTACTGCTTTAACGTTCCCCTTGCGAACATCTCATTTTAAACGTTCAGGTTGCATAAGGTTGGTCTCAAATTTCTTTTTGCCTTCGCCTGTTTTTCTCCACTGCCCACGCTCCAAATCATTACTCTCCAGGTTTTCCCGTCGATGCTACACTTTTTCAAGGTCAACTTCAGGCAATATACATATATACATACAGACATGCATATGATCAAGCAGAGAT
>CM042151.1:4130439-4140439 GCA_023376005.1 Doryteuthis pealeii
TCGAAAAATCGATCTCATGTACTTGAATTGCATTGATTCGGCCCAAAATCGATATTCTTTATTTATTTATCAACATGAGGAAGCGATTGAATGTACATTCAATGAAATGTGTTTCATTTTGAGCATAAAACCTACCATTAATTGGTTTTCCTACTCTCCAGTTCATGGACGCATACTGATACCCAAGGAGAGGGAGTCTTTTGTCTGATAGAGAGCTATTCTCTAGAACCCTCAGCACATACAGCGGGTACGGTATTATCTAGCTAGGGTACCAGTAACACCGAGCACAAACGAGACAAAAGATAATTCTTAACATTACTCCGTTATATTATACGTAATATGTGATGGTTTGATATATATATATATATATATATATATAATATATGGGAGAATATGTGTTTAAATGAAGTCGAACCTAATTTTATGAAAGTTAATTAATTAATAATTAATTAATTAGGCGGGATTACCTATTAAATTTAAGGCTAAACAAATCGAGAAAAAAATCAATCTCTGTATGTACATTTCGGCCTATTAGGCCTCATCAGCAGAGCTATAGATACAAAGACGCCCGTGTGCGATTCGAAACCTGATTGTCAAGCTGACTGTCAAGCGTCTTTACCACCACACCAAACGGACTTAGCAGATTTCTTCGTTTTGTTAAGGAGTAGGTATTTATATTCCTCTTAAGTGACCTCTACACGAACTTACGAGAAGTAAACAAACAGACGATGTTTGTGATATGGCTATTTTCAGCCGACAATATTTGGGAGAATATGTGTTTAAATGAATATATATATATATGAAGGGAACAAACAAAGTGTTTGAAATGGCGATAGCCGACAATTTTTTGGAGATTATGTGCTTAATTAAAGTCATACCTAATTTGTTAATTAATTAATTATAATTAAATGAATTAGGCGTGCATATCGGTTTAAATGTAAAGCGTAAACAAATCGAGTCGATCTCTGTATGTACATTTCAGCCTATTAGGCCTCATCAGCAGTACAGTGCTTTGTGCGTGATTCAAATCCTACCTGTCAGGCTGACAGGCGGTTTAAAATAAACGAGACATCTGGTAAGTCAGCTTGGTGTAATGGTTAGAGGCTCTGCCTGATTTATACGCATTGTAATTGCCTTCAAATCAAAAGTCTGACAGGCGGACACTCTAACCATTACACTAGCAGGCTTGACAGCTCTGATATTCACCTCTGAAGATGAAGTTTCTACTTTGAAATCGGTAAGACAAAAATAACATATTTTTGTTTTTATTTTTTATACGCATTGTAATTGCCTTCAAATCATTAATATATATATATATATCTTTAACTTGTCTGTGAGATTGGATTTCCATATGACCGATAATTTATTTATAGCGGCCCATGACTTTCCTATACGTCATTTTCTGTGGAGGAGATGTTACTGCCTAAGTATCTAAATTGTTCTACCGAGTTTAGGAGCTTGCCATTGACAAAGACAAGTTAAAGAGACAGTTCGTCCAGGCTGTTGTCATGTCAGTGCTGCTGTATGGCTGGACCCTAACGAAGCGACTAGAGAATAAACTAGATGGGAGCTGCACAAGAATGCTGCGGGTGATCCTGGACAAGACGTGGAAACAACACCCCACGAGAAAGCAGCTGTACGGCCACCTACCACATATCACCCAAACCATCCGAGTAAGATGGACAAGTAAGACAAGACACGCGGGACACTGCTGGAGAAGCAAGGACGAACTCATAAGCGACGTCCTCCTGTGGAAGCCAGCACATGGGCACGCCAGTGTGGGCCGACCAACAAAGACGTACATTGATCAGCTCTGCGCGGATACAGGATGCTGCACAGAGGCGCTCCCGAGAATGATGAGCGATAGGGACGGATGGAGAGAGATTGTCATGGATATCCGTGCCGACAGCGCAAAAATGATATATATATATATATATATATATATATAATATATATATATAATAGACCTACATTTCACCCGAATGGTTCTTCAGGATGATTCCGACCATTCATATATAACTTAGTAAACTCCGATTTTTTTTCGGTACTGTAGATTATTTCAGAAAGTAAAGGAGTGTTGGTCTTTTATTTTTTTAAATTTTTTCAATAGATATCAGTTTGAATGTTTTTATTTTATTTGAAAACTCAGTTTTCTAGGGTTCTTTTTTCACCTCTGTTGAGTTTATATATATATATATATATATATATATATATATATATATCATTTGACTTTTATCTCCGATCACAAATACCACGAATTAAACGGGCTCTGAAGATGATTTTTATAAAATCGAAATATTGATCAATATCAGCTATGATTATGTTATAAATTGTTTTCTCTTTAACAGCATTGTGTGATGTTTTCATTCCACATGTTCATACGCATATATATATATATATATATATATATATATATATATATATATATATATATAGAGAGAGAGAGAGAGAGAGAGAGAGAGAGTGAGAGAGAGAGAGAGAGAGAGGGGGGAGGGGAGATAGATAGATAGATAGATAGATAGATAGATAGATCTTTCAAATAAAATAAATAAAAAAGTGTAGTTTGCCCATTACAGGCCTTGCCTGCAAGTTTAAAAAAGGAAATATCTTTACGGAAAGACCCGTATTGTGTACACCCTTTTTAAGATATATATATATATATATATATATATATATATATATTTGAGGTGAATGTTAGTATTTGTATACGTTTTAGGAGATACTTATACCAGGTTTGGGCTTAGATGTGAAGCATTAACGTACTTATCATGCTAATATTGTTAGCGTAATATGTTAGTTTAGGAATAAATATCTGAAGACTCTGTGGTTTTTTTGAGTTTCATTTATTTAGACTGGTAAACAGAAGCATACGGAGACGCAAAATCCACAATATATATTATAATATATATATATATATATATATGAGAGAGAGGGAGAGAGAGAGAGAGAAAGAGAGAAGGAGGGGAGAGATCTTCCAAATAAAAAAAAATGAAGTCTTAGCTGCGCTATACAGAAAACAACGCAGTTTGCCCGCGACTGACCTTGCCTTCAAATTTTAACAAGAAAACATCTTTACCGAATGAGCCGTATTACGTACCCCCCGCTTTTAAAGATTTATGTAAAAGCGATGCCGTACACATTGCATAATATCGACATCTGACATTGTCATGTATTTTATTGATAAAACGAATAGGCCGTATTGACATGAAGTCCTGACGAGCTTGCGTGCCCGTATGCGCAGCATTGAAAAGCTCGCGCGCATGGTTGCACCGGGTAAAACTTCCCTTCAACCAACCAATCACATTTAAGGATCAGCTCAGCCAATCGCATTTACGGACGCAGATAAAAGGATTGAAACTGATTGCGGATTCACCAATCAAGCAAAGGCGTGGAATGTGTTTACACGCTTGCGAACACGTCAGTTAAATTGTCACGCCTTGCTTGTTTTATACACTGAACGGGATTCTGGCTTCTACACGCTTCTTTTAATAACTTTCCTTTTCGCTTTTGTTTTAGATGTTATCCCTTAGATTTATAAGCGTGGCCTCTTTATTTTTGTCGGCGGCGGTGAAGTTTGGAGGAAGAGCAAGATTCAGCGTGGTGGATCTGAGCGCGTTCTCGGGCTCGGTAAAGTAATCTATTGGCCCGTATCAACTCAGATCAGATGTTTGTTTTTTGTTTTTTTCTTGGCTATTTACGTTCTATGCAAAGATGCACCATTAACAGCATCTTTAGAATTAAAGCGAATTTACTTTTTTTTGTAAAGAGTCAGTGTAACCGTGAAGGGACCTTGATACTTGTATATTGTTGCATGTTGTAGTCTCGTGCAGTGGACGATGTCAGATATCTGGTCGAAAGAAATCCTGGAGTTCAAATGGGTACCGAGAAAAAAGAGATCGATGGGTAAAAGAAGGTATATAGGAATCCATTTGAAATTGCGAAATTGTGAAATGTGGTCGGGGAGTGCATTGGTGGGAATTGATCAGTAGAATAACCGAGTAACATCAAGTAAACACGTTTCTTCTCACAGACGTGGCCAGATTCCCTTTGTGGGGGATTATCTTCACATTTGCCTGGAAGAGTTATCTTCCCGCTGGGTTGCCGCTGGTTTTCAATAGTATTTAAGCGGCTGATTCAAATGCTTCTCCCTCCTTTCTAATTCTCCTCGTAGGCATACTAATGGGTTAGACCATTGTCACCCTCCTCGTGGGGGTTCGGCCCCCACCATCACTTGTAAGTGACTTTGTATGTAACAGACTCTCCAGTCCTTTTATGTCTATTCTTTATGTTATGTACATGTATGTTATTATTTTCTGTATCTTGTCATATTTCTGTGCTGTTATCAATATAAAATGTTTTGTCCCACAAACGTGTCGGAATTTTTTAATGTTTCAACTAGTTATGCCTTTTTTAATAACCTCGAACCTTACACCTTTATTGCATCAGTTTTGAAAGTATTGCTGCTACACGCAGTGGACCAATAATGAACCACGCCTCAGTGGTATAATATAATACTAACACACGTACGACAATGGTAAATTGACTGTGTTCCATGTTGGTACTCATTTGGCGCACATATTTCTGAGAATTATTCATAATCTGTATGTTGGCGTTTTTTTATATATAAGGCGTGTGACAAAAGCCCACTTCTACTTATAGACTCGCCGATAACCACGTGACCAACTTATTGGCCAACCACTGGCAGTACTCTGCTGCTGTTATTATTATTTATACTGGCTGATTCTAATCTTAGCTACTCACAACTACTTGGATCTTCATGGACGACAGATCATATCACTGGACCTTTTGACACAACGTTCGATTCCAAAACTTAGGACTTATTCACTTACCAAAGGATTCTATATCACAGGACTTATTCACTTACCAAAGGATTCTATAACTCATGACTTACTTACTTATTTACTTTAAGTTCTTTTCAACTGGCCAAGGATGGCGGCCAGATACTTAACACTGTATATATTGCATACAATACGATATAATCGCAATATATAATATAGAAATGATTTGTAAATAAATTATATATATATATATATATATATATATATATATATATTCATTTTATTCCTATTTTTTATATCACGCTTCTGAATAAAAATTCTAGCTATTATAATTTTCATCGTTTCTACCTTCTTTAAGTAGTATATGTAGATGCTATTGTTGTTTTGTTGTTGTTGTTGTTGTTTGTTCTTCTTCTTCTTCTTCTTCTTCTTCTTCTTCTCTGTTCCCTTCCATGTCTTGTTGTTGTTGTTGTTGTTGTTCTCTTCTTCTTCTTCTTCTTCTTCTTCTTCTTCTTCTTCTTCTCTTCTTCTTCTTCTTTGTTTCCTTCCTTTTCTTTATTGTTGTTGTTGTTGTTGTTGTTGTTGTTGTTGTTCTTCTTCTTCTTCTTCTTCTTCTTCTTCTTCTTCTTCTTCTCTGTTCCCTTCCATGTCGTTGTTGTTGTTGTTGTTGTTGTTGCTCTTCTTCTTCTTCTTCTTCTTCTTCTTCTTCTTTTTCTTCTTCTTCTTCTTCTTCTTCTTCTTCTTTTTCTTCTTCTTCTTCTTTGTTTACTTCCTTTTCTTTATTGTTGTTGTTGTTGTTGTTGTTCTTCTTCTTCTTCTTCTTTGTTTCCTTCCTTTTCTTTATTGTTGTTGTTGTTGTTCTTGTTGTTCTTGTTCTTCTTCTTATTCTTCTTCTTCTCAATAATGGAAAATGTTTCTGACAAATCTAAGTAGGATCAGCCTTCATTGTGAATTAATTTTTGTTGTTTAACTCCATGGTTGTTTTTGTTTTTGTTTTTTTTGTTTTGTTTTGTTTTATGTTTGTTTCTTGTTTGTTTCTCTTTAATTGTTTTTTTTTTTTTTGTTTTTGTCTTTTTCTTCTTTTTCGTAAGACATGATTTGATTAATGGATAATTGATGCTACTAATATTTTCTGGGGTTTTTTTTTTCTCTATCCTCTTCTGATGAATATGTATTGAAAATCGCCGCGATATTTTTTCTCTGTTGTTTTATTTGTTTTGTTTTTTTTTTTTTCAATTTTGATATTTAAAACAATTGTAAGTAGCTTTAAAGAAACAAAGAAACAAAGAATTAAGTAAAAACAGACGAGGTTTCATTGTTTTTTTTTCCAGCGTTTGGACTTTCATTTTGTATCAATGCGCATACCTATTTTTGTACGATAGTCTCTATGAATATTGATTGGTTGGTTGGTTGGTTGGTTGGTGAACTTTACGGCATGTCGTGGGAATATTTTGTGTATATAGATATTTATTGAGTTTAGGCCAGATGTGGCATAATACCAGAAGTATGGGGCGTCCAATCTCTGCGCGGATTCTGGATGCTGCACAGAGGACCTCCCGAAGTAATGAATGAATAGGGACGGTTGGCGAGAGATTGTCATGCATATCCGTGCTGCTAGCGCGACATGATGATGATGAAGAATGGTTTGCGAATCTAACTCGTTTACCATTACATCACGTAAGGTGCCTATATATAGTTATTTACTAAGTTTAGCTTAGATGTGGCACAAGGCCAGGAGTATGGTGGCATAACACCACATGAGACGCCCAGTTATTTACTAAGTTTAGCTTAGATGTGGCACAAGGCCAGAAATGTGGGACGCCCGGTGAGAATCGAATTCACTATGGTTTTCGAATGCAACTTGCTAACCATTACACCACATGTGCCCTATTTACTAAGTTTAGCTGAGATGTGGCACAAGGCCAGAAGTATGGGTGCCCAATGAAATCAAACTCATTAACAATGGTCTGCGAATCTAGCACGCTGAGCATTACACAACATGAGGTGCCCTATATTTTGTGTATGTAAGGTGTGCTGAGGATCATAACTTGAATTTATAGAATACGCTACGGTGGTCAGAATCGGCCAATCAAAACGCCCCAATATGTGGTTGGTTAACTATTTAAAGACGTTGGTGGATTGGCACTCAGTTGGTCGTGGGATGCACACCAACGGGAAAGGATTCGGCTTAACACGGACGAACACAAAGGATCATAGGATTCTGGATACACAGACAAGCATCATAGGATTCTACTTAACACGGGCGAACGTGTTGGAATATTTTATGTATATAAGGTGTGCTCCAATTCCATACATGAATTTATAGACTAGCAGAGGTCACGTGGTTTATTCCTTTGCCAATCACCAGCCATAATGCGTGGCTGATACACTACTTAAACACTGATACTTGCTATAGCTCTACTCCCAATCATTGAGGAGGAACTTACGATACAAAGAAGAACCAAAGGATTCTTTACCAGAGGATTACCAAGGATCAGGATTCTTTACCACAGGATTGACAAGGATCCAATTCCACTGGATAAGGGCTCTTGCTTAAAGCCTACAGGATCGATCATAAGGTTGTAACAGAAGGGACCAACGGACAAGGATTCTTTAACACGGATCAAACTTAATGCCACAAGGGATCTTTACCGTAAAATTGCATCTCACCAACAGCCTAAAAAGTGAACTTAATTCTTCTAAAAAAATATTATTGTATACTTTATTGTTTTTTTTAAAGTGTTTTGTTGATAATATTAATATTTTTCTATTGTCATCAACTTTGAAATTCTAACGAACTGGTAATGTTAGCCTTATTGCAAATCAAACCACAAACCTAAAAAGCGAACTTGATTTTTCTTTAAAAAAATACTATTGTTGTGTTCTTTATTGTTCTTTTTATTGTTTCATTGATGATGTCAATATCTATTCGTTGTCATCAACTTTGAAATTCTTGGGAACTGGTAATGTTAGCCTTATTGCAAATCAAACCACCCACCTAAAAAGTGAACTTAAACTTAAACTCCCGTGAAATTTCAACAATGTTTAGGGGAAAAACTAGCAAGGAGTGATATAGTAATATAAAGATCATTATCAATAAATGGTATTCAACAGTAAATAATAAAGATATCAAATTGAAAAGATTATGACAGTTGTATTGAAATACAAATACAAAAAAAAATGAAAAAGTTAAAAATAAATAAAAACCAGAACGGTGGGAAAAAATATTAAAGAAATATGGCCGCAGGCTAATAAAAAATACAACAGCCTAAAAATGGCCACACGAATCATAACACATGTCAATCCTCGTTGGATCATTTTAATTTTTAGAACACATTTTTGAACTAATTTTTCATCTATTTAACGTATAGGTCTGACCCTAACAGTTGCAACCACTCCTTGGTCTATTTTTCTATATAATTGCCATTTTGGTCAATGCATTTTTAGGTCTGTGAAAATGTTTGTATGTCCATGTCATACTAGGTCATTGCCATGGCGATGAACCCTCTCACATCTTACTCTAGGTTAAATAGTATCACTTCTTACCTTCTACAATGATGGCTTTACCATTAAATAGTCCACGAAGGTTGGTATGCCATTAAACAAAGATACCTTTAGGAAACCTCTCACATCCCAGCTATAGGTTAGTGTCCTTCTTTAATGGTGGCTTTGGCTTTATATAAGCCACGAAGGTTGATATGCCATTAAACAAAGATACTTTTGGGTAAGTTCTGAGCCCTCTCACATCCCAGCTATAGGTTAAATAGTACCACCCCTGTCCTTCTACAATGATGTATTTGGCTTTAAATAGTCCACGAAGGTTGATATGCCATTAAACAAAGATACTTAGGGAAAGTTCTGAGCCCTCTCACATCCCAGCTATAGGTTAAATAGTACCACCCCTGTCCTTCTACAATGATGGTTTTGGCTTTAAATAGTCCACGAAGTTGATATGCCATTAAACAAAGATACTTTTGGGAAAGTTCTGAGCCCTCTCACATCCCAGCTATAGGTTAAATAGTACCACCCCTGTCCTTCTACAATGATGGTTTTGGCTTTAAATAGTCCACGAAGGTTGATATGCCATTAAACAAAGATACTTTTGGGAAAGTTCTGAACCCTCTCACACCCCAGCAAAGGTTAGCTAGTCACACCACTGCCCTTCTTCAATGATGGCTTTGGTTTTTTAGACCACAAATGTTGACCGCCCTGTCGGCTGGGGCGTTAGAATGCCCCGACTGCACCTCTGCAGAGGGGTAAGACTCCCCCAATGGGACCACCTGTTGGCCGTGGGTGGCGACCCGTGATGCTTAAGGATAGAACCCAGGTGGATGAGCAGTTCATGACTTGCAATACTCCACTTTGGCCCTATCTTGGGCTAGACGGGCGGTCGGAGAGGCCTCCTCCGATCAATCGGCTGGTCACGTCAAGCCCTAGCACCTATATGATTTTCCCAACACTATTGCCCTTATGGCAAGCCCCAGCCCCTTTTTATCATATGGGTGCTAGAAGGCGGTGGCTGCGGGTCGACATGTCCTGGGAATGACGTTAAACTCTATCTGATGGTGAGGTTCCAGTTTTGGAGGTTTGGGGAATGTGGAGCACCCCTTCATCACCATTGCTCCCTGGTCCACTCTGAACCGGAGTGGTAGTACCTGTTAGGGTCCCATCTATGAGTTTGAATAGAAAAACATCAGTTGATAAACAAAATTGTATTATCCATTAAGAATTGATTTATTTCAAAACTTTATCGGCATTAAATGACCCACTGAGGTTGATATGCCGTAAAAAAAAAAAAAAAAAAACAAATGTTGATATGATATGATTCAACGATACTCTTGGGAAAGTTATGAACCCTTTCACATCCCAGCTTTAGGTTAAAGAGTACCACTACTGTCCTTCTTCAATGGTGACTTTAGCATTATATAAACCATGAAAACAATGATAGCAAACTAAACCAAACATCAGCAATTAGCTGAACATGTAATATATTTCTTGTAATTTTTGCTTCAGGCAGTTTACCACAACCTCCCCACGGTGCACAAGGTTTTTTTTTCTTAACGGAAAGATTCGATACTACCCAATTCCATCCCATATATGGGATCACTTACAGGAATTTCTTAGCTCTATAGACATTTTTTTTCTTTTCAGGCGCCTCAGGCTAAGTCACCGGGAACCGACCTTTTACCTGTACCACTTAG
>CM042151.1:4142939-4181670 GCA_023376005.1 Doryteuthis pealeii
AAGGCCCCGACCTACTCCCCCCGAATAAAAACGGTAATAATTTCTAC
This sequence comes from Doryteuthis pealeii, assembly GCA_023376005.1. Lineage (NCBI taxonomy): Eukaryota > Metazoa > Mollusca > Cephalopoda > Myopsida > Loliginidae > Doryteuthis > Doryteuthis pealeii. Next base: position 4,142,987 of record CM042151.1, read on the forward strand.
AGAAACTTATATTTCCATCACAATTGACGATATTTTTAAAGCATGCTCATATAGTGATTAAGTATGCACCTCCATATTTGTTAATCAGTGTCATGTTTTCAACTTGAACCAGAAAAAATATATCTTCTTAGTGTACTGACAAGTTGCCATAAATCCCATTGCAGATTTAGGAATATTTTTGAAATCTACAATCCGCTAATTTGAAGGAAGTGGGAGGCTGACAATCTCAATGTGGATCAGCTGAATTATTATTATCTATCACCATATCAGCAGTAAGCATCTCCACATATCCACCAGTTTCTACAGTTAATTATATAATTATATTTTATTATATTTTATAATTATATTTTATTATATTATAATTATATTTTTAAAATATAATTTATATTTTATTATATTTTTATATTATAAATTATAAATTATATTTATATTTATAAATTATAATTTATATTTATTTATAATTATTTATAATATATAAATTTATATTTATTTATATTATATTATTATATTTTATATTTTATAAATTATATTATATTTTTAAAATATTTAATTATTAATTATTTATTATTATATTTTTAAAATATTAATTATATTTTATTATATTTTATAATTATATTTTAAATTTCAAAAATCAATGAACATGAAGTATATTTCAAGAGTTTTATTTTTATTATGGTGTTGATTTGAGATTAGAATGGAGAAATGCAAAATCTATTCTTTTTTATGATTTTGGTTGCTAGATGTTCAAGTCTTCGCGTCGTTTTTCGTAGATCGACAAAGAAAATATCCAATGCTTTTTACCCAAGCACTTCAGCCATTTCCCTGGTTGTCCTCATGGAATTGATGGTCGTAGTGTTTGTTTGGTGTAAGTTTTATTCATTTGGGTTTCTTATTCGTTATTATTACACATCTTTTACTTCTCTTTTTGTGCGATTAATTGGCCGTGACTCAAAACACACACATATTATTTTACAAGAATAGGTACTTGAAATGAAATAATTACTTCAAAGAAGACTGACACCACTTTTAATAGAAAACAATAGGATGACATGCCGCGAACCTAACTCAACCGAAGATAAGGACACAGATGAATGAGATGAACAGATACCTCTCCTTGACCCAAGTTAGATAGCCGAAGGAATAGCTGACGCGAAAGCTAACCAAAAACCGATTAAATATGCAATGCTCTGAACCTGATTGTCGACCCCTTCACGAATAATCCCGTCATTCGATCAGAACGGTGGTAGGGAAGAGAAATATTTCCCTGAAGGGTTAACGTGTCCCTCGAACCTCTAGATAATTGGGGTTCGGGACCATGACATCTTCCCTCTTCTCTCCATCTCTAACAGCAAACACATGTACGGGACTCAAAATGTTGGCCATTACACGATTGTTCCATTTGCCGTTCTGTGTTCATTGTAAAACCGAATCGTAAAATCAAGAGAACAGAAAGAGGCACGATTCAAATGAGAATCGTAATTGAAATAGAAAGGGGAGGTAATCAATGTCACAATTTTAAAAAAAATCGATACTGCCCCTATTAACACGCAAGGAAAAAATATAAAACCAAATAAACATTTAAACAGCGAACCGAAAGAATCGGTATTTAATTTCCTTCTATTGATCACAGGTTTAATCTAACAAATTATTCCATGTGAGCTCGCTTCTCACTGTGCGCTCTATCACTGTAATCTGGTGGTAAATGAATCAGGTTAATCAACACTTATTTGCTCACGTAGCAATTTGATGAGAAATTGATTTTACATAAGTAGCTTATATATATTATATATAATATATATATATATATATATATATATATATATATATATATATATGGAGATAGGATGGATGTAGTAGAATCCTACCCTCACTTCATTCATGTCTGCCCCTAAAATCCTCCCTTCACTTCCGCTACTAACTCACCCCCTCACCAAATTCACAAGTACTTGCACGAAATTTTGTTTTCAATAAAAATCATTTGACTGATGGTGTCCGTATGAATTCGGACGAAAACGTTTCAACTCTTAGATTTTTTTGAGTTTTCATTTCTTGTTCACCATCCTTCTACCTACCCTATATATATATATATATATATATATATATATATATATATATATATATATATAATATATATATATATAGAGAGAGAGAGAGAGAGAGAGAGAAGAGATAGAGAGAGAGAGAGAGAGAGAGAGAGAGTGGGAATAAGTGATGGACAGTGAGAAAGTGGAGTCATGCCTACGTTTTGGAGAAGAATGGAGAAGGAGTTCAGCTGTGGTGTTCGAGGGAAACAGACGCAAGATGAGAGTCCTCTGATCTCCAATTCTCTAGTCTTTTTTTTTCAGACTTTTGGACCGTTCCAAGTAAAACAACTACAATAATCACTTTCATCATTATCTGTTGGTGTTGATGTGGCATGTCTTCATGTCCCTCTTGCTGACATCTTTAAAGCACAGGCGTTGTCTCCCTAACGGTCGGGCGCTCTCTACTAATTCACCATACAGTTGATCTTTAGGGATGCGGTCTTTGTACATCTCCTGACGTGGCCAAGCCAACGCAGGCCTCTCTCGCAGATTATCATGGTATTATATAATTATGATCATAAGGTTTTCAATAACTGCCTGTAGTTAGTGATTTACTAGAGGCTTGGTGACAGCAAGAATACCCTCGGCTCTCTAGGACTCTTCTGAGCCGATCCCATCAGTGCTGTAGTTTGGATGGTCTCAATTCTTCCCAAATTCTTTTACAGAGCTTTCGGGACAGCTCCAAGGACACCAATCACAATTGGAAAGACCTTCATCATCAGTTTCACAGTTTGCTCAGTTCTCTGGCAAAGGTCTAAGTATTTGTTTATCTTTTCGCTTTCTTTTATTTTCACTCGGTGGTCGACCGGGACAGCAAAATCCACGAGATGACAGGTTTTCTTTTTATTGTCGATTAATACTAGGTCCGGTCTCTTGGCCGGATTAGGTGATCTGTCTGTACCTCGAAGTCCCGTAGAATTTTATGCACCTCATTCTCCATGACAAGTTCAGGGCTTGTACATTATACCATTTTGTGTATGGTGAACATCTAATTTCTTGCACAGTTCCCAGTGAATTACCTTTCCCACCGAGTCGTGCCTAGTTTTGTACTCACTTTGTGATAGTAACGGTCAGTAGATTAAAGAACAAGAGTATTAATATACAGATTTATTATTTTCAAAAGGGCCGGTTTAACTCAGTCGGTAGAGTGTTCAGCAAAAACCTCAAGATTCCTGGTTCGATACCAGCCTCGCCAACTCAGCGTATGAGTAGCACAGGAATCTGTGCGGTAAAGTGAGGAGTTGACGGTAGGTGTAGTGCTCCACCGCAGATGCTATAAAACAATCTCTTGTCTAGCGTTAGTGAAAAGAGGATAGACTCCGTCGCTGTTTGGCTGATACCGACTTTAGGCCACCCCGACAACTTTACTTTATATCATTCAAATTCATAGTTGACATCTCAATTTATCATCGTCCACCAACATCTATTAATAATGGAGATTCGCTTCCGGTTTTTGTCTGTAACAAAAACTACGTCACTGCTTACGTCACACTGCCTAAAATCGTCATAAATAGAATACACTCAAAATTTGAGCATGCAATGTTAGACAGTCCTCATTGGTTTTTTAAACAAGTTTTAATAAATGCATACCTTATATCTATCTATCTTTTTTTTAATTTTAAATATATTTAAAGTTATCAGAACTAAGTTCCATTTAAATTTTTTATTTTTCACTCCTTTAATAAATTTATTTTATTTTTTACTCCTTTAATATATTTTGATGATTTTACTTTACTTATGATACAAACTCTCTGATATTAAATTTTCAACTCCAGTGTTACATAATCTATGCGGTTGCATAAGATTATTTCGGTCCCCTGTAATTCTGAGGATGACCTTTTTCATACCATGGCCGGGTCCGTCAATGAAAATTACAGAAGCCCGCCGAAATATTGAAGTCATGTGGACCTGTTCGGTCCCCAGTTTGCAGTTGGACGTCAGGCAGTGAAGATGTACTGCCGAACTGTGACTCACTTTGTATACGCACGCTATGTTAGTTAGCAGATGTCTGGTGGGGATTTAACGATAAAATAAGATCAAAAGTAATTCGAAGTCTTGTGTTTATTACCTAAAAACTAACAATGACACAGGGCTTCTGATAAGGAGAAATCCCTAACAGAAAACCAGACCGAAGTCCCCAAGTCAACTCAGACGTTAAAAGATTCCAGACCAAGTCAAGATGATAGAAATACCAAAGACGATCGGAATACTAAAGACGGCCAAGAAATAGAATTAAAGAAAGAGTATGCAACATTATGATTACTAGCAAATATATGCACCCTGCGGTGCAAGTATTTAAGTTTTAATATAATGAAATATCATATTAAATAGAAAGCTAATGAAACTGAATAAGAAATTCCAATAAAAAGATTTGGAACAGAGGGGGTTTGATTGAAAAATAGAACAACTTTGAAATTAACTCTTCCATCATTTACCATTACTCCCGTCTTTCATTGGTAATTTTCCTAATTAACGATTTAGTTAAAATAAGGAATTAAAGAATAATATTACAGTTATTTCTTCTTGTTAATGGATTTCTTTTAAGATTTATCACAGAGACTTTTGCTCATATTCAATAAGATAAAACCAAACAATTAGAAATCAATAATACTAAGCATATATTTATTAAAATCAAATTTTTAAGATCATATGCAAATTACCTTTCCATTCACACTGTAATCCGCTATTTTGTTTATATATAAATACAATTGCATGTTATTAGTATGTAGATATGGTCAACGTATTAATAATGTAAACAATTTTATCAATAATTGAGGTTTAAATAAAAATAAAAATCTGATGTAAATAACAAAGGGAATTGTGACTTGTATAGTATATAGTTTCGGTTACAGACAGACAAACCCACATCTCCCATTATAATAAGATAAGCGTATCTACCGACTGAACTAAACCAGCCCTCCCAAACCCAAGTGTTTCTGGGGAGTCATCTATGTGTAGTTGTTTGCATACTCTTTATTATTCTTATTCTTATTATCTTCTACTAGCAGAGCTACCTGGCATTGCACGGGATATAAAAAGTTGAAAAATAAATATCTTATCTTATTTATTTATAGATTAATAAAAATTATTTTTTCATTATATTGGTTTTATTATATCTTCTTAGGTTGTTTATTTATATTATTCTTGTTTTAATTTTTTTCTTATTTGGAACAATTCATTTTTAAAATGGATGAAATAAGAATTTAGCGGAATAAGTGACACCATGATTTTTCTTTTGTGTTATAAATTTTGAAATTTGAATGTTTTAAGTGAATTATTAGTATAAGCGTTATCTGAAGCTTGCTCGTATCTTATAATAAGATTTAGTTTCCAGTGAGGAAACGGGTATGCAACACCAGATAAATATTTACTTTACGTCGCCCAGAGGGCGTTTTTTTATTTGCCAGTTATATTATGACTATTATTATCATTTTTTTTTTACTGATGCTGTTGCTGTTGCTGCTGCTGTTTAATATTTCATTTACATTCTGTCCATTGGCGCTATTAAGTGTCACCATTATTGTTATTATTGTTATCAACTAATTATCGCCTTGTCCTTGCTAGCCTAACTAATTTATTTCTTCGTCATCATTAATGGCTTTGTGTTGTTTAAGTTCTCAATTCATTTCGTCTTCATTTCAATCAACTAATTTTATGAAGTTAGATTCCCTGCGTGTGCCGTGTCCAAACTTTTGTAATTAAGTTCATTCCAAGTCAGATGTCATCAATGAATGAAGAAGAAGAAGAAGAAGAAGAAGAAGAAGAGAAGAAGAGAAAAGAGAAGAAGAAATAGAGAATAAGAAGCTAATGATAGCGATTGAGGAAAAAGAAAATAATTAGAATGTAGGAAAAAGAGAAAAGAGTAGGAGGAGAGGGAAGAAGAAGAAAGAAATGAAGCGGAGGAGGGAATAGATAAAACAGTAGGAGGAGGGGGAAGAAGCAGAAGCTACGGAGGAGGAGAAGAAGAAAAAGAGGAGGAGGAAGATAGAAGAAATGGAGGAGGGGAAAAAGAAGAAGGAAGAGGAGGAAGAAGGAGATGAACAAAGAGGAATAGGAAGAGAATTAAATACAGAAGAAGGAGGAGGAAGAAAAGAAGAAGAAGGAGGAGGAAGAGGAGGACGAATAGATACCGGAGAAGGATGAAGAAACGGAGGAAAAGAGGAGGAGGCAAGAGAAAAGAACAGGACAGCGAGGAGGAAAAGGAAATAGAAGCAAGAAGAAAAAGAAAGATAGCAAGAGGAAGAAGAAAACTGGGGGAGAAGAAGAAGAAGAAGAAGAAGAAGAAGAGGATATCGCAGTATCTGGTGTCATTAAGATTTTAGAAGTACTAGCAAATATATGCGCCCTCCAGGTGCAAATTTTAAGATTTAATGTAATAAATATATCCAAATTAGAAAAGGCTAATGAAATTTAAATAAGAATGCAGATAAAAAGATTTGAAGCAGTGGAGTATAACGAATATAGAAACAACTGAAACACACTCGTCACTACTCCCGTCTCTCTCCATTGCTAAATTTCCTATTTTAGCGATTTAGTTTAAATTGGAAGTACAAAATAAAATTATAGTTATTTCTTTTTGATAATGGATTTCTTTTTTAAGATTTATTGAAGAGTTTTGCTCATATTCATTTGATATAAAACCAAAAAATTTGAAATCAATATATTAAGCACCTATTTAGTAAATCAAATTTTTATATCAATATGAAAATTAGCCTTCCTTCACGCAGGAGTAAACTGTTGTAGGGGATTATCTTCCTTTGCATGGAAGAGTTATCTTCTCGCTATGCGTTGCCGTTTGTTCCCACTAGGACCTCTGGCATTAACGCCGGATTTGAACTTGTCTTCGTCTTTTTGCTGGATCTTCTCAAGAACTGCTATGGGCTAGAGTCTATCTAACCCCCTTCTCGCTGGGCTTTTGCCTCCCCCCTTACATTACTAATTTCTTATACAGCTATGGACTATCGTTAGTTCCATGTCTGTAACATGCTATATTTACGACATTTGGGTATCTGTTTAACCTTATATGTTATTACATGTTCTATTTTTCCTGTACTTTATGTATCCCATCGTTTCCATGTGCTGTTATATAATACAGCAAATATATGCACCCTCCGGGTGCAAGTATTGTAAGTTTTAAAATGTAATTGATATATTCGTATTAAATTAGAAACGCAAATGAAACTAAATCAAGAATGCAGATAAAATAAAGATTTTGAAACAGCGAGAGGTATAATCGAAAAAGATTAGAACAAACTGAAAACTCTTACTTCTTCCATCACTCTCTCTTTTCATTGTTATTTCTGTTTTCTAATTTAAGTATTTATGTTTTAAAAAGGAAGTAAAGATTAAAATTGACACTTTATTCCTTTTTCTTGCTTAAAGGTATTCTTCATATTAAGATTAATTGAAGAATTGTATTATTTGACTATTCATTCTTAGACATAAAAATCCATCCTAACAGTTTAGAAATCTCTCAGATCAATCCGAAGCATAACTATTTAAAAATCACCTCTCAATTAATATCAAATAATGACCAAAGACTTAGGCTTCCCGTCACACTGTAAACCGGCTATTTGTCTGGATTTTGATAAATTAAATACATAGTTGCTACAGCGTGATTGGCTATGATTTGTTGAGATATGGTTAACAGTATAAATAATGAATAAAAACATGTTTATTAATAATTGAGTTAAAATAAGGATAAATTCAATTGGTGAAGTGTGACGTCAATTACTAAGGGAATTAGTGAGTTGAGTAGCTGATTAGTTCAGATTCAGACAGAAAAACAGCCACATCTCCATATATAGAAAGATTTAAAGAGGTTTTGTCTCACTCAAACGGTTGGATTGTATGTCTTCATCTTAATTACTTATGAATCTATCAACTGGTGATCCACGACTGGTATGGTCTTACACCACACACTCCTTAAATTTTTATTTATACAGTTTGCATGTTCAATAATATATGTTAAATATGTCAAACTAGATAAATAATGTAAAACAAATTTATATCAATACTGAGGCTTGTTAAATAAAAATATCATAATCAAGAGGAATGTGAGTTAAATACAAAGAGATATCGTGACTCCTTGAATAGTTCTCCCTAATCGGTCGGGCGCTCTCTCTACTATTCACGCAATAGCAGTTGATCTTTAGGGATGCGGTCTTTGGTACATGTCTTCCTGACGTGGCCAAGCAAGCGCAGGCCTCTCTCGCAGATTATCATGGGTATTCTATTATTAATTGATGATCCATAAGGTTTTTCAAAATAACTGCCTGTAGTTAGTGATTTACTAGAGGCTTGGTGACAGCAAGAATACCTCGGCTCTCTAGGACTCTTCTGAGCGATCCCATCAGTGCTTGTAGTTTGGATGGTCTCAATTCTTCAAAATTCTTTACAGAGCTTTTCGGACAGCTCCAAGGACACCAATCACAATTGGGAAAGACCTACATCATCTGTTTCACAGTTGCTCAGTCTCTGGCAAGGTCTAGAGTATTTGTTATCTTTTCGCTTTTCTTTATTTTCCTCCGGTGGTCGACCGGGACAGCAAAATCCACGAGATGACAGGTTTTCTTTTTATTGTCGATTAATACTAGGTCCGGCTCTTCTTGGCCGGATTAGGTGATCTGTCTGTACCTCGAAGTCCCGTAGATTTTATGCACCTCATTCTCCATGAAAAGTTCAGGCTTGTACATATACCATTTTGTTGTATGGTGAACATCTAATTTCTTGCACAGTTCCCAGTGAATTTACCTTTCCAACCGAGTCGTGCCTATTTTGTACTCACTTTGTGATAGTAACGGTCAGTAAGTTAAAGAACAAGAGTAATTAATATATCAGATTATATTATTCAAAGGGCCGGTTTAAACTCAGTCGGTAGAGTGTCAGCAAAAACCTCAATGATTCCTGGTTCGATACCACCCTCGCCAACTCAGCGTATGAGTAGCAACGGAATCTGTGCGGTAAGTGAGTGAGTTGACGGTGGTTAGTCTCACCGCAGATGCTAAATAACAATCTCCTTGTCTAGCGTTAGTGAAAGAGGATAGACTCCGTCGCTGTTTGGCTGATACCGACTTTAGGCCACCCCGGACAACTTTTACTTTATATCATTCAAATTCATAGTTGACATCTAATTTATCATCGTCCACCAACATCTATTAATAATGGAGAATTCGCTTCCCGGTTTTTTGTCGTCAACAAAACTACGTCACTGCTTACGTCACACTGCCTAAGATCGTCATAATATGAATACACTCAAAATTTGAGCATGCAATGTTAGACAGTCCTCATTGGTTTTTTAAAACAAGTTTAATATGCATACCTGGTATTACTATCTTTTTTTTTTATTTAATATATACTTAAAGTTATCAGAACTAGTTTCATTTAAATTTTTTTATTTTTTCACTCCTTTATAATTTATTTTATTTTTTACTCCTTTAATATATTGATGATTTACTTTACTTATGATACAAATCTCTCTGATATTAAATTTTCAACCTCCCAGTGTTTACATAATCTATGCGTTGCATAAGATTATTCTCGGTTCCCCTGTAATTCTGAGGGATGACCCTTTTCATACCATAGCGCCGGGTCCGTCAATGGAAAATTACAGAAGCCCGCCGAAATATGTTGAAGTCAATGTGGAACGTTCGGTCCCCAGTCTTGCAGTTGGACGTCAGGCAGTGAAGGAATGTATGCCGAACTGTTTTTTTTTGACTCCTTTTGTATACGCAGCTATGTTATTAGCAGATGTCTGGTGGGGATTTAACGATAAAATTAAGTACAAAAGTCAATCGAAGTTCTTGCTGTTTTATATTACCTAAAAACTAACCAATGAAACAGGGCTTCTGATAAGGAAGAAATCCTAACAGAAAACCAGAGCCCGAAGTCCCCAAGTCAACTCCCAGAACGTTAAAAGATTCCAAGACACAGTAATGATAGAAATACCAAAAGACGATCGGAAATACTAAAGACGGCCAAGAAATAGAAATTAAAGAAAGAGGTGCACAATTTGAATTACTAGCAAATATATGCCCCGCGGGTGCAAGTATTTAAGTTTTAATATAATCGAAATATCATATTAAAATTAGAAGAGCTAATGAAACTGAATAGAAATTCCGATAAAAAGATTTGGAACAGGGGGGTTCTGATTGAAGAAATAGAACTACTTGCAAATTAACTCTTACCATCATTTACCAATTACTCCGTCTTTCATTGTAAATTTCTAATTTAACGATTTAGTTATAAATAGGAATTAAAGAATAATATTACAGTTTATTTCTCTTTGTTAATGGATTCTTTTAAAGATTTATCACGAGACTTTGCTCATGATTTCAATGAGAATAAAACCAAGACAATTAGAAAATCAATAAAAAAGCATATATTTATTAAAATCAAATTTTTTAAGACATCAATATGCAAAATTAAGCCTTTCCTTACAACTGTAATCGCTATTTTGGTTGTATAATATAAATACGCAATTGCTGTTATTAGTATGTAGATGTGGTCAAACGGTATTAAGTAATGTAACAATTTTATTCCAATAATTGAGGTTTAAGAAAAAAATAAAATCTGATGTAAATAACAAAGGGATTGTGACTTGTTCATAGTTATAGTTTTCGGGTTACGACAGACAACCCACACAATCTCCATTATAATAAGATCAAGCAGTATCTACCGACTGGAACTAAACCAGCCCTCCCAACCCAAGTGTTTCTGCGGGAGTCATTATGGGTAGTTGTTGCACTGCTCTTTTTATTCTTATTCTTATTATCTTCTGACTAGCAGAGCTACCTGGCATTGCACGATATAAAAAGTTGAAAAATAAATATCTTATGGTATTTATTTTATAGATTATAAAAATATTTTTTTCATATATTGGGTTTTAATTATACTTGTTCTTAGGTTGTTTATTTATATATCTTGTTTAATATTTTTTCTTTTATTTGGAACAATTCATTTTAAAATGGATGAAATAAAGATTTAGCGGATAAGTGACACCATGAGATGTTTTTTCTTTTTGTGTATATAAATTTTGAAATTTGAATGTTTTAAGTTGAACTTATTAAGTTAATGGTATCTGAAGCTTGCTCGTATCTTATAATAGATTTAGTTTCCAGTGAGGACAACGGTAATCAATAACCAGATAATATTACCTTTACGTCGCCCAGCGGGCGTTTTTTTTTATTTTGGCCAGTTATTTATTATGACTATTAATTATCATTTTTTTTTACTGATGCTGTTGCTCGTTGCTGCTGCTTGTTTAATATTCAAATTACATTCTGTCATTTGGCGCTATTAAAGTGTCAAATTATTGTTATTATTGTTATCATCTAATTTAATCGCCTTGTTCCCCCCCCCTTGCTAGCCTATACTAATTTATTTCGTTCGCATAATTAATCGGCTTTGGTGTTGTGTCAGTTACATTTCCTTTCCGTAATATAGTGATTAAGTATGCACCTCCATATTTGTTAATCAGTGTCATGTTTTCAACTTGAACCAGAAAAAATATATCTTCTTAAGTGTACTGACAAGTTGCCATAAATCCCATTGCAGATTTAGGAATATTTTGAAATCTACAATCCGCTAATTTGAAGGAAGTGGGAGGCTGACAATCTCAATGTGGATCAGCTGAATTATTATTATCTATCACCATATCAGCAGTAAGCATCTCCACATATCCACCAGTTTCTACAGTTAATTATATAATTATATTTTATTATATTTTATAATTATATTTTATTATATTATAATTATATTTTTAAAATATAATTATATTTTATTATATTTATATTTATAAATTATAAATTATATTTATATTTATAAATTATAAATTATATTTTATTTATAAATTATTTATAAATATATAAATTTTATTTATAAATTATATTTATATTTATAAATTATAAATTATATTTTATTTATAAATTATAAATTATATTTTTAAAATATAATTATATTTTATTATATTTATTATATTATTATATTTTTAAAATATAATTATATTTTATTATATTTTATAATTATATTTTTAAAATTTCAAAACATCAATGAACATGAAGGTATATTTTCAAGAGTTTTATTTTTATTTATGGGTGTTGATTTGAGATTAGAATGGAGAAATGCAAAATCTATTCTTTTTTATGATTTTTGGTTGCTAGATGTTCAAGTCTTCGCGTCGTTTTTCGTAGATCGACAAAGAAAATATCCAATGCTTTTTACCCAAGCACTTTCAGCCATTTCCCTGGTTGTCCTCATGGAATTGATGGTCGTAGTGTTTGTTTGGTGTAAGTTTTATTCATTTGGGTTTCTTATTCGTTATTATTACACATATTTACTTCTCTTTTTGTGCGATTAATTGGCCGTGACTCAAAACACACACATTATTATTTTACAAGAATAGGTACTTGAAATGAAATAATTACTTCAAAGAAGACTGACACCACTTTTAAATAGAACAACTAGGGATGACATGCCGCGAACCTAACTCAACCCGAAGATAAGGACACAGATGAATGAGATGAACAGATACCTCTCCTTGACCCAAGTTAGATAGCCGAAGGAATAGCTGACGCGAAAGCTAACCAAAAACCGATTAAATATGCAATGCTCTGAACCTGATTGTCGACCCCTTCACGAATAATCCCGTCATTCGATCAGAACGGTGGTAGGGAAGAGAAATATTTCCCTGAAGGGTTAACGTGTCCTCGAACCTCTAGATAATTGGGGTTCGGGACCATGACATCCTTCCCTCTTCTCTCCATCTCTAACAGCAAACACATGTACGGGACTCAAAATGTTGGCCATTACACGATTGTTCCATTTGCCGTTCTGTGTTCATTGTAAAACCGAATCGTAAAATCAAGAGAACAGAAAGAGGCACGATTCAAATGAGAATCGTAATTGAAATAGAAAGGGGAGGTAATCAATGTCACAATTTTAAAAAAATCGATACTGCCCCTATTAACACGCAAGGAAAAAATATAAAACCAAAATAACATTTAAACAGCGAAACCGAAAGAATCGGTATTTAATTTCCTTCTATTGATCACAGGTTTAATCTAACAAATTATTCCATGTGAGCTCGCTTCTCACTGTGCGCTCTATCACTGTAATCTGGTGGTAAATGAATCAGGTTAATCAACACTTATTTGCTCACGTAGCAATTTTGATGAGAAAATTGATTTTACATAAGTAGCTTATTATATATATATATATATATATATATATATATATATATATATATATATATATATATATATATGGAGATAGGATGGATGTAGTAGAATCCTACCCTCACTTCATTCATGTCTGCCCCTAAAATCCCTCCCTTCACTTCCGCTACTAACTCACCCCCCTCACCAAATTCACAAGTACTTGCACGAAATTTTGTTTTCAATAAAAATCATTTGACTGATGGTGTCCGTATGAATTCGGACGAAACGTTTCAACTCTTAGATTTGTTTTGAGTTTTCATTTCTTGTTCACCATCCTTCTACCTACCCTATATATATATATATATATATATATATATATATATATATATATATATAATTATATATATATATATATAGAGAGAGAGAGAGAGAGAGAGAGAGAGATAGAGAGAGAGAGAGAGAGAGAGAGAGAGTGGGAATAAGTGATGGACAGTGAGAAAGTGGGGAGTCATGCCTACGTTTTTGGAGAAGAATGGAGGAAGGAGTCAGGCTGTGGTGTTCGAGGGGAACAGACGCAAGATGAGAGTCCTCTGATCTCCAATTCCTCTAGTCTTTTTTTTTCAGACTTTTGGGACCGTTCCAAGTAAAACAACTACAATATGTATCACTTTCATCATTATCTGTTGGTGTTGATGTGGCATGTCTTCATGTCCCTCTTGCTGACATCTTTAAAGCACAGGCGTTGTCTCCCTAACGGTCGGGCGCTCTCTACTAATTCACCATACAGTTGATCTTTAGGGATGCGGTCTTTGTACATCTTCCTGACGTGGCCAAGCCAACGCAGGCCTCTCTCGCAGATTATCATGGGTATTATTATAATTATGATCATAAGGTTTTCAATAACTGCTGTAGTTAGTGATTTACTAGAGGCTTGGTGACAGCAAGAATACCCTCGGCTCTCTAGGACTCTTCTGAGCCGATCCCATCAGTGCTGTAGTTTGGATGGTCTCAATTCTTCCAAATTCTTTTACAGAGCTTTCGGGACAGCTCCAAGGACACCAATCACAATTGGAAAGACCTTCATCATCATGTTTCACAGTTTGCTCAGTTCTCTGGCAAGGTCTAAGTATTTGTTTATCTTTTCGCTTTCTTTTATTTTCACTCGGTGGTCGACCGGGACAGCAAAATCCACGAGATGACAGGTTTTCTTTTTATTGTCGATTAATACTAGGTCCGGTCTCTTGGCCGGGATTAGGTGATCTGTCTGTACCTCGAAGTCCCGTAGAATTTTATGCACCTCATTCTCCATGACAAGTTCAGGCTTGTACATATACCATTTTGTTGTATGGTGAACATCTAATTTCTTGCACAGTTCCCAGTGAATTACCTTTCCCACCGAGTCGTGCCTAGTTTTGTACTCACTTTGTGATAGTAACGGTCAGTAGATTAAAGAACAAGAGTATTAATATACAGATTATATTATTCAAAAGGGCCGGTTTAACTCAGTCGGTAGAGTGTTCAGCAAAAACCTCAAGATTCCTGGTTCGATACCAGCCCTCGCCAACTCAGCGTATGAGTAGCACAGGAATCTGTGCGGTAAAGTGAGGAGTTGACGGTAGGTGTAGTGCTCCACCGCAGATGCTATAAAACAATCTCCTTGGTCTAGCGTTAGTGAAAAGAGGATAGACTCCGTCGCTGTTTGGCTGATACCGACTTTAGGCCACCCCGACAACTTTACTTTATATCATTCAAATTCATAGTTGACATCTCAATTTATCATCGTCCACCAACATCTATTAATAATGGAGATTCGCTTCCGGTTTTTGTCTGTAACAAAAACTACGTCACTGCTTACGTCACACTGCCTAAAATCGTCATAAATAGAATACACTCAAAATTTGAGCATGCAATGTTAGACAGTCCTCATTGGTTTTTTAAACAAGTTTTAATAAATGCATACCTGGTATTATCTATCTTTTTTTTTATTTTAATATATATTTAAAGTTATCAGAACTAAGTTTCCATTTAAATTTTTTTATTTTTTCACTCCTTTAATAAATTTATTTTATTTTTTACTCCTTTAATATATTTGATGATTTTACTTTACTTATGATACAAACTCTCTGATATTAAATTTTCAACTCCCAGTGTTACATAATCTATGCGGTTGCATAAGATTATTCTCGGTCCCCTGTAATTCTGAGGGGATGACCCTTTTCATACCATGGCCGGGTCCGTCAATGGAAAATTACAGAAGCCCGCCGAAATATGTGAAGTCATGTGGGACCTGTTCGGTCCCCAGTTTGCAGTTGGACGTCAGGCAGTGAAGATGTACTGCCGAACTGTGACTCACTTTGTATACGCACGCTATGTTAGTTAGCAGATGTCTGGTGGGGATTTAACGATAAAATAAGATCAAAAGTAAATCGAAGTCTTGTGTTTATTACCTAAAAACTAACAATGACAGGGCTTCTGATAAGGAGAAATCCCTAACAGAAAACCAGACCCGAAGTCCCCAAGTCAACTCCAGACGTTAAAGATTCCAGACCAAGTCAAGATGATAGAAATACCAAAGACGATCGGAATACTAAAGACGGCCAAGAAATAGAATTAAAGAAAGAGGTATGCAACATTATGATTACTAGCAAATATATGCACCCTGCGGGTGCAAGTATTTAAGTTTTAATATAATGAAATATCATATTAAATTAGAAAGGCTAATGAAACTGAATAAGAATTCCGATAAAAAGATTTGGAACAGAGGGGGTTTGATTGAAAAATAGAACAACTTTGAAATTAACTCTTCCATCATTTACCATTACTCCCGTCTTTCATTGGTAAATTTTCCTAATTTAACGATTTAGTTAAAATAGGAATTAAAGAATAATATTACAGTTATTTCTTCTTGTTAATGGATTTCTTTTAAGATTTATCACAGAGACTTTTGCTCATATTCAATAAGATAAAACCAAACAATTAGAAATCAATAATACTAAGCATATATTTATTAAAATCAAATTTTTAAGATCAATATGCAAATTAGCCTTTCCATTCACACTGTAATCCGCTATTTTGTTGTATATATAAATACAATTGCATGTTATTAGTATGTAGATATGGTCAACGGTATTAATAATGTAAACAATTTTATCAATAATTGAGGTTTAAATAAAAATAAAATCTGATGTAAATAACAAAGGGAATTGTGACTTGTATAGTTATATAGTTTCGGTTACAGACAGACAAACCCACAATCTCCATTATAATAAGATAAGCGTATCTACCGACTGAACTAAACCAGCCCTCCCAAACCCAAGTGTTTCTGGGGAGTCATCTATGGTGTAGTTGTTGCATAGCTCTTTATTATTCTTATTCTTATTATCTTCTACTAGCAGAGCTACCTGGCATTGCACGGGATATAAAAGTTGAAAAATAAATATCTTATCGTTATTTTATTTATAGATTAATAAAAAATTATTTTTTTCATATATTGGTTTTATTATATCTTGTTCTTAGGTTGTTTATTTATATTATTCTTGTTTTAATTTTTTTTTCTTTATTTGGAACAATTCATTTTAAAATGGATGAAATAAGAATTTAGCGGATAAGTGACACCATGATTTTTCTTTTGTGTTATAAATTTTGAAATTTGAATGTTTTAAGTGAACTTATTAGTATAAGCGTATCTGAAGCTTGCTCGTATCTTATAATAAGATTTAGTTTCCAGTGAGGAACGGTATGCAACACCAGATAATATTTACTTTACGTCGCCCAGAGGGCGTTTTTTTTATTTTGCCAGTTATTATTATGACTATTATTATCATTTTTTTTTACTGATGCTGTTGCTGTTGCTGCTGCTGTTTAATATTCATTACATTCTGTCCATTGGCGCTATTAAGTGTCACCATTATTGTTATTATTGTTATCAACTAATTTATCGCCTTGTCCTTGCTAGCCTAACTAATTTTATTTCGTTCGCATCATTAATGGCTTTGTGTTGTGTCAAGTTACATTTCCTTTCGTCTTCATTTCCAATCAACTAATTTATGAAGTTAGATTCCCTGCTGCGTGTGCCGTGTCCAAAGCTTTTGTAATTAAGTTTCATTCCAAGTCAGATGTCATCAAATGGAATGAAGAAGAAGAAGAAGAAGAAGAAGAAGAAGAAGAAGAAGAAGAAGAAGAAGAAGAAGAAGAAGAAGAAGCTAATGATAGCGGACGAGGGGGAAGAAAAAGATAGAGGATGAGGAAAAAGAAGATAAAGAGTAGGAGGAGGAGGGGAAAGAAGAAGAAGAAGATAATGATAGCGAGGAGGGGGAATAAGATAAACAGTAGGAGGAGGGGAAGAAGAAGCAGAAGCTAGCGGAGGAGGAGGAAGAAGAAAAAGAGGAGGAGGAAGAAGAAGGAGGAGGAGGGGAAAGAGAAGAAGGAAGAGGAGGAAGAAGGAGGATGAACAAGAGGAAGAGGAAGAAGAATAAAACAGAAGAGAGGGAGGAGGAAGAGAAAGAAGAAGAAGGAGGAGGAAGAGGGAGGACGAATATGATTCCGGAGAAGGAGGAGAAGAAAAGAGAGGAGGAAGAAGAAAAAGAAGAAGGACGAGGAGGGGAAAAGGAAATAGAAGAAGAAGAAAAAGAAGATAGCAGAGGAGGAAGAAGAAAAACTGGAGGGGAAGAAGAAGAAGAAGAAGAAGAAGAAGAAGAAGATACTCGCAGTATCTGGTGGTCATTAAGGATTTTAGAAGTACTAGCAAATATATGCGCCCTCCAGGTGCAAGTATTTAAGATTTAATGTAATAAAATATATCAAATTAGAAAGGCTAATGAAATTAAATAAGAATGCAGATAAAAAGATTTGAAGCAGTGGAGGTATAATCGAAATATAGAACAACTGAAACACACTCGTCCATCACTCCCGTCTTCCATTGCTAAATTTTCCTATTTTAGCGATTTAGTTTAAATTGGAAGTACAAAATAAAATTATAGTTATTTCTTTTTGATAATGGATTTCTTTTTTTAAGATTTATTGAAAGAGGTTTTGCTCATATTCATTGAGATAAAACCAAAAAATTTGAAATCAATAATATTAAGCACCTATTTAGTAAAATCAAATTTTTAATATCAATATGGAAATTAGCCTTCCCGTTCACGCAGTAAACTGTTGTAGGGGATTATCTTCCCTTTGCATGGAAGAGTTATCTTCTCGCTGCGTTGCCGTTTGTTCCCACTAGGGGACCTCTGGTATTTAAGCGCCGGATTTGAACTTGTCTTCGTCTTTTTGCTGGATCTTCTCAAGAACTGCTATGGGCTAGAGTCTATCTACCCCCCTTCTCGGTGGGGCTTTTGCCTCCCCTTACATTACTGTAAGTTCTTTATACAGCATGGACTATCCTTTAGTTCCATGTCTGTAACATCTATATTTTACGTACATTTGGGTATCTTGTTTATACCTTATATGTATTTACATGTTCTATTTTCCTGTACTTTATGTATCCCATCGTTTCCATGTGCTGTTATATATACTAGCAAATATATGCACCCTCCGGGTGCAAGTATTTAAGTTTTAATGTAATGAAATATCGTATTAAATTAGAAACGCTAATGAAACTAAATAAGAATGCAGATAAAAAGATTTGAAACAGAGGAGGGTATAATCGAAAAATAGAACAACTGAAATTTACTCTTCCATCACTCTCGTCTTTCATTGTTATTTTTTCTAATTTAAGTATTTAGTTAAAAGAGGAAGTAAAGAATAAAATGACACTTATCTTTTCTTGTTAATGGATTTCATTTAAGATTAATTGAAGAGATTTTTGCTTATATTCATTAGAATAAAACCAAACAGTTAGAAATCAATAATACTAAGCATATATTTATTAAAATCACATTTTTAATATCAATATGCAAATTAGGCGTCCCGTTCACACTGTAAACCGCTATTTTGTTGTATATATAAATACAAGTGCATGCTATTAGTATGTAGATATGGTTAACAGTATAAATAATGAAAACAATTTTATTAATAATTGAGGTTAAAATAAGGATAAATTCATGGTGAATGTGACGTCAATTACTAAGGGAATTGTGACTTGAGTAGTGATTTAGTTTCGGTTACAGACAGAAAAACACACAATCTCCATTATAATAAGATTAAATGTTTTGTCTCACAACGTGTTGGAATTGTATGTTCATTAATTAACTTTGAATCTTACAACTGGTGATCCCGACGTGATGTCTACACCACTACACTGCTATTTTGTTATACAGTTGCATGTTATAAATATGTAAATATGATCAACAGTATAAATAATGTAAAAACAATTTTATCAATAATTGAGTTTAAATAAAAATAAAATCATGAAGAATGTGAGGTAAATAACAAAGAGAATCGTGACTTGAATAGTAATATAGTTTCGATTACAGACAGACAAACTCAGTATCTCCATTATAATAAGATGAATCTGCATCAGGGAAAACTTCAAAAGTAACAGATGAACACCAGATTAAAATTAATCGGCTATGAGTTCATCACAAATTTGTACGGTGGACAATGAAGTAGTTTTTGAAGCATTGTTTAATGTTAATTGTTTTGTGTAGAATCACGGAGTAATTCCATGTCATATCACCCAGAAAGAAAAGTAAAATAGTAACACACTCCCTTCAGATGGTGACTATGTTACGGTTAGACAATCCCCAAAATTTGAGCTTCCAATTTCAAAAATTGGCCAAGTTATGTCGATTTTTAGCTCTCCAAATGTGGGGTTCGCGAAAAATGGCAATTTTTTGTAATCTATTTTTGTCTTTAAAATGAGTTCTAGAGTTTCCCGACTCCTAAAAATAAGTTTATAAAAGCTTTTTAGCACAAGAAATCAAAACGTGCTATCAAAGTCAAAAAAGTCTCAAGTCGACCAATTTTGCGATTTTTTTATGTCAAGATCAAATATCCCAAGAGGCCTGCATCTACGACAAAAAAATGTTTCTATTATTATTTTCTTGAGTTTAAAGCGGTTTGACTTCAGCTAAGTGCTTGTCGGATGTGATTGGGTGGTGGTGCTGCCAATCAACTAAGAATGAATTAAAAACGCATGGATTGTTTTTTTTTCAAAAAGAACTGGTTATTTCCGGTCTATAGTCATATGGACGACATATATTCGTAAAAAAAATAATAGACGATATATATTTGGGAAAAAAAGAAGACTTTTTCAACTGGATGATTGCGTCAGCCAATATCAGGTATGAACTTAGCAACTTAGCCGTCACCAATCCAAAAGAAGAAGTTGTATGTATCCCATAACCTATCAGTTCATGGTTTCTCAAGATGGTATACATACCCCCTGGGTCTATACAACAACTCAGAGTCTGTAAGAGTCTGACCTAAGCTGGAAATCTCAGACCAATAGCACTGTGCTCAAGCTCAAAAGGGCTAATGGAGCTCTGGCTAAACTTCGTCATTTTGTGCCCCTAAATGTTCTGATCCAAATTTATTATGCCATTTTCCATTCCGATCTCCAATACTGTAATCAAATTTGGGGTCAGCCTAATGGCGGTACTTTGATTAATCGTATTACTGTTCTTCAAAACTTTGCGGTGAGACTTATGTCCTTTGTGCCTCCTAGGACATCATCTAACAACCTGTATGCAAATTTGGAGATTCTCAAATTTTCTGATATGGTCCATTGTGAAAATATTTTGTTCATACATAAACTATTCCACGATAAAATGCCTGTACCAAAAAGAAGAAAGAAAGAAAGAAGAAAAAAGAGAGAAGGAAGGTAATAAAGAAAGAAAAAGAAAGAAAGAAAAAATGAAGAAAGAAATAATGAAGAAAGGTATAAGGAAATAATAAAAGAAAAGAAAGAAAAAGAGGAAAGACAGAAAGAAAGAAAGAAGAAAGAAAGAAGGTAATAAGAAAGAAAAAAAAAGAAAGAATGAAGAAAGAAATAATGAAGAAAGGTATAAGGAAATAATAAAAGGAAAAGAAAGAATAAGAGAGAGAAAGAAAAAGAAAGAAGAAGAAAGAAGAAAAAAGAAAAAAGAAGGTAATAAAGAAAGAAAAAGAAAGAAAGAAAGAATGAAGAAAGAAATAATGAAGAAAGGTATAAGGAAATAATAAAAGGAAAAGAAAGAAATAAGAGAGAAAGAAGAAAAAGAAAGAAGAAAAGAAAGAAAGAAGAAAGAGGAAGTAATAAAGAAAGAAAAAGAAAGAAAGAATGAAGAAAGAAATAATGAGAAAGGTAAAGGAAATAATAAAAGGAAAAGAAGAAATAAGAGAGAAAGAAAGAAAAAAGAAAGAAGAAAGAAAGAAGAAAAAGAAAGAAGGTAATAAAGAAGAAAAAGAAAGAAAGAAAAATGAAGAAAGAAATAATGAAGAAAGGTATAAGGAAATAATAAAGGAAAAGAAAGAAATAAGAGAGAAAGACAGAAAAAGAAAGAGAAAGAAAGAGAAAAAGAAGAAAGAAGTAATAAGAAAGAAAAAGAAAAAAGAAAGAATGAAGAAAGAAATAATGAAGAAAGGTATAAGGAAATAATAAAAGAAAAAGAAAAATAAGAGAGAAGAAAGAAAAAAGAAAGAGAAAGAAAGAAAAAAAGAAAAAGAAGGTATAAGAAAGAAAAAGAAAGAAAGAAAGAATGAAGAAAGAAAATGAAGAAAGGTATAAGGAAATAATAAAAGGAAAAGAAAGAAATAAGAGAGAAAGAAGAAAAAAAAGAAGAAAGAAAGAAGAAAAAAAGAAAGAAAGAAGGTAATAAAGAAAGAAAAAGAAAAGAAGAAAGAAAGAAGAAAGAAATAATGAAGAAAGGGTATAAGGAAAATAATAAAAGGAAAAGAAAGAAATAAGAGAGAAAGACAGAAAAAGACAGAAGAAAGAAAGAAGAAAAAAGAAAGAAAGAAGGTAATAAAGAAAGAAAAAGAAAGAAGAAAGAATGAAGAAAGAATAATGAAGAAAGGTATAAGGATAATAAAAGGGAAAGAAAGAAGAGAAGAAAGACAGAAAAAAGACAGAAGAAAGAAAAAAAAAGAAAGAAAGAAGGTAATAAAGAAGAAAAGAAAGAAAGAAAGAATGAAGAAAGAAATAATGAAGAAAAGGTAAGAAATAATAAAAGGAAAGAAAGAAAGAAGAGAGAAAGACAAAAAAAAAAAGAAGAAGAAAGAAGAAAAAGAAAGAAAGAGGTAATAAAGAAAGAAAAAGAAAGAAAGAAAAAATGAAGAAAGAAATAATGAAGAAAGGTATAAGGAATAATAAAGGAAAGAAAGAAATAGAAAGAAAAAGAAAGAAAGAAAGAAAGAAAGAAAAAAGAAAAAAGAAAGAAGGAAGTATTAAAGAAAGAAAAAGAAAGAAAGAAAGAATGAAGAAAGAAATAATGAAGAAAGGTATAAGGAAATAATAAAGAAAAAGAAGAAATAAGAGAGAAAGAAAGAAGAAGAAAGAAAGAAAGAGAAAAAGAAAAAGAAAGAAGGAAGGTAAATAAAGAAAGAAAGAAAGAAAGAAGAATGAAATAATGAGAAGTAAAGAAATAATAAAAGGAAAAGAAAGAAATAAGAAAACAGAAAAAAAGAGAAAGAAAGAAGAAGAAAAAGAAAGAAGAAGTAATAAAGAAAGGAAAAAGAAAGAAACAGGACGAAAGGAAATAAAGAAAAAAGAAAAAGAGGAAGGAGAAATAAGAAAGGAAATAGATAAAGAAAAAAAAAAGAAAGAATAAACTGTTCCACGATAAAATGCCTGTACCAAAAAGATAGTTTGGTTTTTGCACAGAACCGAAGCTACAACATCAGTTAAAATTGTCCACGTTTATGTGTAAAGTGTTTCCGTTCAGCTGTTGAATTCTGCTAGTAATGTAGTTTCATATAGACATATGGAGCCAAATAACGCGCAGAATTCAATAGAAATGATCAGGATTATGTCGGTGGTTGGATACATTTGAAATAATGTAGATACACCATAAATTAAAGTAGGTGGGTGACATGACCTGGATTATTTGACATGGAATTAGCCCTACAGTTAATCCAAGTGTGTAGTAAGCCTCCCGTGGAGAGATAAGTCATCTTTCCTTCCTTGGCATTGATAATCCAGTGACTAATATGAAGACAGTGGACGATGTTAAATGCTTTTTCGTCCTACCACTACCTACTGTCTAAAGAAGAAGAAGAAGAAGAAGAAGGGAGAAGAAGAAGAAAGAAGGAGATAGGGAGGTGGAAGAAAATGAGAAGATAGTGGAGGTGGGGGAAGAAGAAAATAGCAGAGGAGGAGGAAGAAGAAGAAGAAAGAGGAGGAGAGGGAGGAGGAAGAGAAAGATTAAGAAGAAAGGGAAGAAGAAGAAGGATAGAGGAAGAACAAGAAGAGAAACGATAGCAGAGAAGGAGGAAGAAGAAAAAAGAAAAAGAAGGATGGGGATGCTGAGGGAAGAAGAAGAAGATGAGTAGGGAGGTGAAAGAGAATGAGAAGAAAAGAAGATGATAGTGGAAAGAGGGGGAAGAAGAAGACGATTAGAGGAGAAGGAGTGAAGAAGAAAAGAAAAAAGATAGGATTCCTTGGGAAGAAGAAGAAGAAGAAGAAGAAGAAGAAGGGGAGTGGAGAGAAATGAGAAAAGAATAGTGGAGGAGGAGGAAGAAGAAGATACAGGGAGGGAAGAATAAAAGAAGAAGAAAGGAGAGGAGGAGAGGGAGGGAAGAGAAAGATGAAGAAGGAAGGGGAAGAAAAGAGGAAGAGGAAGAAGAAGATAGCGAGAAGAAGAAGGAAAGAAGAAAGAAGAAGAAGAAGAAGAGAAGAAAAGAAAGAAGAAGAAGAGAAGAGAAGAGAGGATGAGTAGGGGAGGTGAAGAGAAATGAGAAGAAGAAAATGATAGTGGAAGTAGGGGGAAAAGAAGAAGATAGCAGGGGAGAAGGAAGAAGAAAAAGAAGAACAAGAAGAAGAAGGAGGAGAAGAAGAGAAGGATGAGGAGAGAAAGAAGAAGTGGGAAGGGGAAGAAGAAAAAGATAGTGGAAAAGGAGGAAGAAGAAAAAGAAGGATGAGGAAGCGGAGGAAAGAAGAAGAAGAAGAAGAAAAGAAAGAAGAAGGTGATGTAGGTGGAGGTGGAAGAGAATTGAGAAGAAGATATAGTGGAGGAGGAGAAAGAGAAGAACAAGAAGGAGATAGCAGAGGAAGGAGGAAGAAGAAAAGAAGAAGAAGAAGGAAGGTGAAGAAGAAGAAAAAAGAAGAAAAGAAGGAAAAGAACAAGAAGAAAGAAAAGGAAGGTGGAAGAACGGAGAAGGAGGGAGAATAAAAAGAAAAAGAAGGATGAGGATGCGGAGGGAAGAAGAAAAAGAAAAAGAAGGATGGGGATGCGGAGGGAAGAAGAAGAAGAAGAAGAAGCAGAAGAAGAAGAAGAAGAAGAAACAAATGATGTTCCCAGCAACTGGTGGTCATTAAGGATTTTAGAAGTATGATTTGCCCGTATAATTCGACCAACCAACCAACCAGCCAACCAACTAAACTGTCTCTCTACTAATGCTGCCAATATATCAACCGGTGTCTTAGTACATGTGTTCGCATGTGTATGTGTGTGTGTCTGTGTCTGTGTGTCTGAGTACGCGTACGTGTACGTGTGTGTGTCTGTGTACGTGTGCGTGTGTGTGCAGAAGCCAGTGTGTCTGTGGGTTTTTTTTTTAGATGCAGTGGTCGTTATTGGTCGAAATGAATGTATATTAATATATGCATATTTGCGAGAAACTGGGTGGCCATTGCCAGGAGATAATGGTTTTCGCTAAATTGATAAATGAAGAGTCACAGATCTCTCCAAGACTTCCGGGTCTCCATTTTGTGATCTATTTCCTCCAGTAGAAATCAATTTCTTTATCACATCCCCCCACCCCACACTCACACACACACACACACACGCACTATATATATGCCTCCTTAATACTACAGAATATGTGCTTAATTGAAGTCGAACCTAATTTTTGAAAGTTAATTAATTAATTAGGCGGGCATACCTATTTAAATGTAAGGCTAAACAAATCGAGAAAAATCAATCTCTGTATCATACAGAGATTAATTTTTCTCGATTTGTTTAGCCTTACATTTAAATAGGTAATCCCGCCTAATTAATTATTAATGAATTAACTTTCAAAAAATTATGTTCGACTTCAATTAAGCACATATTCTCCCAAATATTGTCGGTGAAAATAGCCATATCACAAACATCGTCTGTTTGTTTACTTTTCATATATATATATATATGTATATATATAATACATTTATATATATATATATATAATATATATATATATGTATGTATATATATATATATTATATATAATATGAATGCATAGTAGAACTTTGCGTCTACGGTTTCTTAATACTACAGACTTGCCACATTATGACAATGATTACCGGATTTCCAAGGCTTAGCCAATTACGGGTACAAGGACAAACGGGATATGGGCGATTGAACAGAATGATTGTGTTACGTCAGTCTGATAACTTTTTTGTAGTAGCAGGAAATCATAAGTTGCACTGACAGCGCCGATGCACATGATTCTCTCTCTCTCTCTCTCTTTCTTTCTTTCTCTCTCTCTCTCTCTCTCTCTGTCTCCCTCTCTCTCTGTCTTCTCTGTCTCTCTGTCTCTCTCTGTCTGTCTGTCTCTCTCTGTCTCTGTCTCTGTCTCCCTCTCCCTCTCTGTCTCTCTCTCTCTCTCTCTCCCTCTGTCTGTCTGTCTGTCTGTCTGTCTCTCTCTCTCTCTCTAAGCGTTTCTATCGGTTATCGCTCTCGACAGGTCTTCAACAGCGCATCTAGAATCCGCACATAGCTGATAGATGGAGGTCTGTCTGTCCTGTCCGTTCGTCTCTCTCTCTCTCTCTCTCTCTCTCTCTCTCTCTCTCTCTCCCTCTTTCTCTTTCTCTCTCTCTCCTCTCTCTCTCTCTCCAAGCGTCTGTATCGGTCATCGTCCCAGACAGGTCTTCGGCACCGCATCCAGAATCCGTACAGAGCTGTTTTTGACAGTCGGCCCACACTGGTTTGTTTATGTGTAGATGTCCAAAAAAAGAACGTCACATATGAGTTCGTCCTTGCTTGAGGAGGTTTGTGCGACCTCTGTTAGAATTACTGATTAGAAGTTATCTAGAACTATTAAGTAGATTAAGAACTTCTATATTTTCAGGCTAGTCTGGACTAACAGTAATTGGGGGGGGGCACATACCTTGACCCAGGGTATTAGTCCGAAAGTGAACGTGATTGCTCGACTGGATTTCGACCTCGCTATCTACGAATACGTAGCCCAGCACGTTAACCACTAAGCAAATATAATCTCTCGTTTTAGAAACGCCACTAACAGAATAGTGCCATTCAGTCTCTAAAGGAGATAAAATTTGGAAGAAAAATCTCGGGCTATTAATTTTTAACCGTTAAGAATTTGTATTAATTATTACTGGTATTGCATAATCGTAGACAACTGCTGTGTCGGTTTTGGATCGTCGTCTGATGGGAGAGGAGAAACCCAAAAACGCGATTTGCCTTAAGTGTTAAGACCTCTGTTGCTTTTTTTTATTTTGTTTGTTTTGTTTTTGTGTGGGGTGGAGTGTGGGGTTCGTTCAGTTTTTGAAGCCGATGAATTATGTGGAAATGAGTAACAAAAACAACATGCGGGGTAAGTTCATCGTCTACGCCTTTCCTATGCTTACATTGACATAGGTATAGACAGTTAAAAACAGATTATCGATCGTATGGAAATCGGATCTCTGATAAGATTAGGTGATAATTCTCCCAAGCCGTAGCTGTGTCGGTGCTACTGTATGGCTGCACCACTTGGACTCTAACGAAATAACTAAAGAGAAAATGAGTACTAAACTAGGATGATGCTTGTTCTCTTCAGCAAATCTTTGAAGCAGCACCCCTTTGTTTTTCTTTTTTTCTTTTTTTTCTGGCCCAGGCTAGTCTGGAATAAGATTCCTTTCCCTCCGCTTCCTCATCCTTCTTTTTCTTTTTCTTCTTCCCCTTCCTCCACTATCACATACCTTGAGCCAGGGTATTAGTCCGAAAGTGAACGTGATTGCTCGATTGGATTTCGACCTCGCTAACCACGATTACGCACTCCAGCGCGTTTAACACTACGCAAATTGGACCCCCCACCTTATTCCGAGAAAACCATAACCATTTTTTACAAGAATCTTAAAGAAACCAGCAGTTGCCACATTGTCTAAAAGTACGGGCGCGTAATTCCTATAATAAGTTTTTGTAACAAAAACAAACTCTAATAATATTATTCCTATTTTATCTTCTCTTACTCTCCCTCATTTTAGAAACGTCAGTAATAGAACAGTGCCATTCAGTCTCTTAAGGAGATAAAATTTGGAAGATAATATTTGTTTATTTTTTCCAATTTCTATCTCGGGCTATTAATTTTTACCGTTAAGAATGTGTATTATTTATTACTGATGTTTCATAATCGGAGAAAAAAATTTGCGATGGATCTTCGTCTGATGGGGGAGGAGGAACACAAAAACGCGACTTGACCTAAGTGTTAAGATCTCTGTTGCTGTTTATTTAAAAATTTTGTTTGTTTTGTTTTTTGTCTTTTATTTTTCTAGTCAAGGCTAGTCTGGACTAACAGTAACGGAGTTAGAGTACGTACCTTCACCCAGGGTATTAGTCCGAAAGTGAACGTGATTGATCGACTGGATTTCGACCTCGCTAATTACGATTACGCAGTCCAGCACGTTAACCAATACGCAAATTCGACCCCCACCTTATTCCAAAAAAAATAAAATTCAAAGAAAATAGAAAACCATGCCCATTTTTACAAGAATCTTAAAGAAACCTGTAGTTGCCACATTGTCTGAAAGTACGGGCTCATAATTCCTAAAATAAGTTTTTGTAAAAAAAAATTCTAGTAATCTTATTCATATTTTATTTTCTCTCATCCTCCCTCGTTTCAGAAACGTCAGTGACAGAATAGTGCCATTCTGTCTTTTAAGGAGATAAAATTAGGAAGAATTTTTTTTTCCAATTTCTATCTCGAGCTATTAATTTTGAACCGTTAAGAATGCGTATTATTTATTACTGGTGTTGCATAATGTTACAACTTTTTGATATAATGAATATGTAAATACCTTGGTGCCCCCTCACTATAATTTGATTGGACAGTGTCATGTATAAATAGTCGACACTGTGTTTGTACAGGCACCTTATCCTTTAAAACCTTTTGTGAATCTACATAATCTTCACTAATGATATTTTTATCACTTGGAGCAGTGTTCAGTTCTAAATTGTCATTTTAAACTAGAGTATATTTCCTTTTGCTTTGCCTATCACCTGCTAATTCGTATCGTCAATATAATTATTTGGATTTTGCCCCTCCTCATTTTTCCAGCTATCATTCTAAGAGCTATTGTCCTTGTAAATTTAACACCACTGATTTTGTATTAGCTTTTCTTTCAGGGAAATATTTGAAACAGGTTGGACTTTGTTTAAACTAAAACATCCTTTACACTACGAGCATCTTATTTCTATTGTTTTCTCCTATTAATAATGGAGATTATCTGTATTTCTGTCTGTAACAAAAATTACGTCATAGCTCTACGTCACAGCTTACATCACAATTTTCTTATGATATATATTATAGCCCTAAAATTTGAGTAAGCAATTTTTAAAATTATTTTTTATTCTCGCCCCCCTTTTTTTTCTTACAGTAAAAAGAATTCAACTAAAAAGTTTACAAATAAATAAATACCTACGATTTTGTGGAAAATTGATGTAGAAAATATTCAAAATAATTGTTTGATTATTACATGCACGCAACATTTTATTTGAGAGGGACGGGGCTCAGTTTTCATTGCAAATTGTTTTGTTTTTTTTTTGTTTTTTTACTCCTTTAATAAATATGAGGATTTGTCTTACTTATGATACAAAACCCTCTGACATTGAATTTTTAACTCCCACCCTCTCAGGCAATGTCTTTCAAAAATTAAATTTTACGACGCCCGGAGGGTGTTTTCTGTAGCTAGTACATATAACAAAAACAAGTTATACCAAAACTATGTATATTACTTAAGTTTTGGTTTAGAACCAGGATTTTAAACTCTTTGTTAAAGACCATAGGATGTATACTAGGGATATTAACAATGAAACGTCAACCAAGCATCATACTGGAAAAAAATTAAAATGGGCTCAATATTCTTGGTTTGGTTTGGTTTGTTTTACGGCATATCAACCTCAGTGGGTCATTTAATGCCGATAAACTTTTGAAATAAATCAATTCTTAATGGATAATACAATTCTTTTATAAATACATTTTTCTATTTAACCCATAGATGGGACCCTAACAGGTACTACCACTCCGGGTCAGAGTGGACCAGGGAGCAATGGTGATGAAGGGGTGCTCCACATTCCCCAAAATTCCAAAACTGGAAACTCATCATCAGATAGAGTTTAACGTCATTCCCAGGACATGTAGACTCGCAGTCACCGCCTTCTAGCACCCATATGATAAAAAGGGATTGGGACTTGCCATAAGGGCAATAGGGTTGGGAAAATCATATAGGTGCTAGGGCTTGATGTGACCAGCCGATTGATCGGAGGGGGCCTCTCCGACTACCCGTCTAGCCCAAGATAGGGCCAAAGTGGAGTATTGTAAGTCATGAACTGCTCATCCACCTGGGATCTATCCTTAAGCATCACGGGTCGCTACCCACGGCCAACAGGTGGCCCCATTGAAGGAGTATTACCCCTCTGCAGAGGTGCAGTCGGTGCGTTCTAACGCCCCAGCCGACAGAGCGGTCAATATTCTTGGAGTATATTGAATCAGAAATAGTATTGTCCATCGATTTACAAACCAGTGAGTAAAATAAAACGGTATACATAATTAGAGAAATGCTGTTTCGGTGATGGATCGTCGTCTGATGGGGGGGGGGGGAGAGAAACACAAAAACCCAATTTGCCCTAAGTGTTAAGACATCTGTTGCTGATTTTTATTTTGTCTGTTTTGTTTATTTTTTTATTGTTTTTTTTTTTTTTTTTTGGTGGGGGTCGTTCAGTTTTTGAAGCCGTTGAATTATATGGAAATGAGTAACAAAAACAACATGCGGGTAAGTTCATCTTCCACGCATTTCCTATGCTCACATTGACATAGGTATGGACAGCTAAAGACAGATTATCGATCATATGGGAATAGGATCTCTCATATAAGATTAGGCGATAATTCTCCAAGCCGTAGCTGTGTCAGTGCTACTGTATGGCTGCACCACTTGGACTCTAACGAAATACTTAGAGAAAAAAATGAGTACTAAACTAGGATGCTGCTTGTTCTCTTGAGCAAAACTTTGAAGCAGCACCCTACAAAAAGCATCTGTACGGCCACTTTCCACTTATCACACAAACCATTAAGTCAGATGAACAAGACATGCTGGAGAAGCAACGACGAACGTATAAGTGACGTTCTCCTGTGGACACCTACACATAGACACACCAGAATAGGCCGACCAGCAAAGACTTATATTGATGACCGATAGAGACGGGTGGCGATAAATAGATAGATATATATATATATATAGAGAGAGAGAGAGAGAGAGAGAGAAGAAGAAGAAGAAGAAGAAGAAGAAGAAGAAGAAGAAGAAGAAGAAGAAGAAGAAGAAGAAATAGTTATGGGTATCTGCGACCAGATGAGAAATACTTTTCCAAAACCTTTTAACTCTATCAAACATTTACGCGTTCCTCCATGAAATGCACAGATGCTGATAGGTATGCGTCCTGCGTCCCTGACGCACAAAAATGTAAAAGGACGTAGTAAAATCGTATCCATGCGTCCCAGTGCTTTTCTTTTTTTCTTCCCTCATCATTTCAAGCTTACTTGTAAATACATTTCAATAGTTTCTTAGAAACGAATTACACAGGATGGGTTACAAGGTAGAGGTTAGGCAGCTTTGGTTGTTTCCCCAAATCATAAATAAAAACCCTACAATCTATTAAGAAAGTTTCGTTGGGACCCATTAATTTTCCCGGGACTCATTCAAAGCAAATACGTGCGTCCCAGAACACACTAAATCAAAAAGCTATTAGCATCACTGAAATGTGTAAAGACACATACGTCTCATCTGGAAAAGGAGACAAACTCTTTTTCGGGGCCAGCAGGAACAAAAGGGACCAAGTCTCCAATAGGCACCCCGATTCCTCAAGTTAATGAAAGGGTTATATTTTAACACGTCACTGGTAACTTCCGCTTTCAAAGTTTTGAAAATAAATGAACAGATGATTTTTTTTATCACTTATTTATTGTACCTGACAAAAACAAATTTTACAAATTGTGTGATACTATTTCTGAACAACATCCTTTTCTTTAATAAACATACAAATATTTTGTAAATAAAAACTGTATTTTTATTTAAATAAACATAATTGCATTTCTCTTATGATTAAGTAAAAACTATTCTAGTATAAAAACCTTTTATTTTATTTATCGTGAGTATTGAAAAATACTCATAAACTTCTGAGTAAAAAGTATTTATTTAAAAGAAGATTTTACTATTGCATTTTAATTTGATTACGTGTACGAAGCATGCGACCAAATTAAAAATTAATATTTTCAAAAATTAAAAAAAGAATTTATTTTGTAAGGGGAGTCTCTCTTGTCTGAGGGTTTTGGTGAATTTTCCGTGCCAGGAGACGCTATTTTGGTCACGTGACACAGGAACGCAAGGATAGAACGCTCTTCTTCCGATGCACTGAACAAGCCTGGACGTGCTTGTCATCTCTCTCCAGCAGACACCTATGGTGCACACCAGACGCTACAGCCTCTACTTACAGTAAGTGGTTACCACTTTGTCTATTAACACTACTAGCAAATATATGCACCCTCCGGGTGCAAGTATTTAAGTTTTAATGTAATAAAATATTGTATTAAATTAGAAAGGCTAATGAAACTAAATAAGAATACAGATAAAACGATTTGAAACAGAGGGAGTATAATAAAAGATTTGAAAGAGAGGGAGTATAATAAAAAATGGAACAACTGAAACTTACTCTTCCATCACTCTCGTCTTTCATTGTTATTTTTTCTAATTTAAGTATTTAGTTAAAAGAGGAAGTAAAGAATAAAATGACAGTTATTTTATCTTGTTAATGGATTTCATTTAAGATTTATTGAAGAGATTTTTGCTTATATTCATTAAAATAAAACCAAACAGTTAGAAATCAATAATACTAAGCACATATTTATTAAATTCGATTTTTTAATATTAATATGCAAATTAGCCTTCCCGTTTACACTGTAAACCGCTATTTTGTTGTATATATAAATATAATTGCATGTTATTAGTATGTAGATATGGTTAACAGTTTAATAATGTAAGACAATTTTATTAATAATTGAGGTTTAGATAAAAATAAAATCATGGAGAATGTGATGTCAATAACTAAGAGTATTGTGACTTGAGTAGGAATATAGTTTCGGTTACAGACAGAAAATCACACAATCTCCATTATAATAAGATTATGTATGTTTGGACACTTGTGACATTAAATAGCCTGGGGAACTTTGTTCCCCCTAATCTTCTTATTATAATGGAGATTGTGGGTTTGTCTGTCTGTAACCGAAACTATATTACTACTCAAGTCACAATTCCCTTAGTTATTTACATCACATTCTCCATGATTTTATTTTTATTTAAACCTCAATTATTGATAAAATTGTTTTACATCATTAAGACTGTTGACCATATCTACATGATATTTTCCACGTACCCCACTTGTACGGGTCAGGCACAAGGCCCTATTAACGTGGGACCACCCACAAACCGAAGCTCATGGGTGGCGGGTGAAAAATTGCGTCGATCCCGTCGGCATTCTCCCTGAAGGGGGCGCCTTAGGCACTGGGCAATAAACCC
The DNA here is from genome assembly GCA_023376005.1 of Doryteuthis pealeii. NCBI lineage: Eukaryota > Metazoa > Mollusca > Cephalopoda > Myopsida > Loliginidae > Doryteuthis > Doryteuthis pealeii. The sequence continues at coordinate 4,176,070 of CM042151.1, forward strand.
AGCCCTGTCCCTTTAAATCAAGGGGGCAGGTGTTGCCTGGGGAGATGGCCCCCTGGGATCGACGCCGTTAATTATATCAATGGTCCAGAGGCCGAAGCCACTGTTGACCATATCTACATGCTAATAACATGCAATTGTATTTATATATACAACAAAATAGTGGTTTACACTGTGAATGGGAAGGCTAATTTGCATATTGATATTAAATTTGATTTTAATAAATATATATCCTTAGTATTATTGATTTCTAATTGTTTGGTTTTATCTTATTGAATATGAGCAAAAATCTCGGGGATAAATATTAAAAGAAATCCATTAACAAGAAAAATGACTGTAATATTATGATTTACTTCCTATTTTAACTAAATAGTTGAATTAGGAAAATTTATTAATGAAAGACGGGAGTAACGGAAAATGATGGAAGAGTTAGTTTCAAAGTTGTTCTATTTTTCAATCATACCCCCTCTGTTCCAAATCTTTTTATCTGCATTCTTATTCAGTTTCATTAGTCTTTCTAATTTAATATGATATTTCATTATATTAAAACTTAAATACTTGCACCCGGAGGGTGCATATATTTGCTAGTATGTTATAATAAAGTTATATAAATGTAACTAACGCGTTTGTTTTCCTAACTGAAGTATTCCACATTGGGTACTTATCCTTTAAGTAGCCCAATGTTTTATAAGAACCAGAGTTAACACTCTGTGGACATCTTATAATTTATTAAAAAAATAACTAAAACAACAATTACTTTAATATGAAAACGTGTATCTTGTGTATTGTGAGAATTATTTTCTCCTCTCCCTCTCTCTTTATAACTTGGTAGTGAGTTGATGAGGTAGTCGCCGACTGGGTAATCCCATTTCCCCTCTTTTAATGCTGACACCCCCTCGTAGTGGTTCATACCAAGGCCTTAAAAGTCCGGCCGCGAGGCGGGTGGACAGAACTAGACAGTAGTACAAGCTGAAAGCGTGTTGGTTAAACGTGCATTCCGCATTCTTCTTTCCCCTCAACTAATTGACCCAGTACGAGTAACAGTGGGTCGCATTTTTGAAGTGGTTAGCTGCAAAGCCCACTAAATTTCGCAACCACTTTATTTACCTGGTCTGGTGGCTACCCCCACTAAAGATCGCTACTGGCCCCTCCCCGCTGCGTCGGGATAAGCGCCTTATATAATTACCCGACAATATTAATAATAACATGAACTATTTATTTAATTTATCGTAAGTACACTATTTCTATAAACTTTTAATTAAAATCGTTTGTTTACAAAAATTAGGAAGCGGAATTTACCGGTGACAAGTTAAAATATGAACCTTTATAAGTTGAGGATTTGGGGTGCCTATTGGAGACTTGATCCAACAAAAGGACAAACAATCAAAATTTTATCAAATTTGCGTCCGTAAATATACGGGAGGGTTAGCGTTAACAAGCGTGGGAGATTTCTATGTAGGACTTGTAAGATGATATTCATTGCTATTCCCGCCGCCGTCGCTGGGAGCAGTGCCGGCGGCGTACTTGGAGTGTGGGGGGGGTGTAAGTGAAAAGACTTATTATGCGTTTGTCTGGGATGAAGAATTGATTTCCACCGGAGGAAATAGATAGCTGAATGGGAGACCAGGAAGTCTTGAAGAGATCTAGGACTAGTTACTTTTCTGTACGTGGGCACTCCGACTCCGACTCCGACTCCGACGCGCTAGTGGTGGCCCAGACGATCGCAGTTCAAAGTTGCGGCGAAGAAAAGAAAGCCAGACACGAAACGCAACGACGCATCCGCTCGATAATGGTTACTTTGGTGCCGGCGCCAAATTCTTTGACATAATTCCATGCTGTAAAATCTTCCAGGATTCCAGCTAGACTTGTCTCTTAATAGACATCATACTCCAATATTTTGGCAGCGTTTGAAAAGCGACTAATTTATTTGTTCATTACACCCAGCGTTTCCCGTGTCTCGCCAGCAACGGATCCCCGTCGTGATATAAAGATAAACAAGTGGGTCTTTCAGATTAATTAATACTGAGTAGTGGGTTCGATTCTGATTGGGTAGATTAATATTTGCGGCCTTCTACGGAATCTAAGCAACGCAAAATAAGCGCTGTTTAGATTCAGATTTTAGAGCCGGGTTAGCTCAGTCGGTAGAGCGTTCGGCTAGAAACCACAAGTATCCTAGTTCGATACCGGCCCTCGCCAACTCAGCGTATGAGTAGCACAGGGATCTGTGCGTTAAAGTAAGGAGTCGATGATAGGGGTGGCGCTCCACATCAGGCGAAAAAAACAATCTCCTTTGTCTAGCGCTAGTGAAAAAGGGATAGACTCCCTCGCTGATTGGCTGATACCGACTTTAGGCCACCCCGACAACTTTACTTCACTTTAGATTCAGCACTTATTTTTTATTATTTCATCCTTGTAGAAGAGGAAGCGTGGAACTATTTAAGCCATAGCTAAGGGGCTGACTGTGTTCATGCCTTTCCCAAGCGTATCAGTCCGAGGGTGAACGTAATAGCCCAACTGGAGTTCGCTTACTACGATATCACGGTAGAGAACGTTAGCCACTGCGTTACGGAGACTCCCCCATTCGACCTAAGGTAAATACCTGACGCCTATTTGCATTCCACAAAGCGTTAATACCATTGGGAAAGGTACGAATCAAACTATTCTTCATTCATCTATCTTGTGAACATTTATTAAAGGAATGGTAATCTTCTTTCACCGGACGACGGTGGCGGACTGTGGAGATTTAAATAAAATTGAATAAAATTAAAATAAGATTAAAATAAATAAAAAACCTTTCTGAGCGTCTCTACTCTGGCGTTCGGAGTTAACGGCCTGTTGATTACACTCTCAACCTACACTTCGAAAGAGTTGCTCTCCGTATCGTTAAAAACCCCAGACGGCGACGAATCAGAACCCTCACCTCCCCGTATCGTCAGAAGCCCCAGACGGCGACGACCAGGTACACCCAGCACGTTGGAAGCAAGAGCGGCAAACGCACTCCTAATAACCGATTCTTCAGGGCCCAACCAGTTACGTGGAACAGTAATATCAATAATAAACAGCTAAGTTTCCGCAGGCAATTTTATCTGCAAACCATCACTTTAACCCCTTTGATACATTCAATTCTCCTAGAAGTACTTTTACCAACGAAACTCATTGAACTCTTGAACATTCCATAAAATTCGTTTGGTTGTTTCTTTCTAGGCTTTTTGTATACCCCTGTTTGATATTTGTTGTGTTTTTACGTATAGTAAACGTTTTGGTCTATAAAGTAGTTTGTCTCCTTTCTTCAAAGCTGCACCCATCTCCTCACTGCGTCGAAGTACGGTCTATTCTCTTACAAAACGTAGGGTTTAGACAGTGCTTTTCTGGGGTAAAAAATCCCCATAATGTTTGTGATGATGATGGTAAAAATAATACCACCGTAACCCGCTGGCAGTGGCTCTTGTATGTTTCACTTGCTTACACTGGAAAATCACTACGGGAACACTCTGCCATTTTATTTTGTCTGTGAACCAACTCTGAGATTGGTACTTGATCCTTTTGCCATTGGGAATCAGTTGAATAATATTATTTGATACCGTCGTGGGAACATTTGATTGGCAAAGAGTTAAAATTTTATTATTCTTTGTTTTAATAATATAATCTATATCATTAATTATCACCATTCATTGGCAATTCAGTCTCGAAAGACTACGATAAAGTTTTTGTGTGGCCCTGAAGTTGCAGCGCCTCCTGTGACTATGAAGTCCTATGTTTGAGAAACATTCTCGACCACAGATTTTGCATTTGTAGGTTGTCCCTGTAGATGATGATGTTCCGATGCTTTGTTGCCGTTGCTTTCTTATGGATCTCTTAGCTTCATGATGTTGTATCAGGGTGACTTCTGACATGTACAGTCCTCTGTGGAGATTCTGCCGCCACCGAGGGCGGTCTTGAGCCAAATTTTCCCAGCTGGAAGGGACAATGCCAAAGCACCTGAGATCATTTTTGCAGACATCCTTGAACCGCAGCAGGGGGCGACCAATCTGTCTTTTACCAGACTTAAGCTCTGCATAAAGAATGTCTTTCGAGATTCGTCCACCATCCACCCGACCTACATGTCCCAGCCATCGGAGATGACGTTGCCTCAGTAGAGAACACAAGCTGGGGAGTTGAGCTCTCTCTAGGACTGCTGTGTTAGTGATCCTGTCCCTCCAGGTGATGCCCAGTACACGTCTAAGGCAGCGAAGGTAGAAGTTATTTAGCCGCCGCTCTTGGTGGGAGTATAAGGTCCATGTTAAACTTCCATACACGAGGGTGCTGTGAATATAATCTATATCATTAATTATAATAACCATTTTATAAGTTCTAGTTGTTTACGTAAAGGTGATGTCATAATACACCTTTCAATCCCTTCGAATTTGATCAAATAGACTCTTCCTATTATATATAGAAACAGTACAAATATTTGGGTGAAACCATTTTATAAGTTCTAGGTGTTTACGTAAAGGTGATATCATAATACACCTTTCAATCCCTTCGAATTTGATCAAATAGACTCTTCCTATTATATGTAGAAACAGTACAAATATTTGGGTGAAACCATTTAATAAATTCTCGGTGTTTACTCAAAGGTGATGTCATAATGCATATTTTTCAATCCCTTCGAATTTGAGTAAATAGACTCTCCCAGTTATATGTACAAGCAGTACACATATTTGGGAGAAACCATTTAATAAGTTCTAGAGGTCTCCGTATAATGCACCTTTCATTCCCTTCAAAGTTGAACAAATGGTTTCTTCCAGCAATATGTAAAAATCATACCAAATATTTGGGTGATACCAATTTATAAGTTATAGTTGTTTACGCAAAGGTGATGTCATAATTCACCTTTCAACCCCTTCAAAGTTAATCAAGTGGACTCTTCCAGCCAGTATAAATACAGCTACGCATCCGAATCATTAACCCCTAGAGTTATAAAATGGTTTCACCCACATATTTGTACTGTTTTACATTTACTGGAAGAAATCATTTGTTCAATTTAAGGTAATGAAAGGTGCATTATGACATTTGTCACTATATGCAGAGACCCTCCTAATAATTAAAAATAGGTTCTCACCAAATATTTGTTCAGTGTGCTACATATAACTGGAGATTCTATTTCGATGAAAATTCGAAGACAATTAAAAGTGCATTTGACATCCTCTCACGATAGACACATAGAATTGCTAAAATGGTTCACAAAATTTTTTCTCTTGATAACTATAAATTGAAACATATAAGCTTAGAATAGAACAAAAAAACGCATCACCAGCTATTTTCCGCCTGTCCCCAAAATAATCTCCGCCCTTTTGCCAGCTTCGAAGATTCATCCTGTACCCTGTATTACTAAACCTAGGCCATTACATATGTATGACTAAACCCTAGGTGTGGCCTGCGGGGGTGTGAGGTTGGAAAATTATTTTAATGTTTTATTTCTCCCTTTTGACATAAGCATGTAATGTTATTATATGCCCTATATATGATAACTTTCTATTTTCCAAATTCAGCGGCTTTTCATACAATATAGTCGTTATTAAAATAAGACGCTGCTAGTCAGTTGATAAGCACAATAATTCTCTC
>CM042151.1:4181680-4194180 GCA_023376005.1 Doryteuthis pealeii
AAAGAGAGAGATGAAAGACGGGAGTATGGGAATGATGGAAGAGTTAGTTTCAAAGTTGTCTCTATCTTTCAATCATATCCCTCTGTTCAATCTTTTTCTACACTTATTCCAGTTTCCATTAGCCTTTCTAATTTAATATGATATTTTATTTTAAAACTTAATACTTGCACCCAGAGGGCTGCACAATTTGCTAATATATATATATACATATATATATATATAGAGAGAGAGAGAGAGACGGAGAGAGAGAAAGAGAGAGAGGAGGTGACAGAGGCAGAGATTGGAGACAAAGACAAAGACAGAGAGATCATAATTTTAATTTGAATAATTATGCATGATCAATTTATCTTTATCATTTTATTCGTTATCGACATTTGCGTTAATAGTTGCATTAAATAGCTGTATATTTAGATACAACAGGGCGATATTTGTGATGGCATTTATATAGGTCAAAATACACACACTAGAACACACACACACACACAACACACACACACACAAACATATTATATATATAGATATTCCACGTTCTCATGATGATAGTTCTCGTTCAACAATGTCCCGTCTCAAGAATGGAGCATGATTGGAAGTGAGCGCTCAGACGAGATACTTCACCATTTTATTTCGTTAATTACTTTTGCAAAACGTAATAACATTAAGTTGTTACAGCGATCGTGAGAGGATTATATTCATATATATAATATATATATATATTAGTGTTATATGCTGTGTGGTGTTGTGTGTGTATGTATGTATGTATATTTCAAGTCGTAAAATTACCTAATGATTTTGCCACTGGGAATATTGTATTTATAAACATAGATCTTCTCTGTCAATTTATTTAATTCAAGATAGATATAAGTCTTACGTGCGCACCTACGTACACTCACTTTTACTTAATGACATATAATAACACACACACACACACAAACACACACACACCAAACACACACACACACAAATATATATATATATACATATATATATATAATGTATGTATATTATTATATCAACTACCGACCTCAGGAATTTTGAATTCAGAGTTATCCCTTCTCCTAGACTGGTTACCTCCCAAGGCTGAAGGACGTCTGCTCTACTATTTTAACCCATAGCTGGAGGGAATTTGAATTCAGAGTTAGCCATCTCCTAGACTGTTTACCTACCCAAAGCTGAAGGGCCCAGTATATATATTATATATATATCTATATATATATATTATAATATATATAATTATAGATATATATATATATATATATATTATATATATATATATATACTGACAGATAGATAGATAGATATGAATATATATATATATATATATATATATACTATATAAATTTATATAGAGACAGGACAGATAGATAGATGGATATAGTGATGTTCCCGTAATGCTTCTCATATTGATTGAGATGAAAGTTGTATGACCTATATATTTATATTAATGCAAATTCAAAAAGAAAGTAGAGAAGAAATAATTAATTTACTTACAATTAGAAGGCCATTTGGAATGGAGCATAAGAAAAGTTTAGTAGTAACATATATATATATATATATTTATATAATTATTATAATATATAAGTGTGTGTGTGTGTGTGTGTGCGCGTGTGTGTTTGTGTGTGTGTGTGCTGTGTGTGTTGTGTAAAATTATGAAAAATGTGAAAAAACACAAATTCATAAAACGAATAGTGTTTATTTCGCCTAAGCTGCAGTGTTTCGATCTGTTTCAATAGATCTTCATCAGGGCTTTCGTTAGTTTGAGGAAAAATACATTTATCACAGAAATAAGAAATCTGCGAGATTCTTTTGCGTGTGTATGTATATATATTGATATATATAGATAGATATGAACAGACTGGGATAGATATGGATAGATAGATAGACAGATAGATAGATAGATAGATAAGAATAGACTGAGATAGATAGATAGATAGATCGATGTTATAAAACGATAGTATTAATTCGTATTTGAAGCTTGATTGTATTACAAATCACTTTTAATGGCCAAAATAATAACCACCGTAAGATTTCGTCTTTGGACCGAAAAAAATGTATAGACTACTAGCCGATATAAAAAATTATATAATATCAGAAGGAACATAGCAGAAAATTGTCTACCCGACCCCCAAAAAGAAGGTGTGAAACAGATTGTACAATAAATATGGAAGGACATAAGAAATCGTTAATGGTTTATTGCTTAACGTCATATCAACTCCTTAAGGGTTATTCAATGCATAAATTGTATTACTTATACAATCAGAACTACTTGTAATTTTTATTATAATGTTTTTTTTTTTCTATTTGGCAATAATAATTAATTATTTTCTCAATCGCCTGGTCACGTCAAGCCCTATCACCTATATGATTTCCCCAACCCTATTGGCCTTATGGCAAGCCCCAACCCCTTTTTAATCATATGGGTGCTAGAAGGCGGTGGCTGCGAGTCTACATGTCCTGGGATAACGTTAAACTCTATCTGATGGTGAGGTCCAGTTTTGGAGTTTGGGAATGTGGAGCACCCCTTCATCACATTGCTCCCTGGTCCACTCTGTCCCGGAGTGGTAGTACCTGTTAGGGTCCCATCTATGGGTTAAATAGAAAAATGTATTTATAAAAAATGTTATTATCCATTGATTTTTTTCAAAACTTTATCGGCATTAAATGACCCATGAGGTTGATATGCCGTAACAAACAAAACCGAAAAAACAAACCAATTATTTTCTCAGTTACATGGTTTTAAGTTTTAGGTCAAACGACTTGCTTTTAAAAATCTCACAAAATAATTTAGTTTTTAAAAAATTCTCCAGTCGTATTTATTTATCTCTCTTTATTCAGTTCGCGTTGCAAACTTATTTTTCCCTAATACTTTAACAAACCGTCATTGCCGTATTAATTTATTTCAACCAGAAATTTTGAAAAAAATTTATTTAAAAAATTTAAAAAATTCTTAAACGCCTCAGTCTCATTCAGACGGGTTTTTAATAATTTAAATTTTTTTAGATTTTAAAATTTTGGCCAATAATAATTACTTATTTTCTCAGTAATATGGTTTTAAGTATTTCTATCTAATACAAATAATAAAAAATCTACGTAGGTGGACTATGTATTTAGGTATTAACACGTACCCCACCTATACAGGTGCTACACAAGATCATTTTTATGTTTGCCCACCAGGCACCGAGGCTTATGGGTGATAGGTGCAAAAAATGCCGTTAATTATATAATTATGTAAGGTAATCCAAATAACTGGTTTAAGGGATGATTTTATTTTGGATTTTCGAAATCTGACTGTACAATCATACTGTTATGCTTATTGGAGGTGCAAACATATACTCATAAAAGGATTTTATGGATCCCTAAAGAGAGCTCAATGTATAATAATCAATAAATTAGATTATATACAGAGCAATATTTAACTTTCAAAGAATGAAAAATTTAACAAACCGTCATCCCGTTATATTTCATTTCAATCAGAAACTAAAAAAAAAAAAAAAAAGTTGAGTTCTAGCCTCATCAGATGGCGTTTACAAAAAATAACGGGATCCTCAAAAACAGGATCCCTGTATTTTACAAAAAACCCGTCTGATGTGGCTAGAAGTCAAACATTTTATTTAGTTTCTGGTTGATATATATATATAATATATCATATATATATATATATATATATATATATATATGTTGAAAAGAGTTTTAAGGAAAAGAAAGTATAGAATGGATAAAATAGGATATTTTATTAATTCTACTTCACGTGTTTCGGTCAGGAGTTTATCTATGTGTACATTATTCAATCTATTATTATTTTCAAATAACAAAATGAAATGAAATAATAGTAATAGAAAAATGTATATTATTATTTCATCTTAAAAAATGTATTATTATTATTTAATTTCATTTTGTTATTTATAATAATAATATTGAGATGAATATGTACACACCGGATAACTCCTGACCGAAACACGTGTAAGTAAAATTAATTAAAATATCTTATTTTATCCATTCTATACTTTCTTCCTTTCTTTCTCTTTTCAACATACCATCGGATTCACTTAAATTTACACACTGGTATAAATCCTGACCGAAACACGTGTAAGTAAAATTAATTAAAATATCCTGCTTTATCCATTCTATACTTTCTTTCCTTTCTTTCTCTTTTAACATACCATCGGATTCACTTAAATTTACATTTTACACACACACACACACACACACATATATATACTATATATAATATATATATATATATATATATATATATATATCAATTTGTTGATATTCAGTTAGCACGTCATCATTATCTTAGATGGGACACAATGCCAGAGTAAGCTGCACCCAGTGGAATCGAACTCACTAATGATGTTATGCTAATCTACCTTGCTAAAAATTCGTTTGCTTCTCGTATTTTCTATTACTCGGGGTTACCAACTAAATACTGCCTCGACCCATCGTTTGTTAACTTCGGTAATTTGGAAAAAAAGCCCTCCAATTTTTAGTGTGCATGACTGTAAGACTAAATACTAAGCAAAACTTAGACTTGACACAAGGTCCGAGTACGCAGCCCCTGTAGCGAGGATTGAACTCACCACCCATTAGTAATGAACCTGGAAAAATTAGCTCGTTCACTGTCACATCAAAACGAGGCGCCGGAAGAGGCTGACATAGACTGACAACACACAGACAGACGTATAATTAAACAAAAAGGAATAAATAAATGTAAAAGGAAATAAGACGAGGAGAGAAAGAGAAAGAGGCAGAGGAGGAAGAGAAAGAGAGAGAGAGAGAGGGGGGTATGTGCGCGTGCGTGTGCGAATGCTTGTGTGTGTTAATAGATAGATAGAGAAAGAGGAGTGGGGATAGAAATGTTAACAGAACGTAAGAGATAGAGAAAGAAAGAAAGAAAGAGAAAAAGAGAAAGAAAGAGAAGAGAACAGACTTAGATAGATAGATAGATAGATACATACATACATACATACAATTGAGATGAGTATGAACAGACTAATATATATATATATATATATATATAGAGAGAGAGAGAGAGAGAGAGAGAGAGAGATGATAATAGAATGTGATAGATAGGTAGTCAGAGAGATAGATAGATAGATAGTGAGAGAGAGAGAGAAGAGAGAGAGAAATAGAAGAGGGAGATAAGAACAGACTGCGATTGGTGGATAGTTATATAGATAGGTAGAGAGATAGATGTTACAAAACTAATAGTCTAATTTACATCACCAGACACGTTGAGAGATAAATAAATAAAATGATAAAAGAGAGTGACAATACAGAGAATGAGAGAGAGAAGGGGGAGAGAGAGAGGGGGGATATAAGAACTTATATATGATAGATAGGTAGAGAGATAAGTAGAGAGATATATGTTATAATGTCAAGCGTCTAATTTTCATTGCGAGACACGTTGAGAGATAAATTTTAAAAAAATGATAAAACAGAGTGATAATAGAGAGACAGAGACAGACAGAAAGACAGAGACAGACAGAAAGACAGACAGAAAGACAGAGAGAGAGAGAGAGAGAGAGAGAGGGAGAGGAGAGAGAGAGAATAATAACAGATAGATAGATAGATAGATAGATAGATAGATAGATGTTATAAAACCAATAGTCTAAATTTTCATCGCGAGACATTGTTGAGAGATTAATAAAAAGAACGACAACTAAACAAAAAAAAACGAGTGATAATAGAAAGACAGGACAGAGAGACAGAGACAGAGAGACAGAGACAGAGAGATGAGAGAGAGAGAGAGAGAGAGAGAGAGAGAGAGAGAGATAATAACGGATAGATAGATAGATAGATAGATAGATGTTATAAACCCCATAGTCTAATTTCATTGCAAGACATGTTGAGATATATATATAAATAAGAAAGATAAAAGGGACAGACAAACAGAGAGAGAGAGAGAGAGAGAGAGAGAGAGAGAAGAGAGAGAGAGAGATGTAAGAAACGGACTACGATTGATAGATAGATAGATATATTTATAAAGCCCATAGTCTAATTTCATCGCGAGACATGTTGGTATAAATATATATAATATATATATATAATATATATAAATAAGAAAGATAAAACAGAAGAGAGAGAGAGAGAGAGAGAGAGAGAGAGAGAGAGAGAGAGAGAGAGAGATGAGAGAGAGAAGAATTTGAAATGTATTTTTCTATGTTAATTTCAAAAATCAGCAACCCGTAGCTAAAATTAAGTAAAATATTCCCTTTCTTAGAAAGCTTACAAAATGATTTTGATGTTTTGTCCGGCCGTATTTATTTATTTATTTGTTATTTTTTATTCGCTTTTCTAACTAACTTTTCCCTAATCTCAATTATCCACCCAGAGCAACATTCTGTCTAGCATATATATATATATATATATATTTATATATATATACATATATATATATATGTAAGAACGGACTTCGATAGATGATATAGATAGATGTTATAAAGCCCATAATCCGCCCTGTCGACTGGGGAGTTAGAATGCACCGACTGCACCTCTGCAGAGGGGTAAGACTCCCCCAATGGGGCCACCTGTTGGCCGTGGGTGGCGACCCGTGACGCTTAAGGATAGAGCCCAGGTGGATGAGCAGTTCATGACTTGCAATACTCCACTTTGGCCCTATCTTGGGCTAGACGGGCGGTCGCAGAAGCCCCCTCCGATCAACCGGCTGGTCACGTCAAGCCCTAGCACCTATATGATTTACCCAACCCTATTGCCTTTATGGCAAGCCCCAACCCCTTTTTATCATATGGGTGCTAGAAGGCGGTGACTGCGGGTCTACATGTCCTGGGAATGACGTTAAACTCTATCTGATGGTGAGTTCCAGTTTTGGAGGTTTGGGGAATGTGGAGCACCCTTCATCACCATTGCTCCCTGGTCCACTCTGACCCGGAGTGGTTATTACCTGTTAGGGTCCCATCTATGGGTTAAATAGAAAAATGTATTTATAAAAAATTGTATTATCCATTAAGAATTGATTTATTTCAAAACTTTATTGGCATTAAAAGAACCCACTGAGGTTGATATGCCGTAAAACAAAACAAAACAAACAAACAAAGCCCATAATCTAATTTCATCGCGAGACATGTTGAGATATATATATAAATAAGAAAGATAAAAGAGATAGACAGACAGACAGACAGACAGATAGACAGACTGGGACAGACAGACGGACACAGGTAGACAGACAGACAAACAGACAGACTGGGACAGGGACAGAAAAAAACAACCAAAAGGAACAAAAAGAAATTCATATGTCTCCTATCGGGGGAGATTGGTGGAAGGATACATTGATCGGAAGACAAGCGAATATCCTGTCAAATACCGGGCCAAACGTTTCGTGGTAGAAGAGATATTTGAATTATGGACACTGAAGAGTGTTATTTTATTTTTCCTTCTTCTTTCCCGCCCAGAGCCTCGAAACGCGTTGGAATTATTATTTATCTTAAACATAATAATCAACGTGTTTACAGGCTGAGCTGCACCCCGGTGATCAAGAAAAAACCGCGGGTTTAACAAAAGTTAAACCTGTTATTAGAAACGCACTTCTTGCAGGCGGTTGGAAAAGGGCAGAAAAGAGACAACGGAGAGATGCAAAGTAGGGTAGGTCGATTTTTCACTTTTTAAAAATATCAAATTGTTCATCTATGCGAAAGTTGTGTGTTAGTATACATTAGCACCATATATATTTATAATATGCCTAGACTATGTACTCCGGACATCATTAGATGCCATAAAAGAAAAAGGCTTCACTGAGAAAGGCAAGAAGCAGGCGATATTCCGGACAAACAGTCACAGATGCAGACTATGCTGATGACCTCGCACTTCTTGCAGATACACCGGCACAGGCTGAATCACTACTACATAGCTTGGAGGAGGCAGCAAAGAATGTCGGCCTCTATGTAAACTCCGATAAAACTGAGTTCATAAGTTTTAAAAAGAAAAGAGTCATCTCCACTCTCGCCGGTAAGCCTCTTAAGCCAGTAGAACAATTCACTTACTTAGGTAGTAATATCTCGTCCACAGAGAGCGATATTAATACATGAATAGGAAATGCATGGTTGGCCACAAACAAATTATCAGTCATATGGAAATCCGATCTCACTGACAAATAAAACGGCAATTCTTTCAGGCTGTGGTTATATCAGTACTGCTGTATGGCTGCACCACTTGGACCCTAACAAATCGCCTTGAGAATAAGCTAGATGGGAGCTGCACAAGAATGCTGCGAGCAGTCTTGAACAAGTCGTGGAAACAGCACCCCACAAGAAAGCAGCTGTATGGCAACCTGCTCTCTTCTCGTAAACCATTCGAGTGAGACGGACTAGGCATGCAGGACACTGCTGAAGAAGCAAGGATGAGCTCATAAGCGACGTTCTCCTGTGGAAGCCAGTACATGGACATGCTAGTGTGGGTCGCCCACCAAGGACTTACATGGACCAACTATGCGAGGATGCTGGTTGCTGCGCAGAAAACCTCCCAGGGGCAATGAGTGATAGGGAAGGTTGGTGAGAGATTGTCAAGGATATCCGTGCTGCGTGCGTGACATGATGATGATGATGATGATACTGAATACTGATACCAAAAATTGCATCTTTTACTTGCACCATTGTTTAAGGAAATAGCATCAAATCGTCTACTAAAATGCACTAAGAATCATTGTTTTTACAAGTGGGCAAGTTTAACGTTCTAAGACCCCTAGCCACCATCAAATAAAAAAGGGACCAAGTAACCAATAAGCACCCTGGCTGTTTGCTAGATTGAAAAGGGCAGCTTTGGCTTTTCACCGTCAACTTCCGGTTGTTTGTTAACAGACGTTTTTTAGAAATTTTCATGAAATAATCATGTTGTTGTCGTTATTTCAGTAGGAATTTTTAAACAACAACAACTGCAGTAGGAATTATTTTAACAACATCTACAACATGAAGTAACTAAAAAAAGGGCACCTAAAATCGTCTGTTAACAAACAACTGGAATTTGGCGGTGAAAAACAAAACCTTTCTTTTTTAATCTAGCCGGGGTGCTTATTGGTTACTTGGTCCAAAAAGGATTGGAGGTTTACCATAGTGACAATAGGCCGAGGACAATCATATAGGTACCAAGGCTTGAAGTGACCAGCATGCTGTCAGAGTGGGCTTTTCTGACCGCCCTTCTAGCCTAAGTAAAGACCAAAGTAAAATGTTGCATGTCAGCGACCAGTATTCTGCTCATCTACTAGGATTCCGTTCTTGCACATTACGGAGTGCCACTTCCGACCAACATGTGGCCGCATTGAGGGGTTGAACCCCTCTGCAGAGGTGCAGTCAATGTTGCTCACAACACCAGTCGACAGGAATTGAGGCATAGAATTGGTTAACAAAAAAAGAATTTGTCAATTAAAATATTTTTTACTTTCCAGAATGAAAATAAAAAACAATCGAAAAGATAGACAAATCCTTGGATCTTGCCAGAGAGCTGAAAAGGCTGTGGAACATGAAGGGGACGGGGGACGATGATATCAATAGAAGTTGGTGCACTTTGAACGGTCCCCAAAGTTCTTGAAAAGAGACTGGGGCAATTGGATGTCAGAGGAAGAATAGTGACTATGCATTCTATAGCACTTTTAAGATCAGCTAGAATACTCAGTAGAGTCCTGGAGAACTGCAAAAAATAACGAAAGCTTAAAAAGAAACAATAAAGAAACGAATAAAAAATATGACCAAACTAAAAGGAAGTTTTTTTTAAATACACAGTTTGCTTCCCCCTTTCATATTTGTATGAACCAAAAGAAAATTCTTATAACATTCGACAATGAAACAAAACCTTTTAAATGCCCAAATGTTTGACGCTTATAAATTGCACAATTTCCACTGAACATAACCGAGAGGAAAGCATAGAGAAATGCGAAACCTACAAGAATATCACTTAAAATGTATATTTATTATTATTTTCTTCAATGTAAAAAATATACAGGGGCATTAAAAAAAATTTAACACCTTTTTCGGAGACTGTATGATATAATTCTAAACAGTCTCCACATGCTCACCAACCCTATCTTAAACCAATTATTAGTAGTAAGGAAGCTCTAGAACTCATTTTACAGACAAAAATAGATTACAAAAGGTCGCCATTTATTGCCAACTTAACCAAATTTGGAGAGCTAAAAATCGATATAACTCTCAAATTTTGGAACTGAAAGCTCAAATTTGGGGGATTGTCTAATGTTAACATTGTTTACCTCTGGAAACAAATCAGAAAAAATTGAAGGTGCTGAGTGACACTTTTATATTTTTCTGGATGATTTGACATGGAATCACCCTGGGAGGAAAGCATAAGAAAATGCTAAAGAGAGTTCAGTGAAAAACTAGCTGTTAAAACTGGCGTGGAAAACTTTTATTAATTCAGGCTCTCGCTTGAATCAAACCAATAAGAATTCTTATTTTACTATCGTTCTAGATAACTTTCAATCGCTAATACTAACATAGACACTCTAACCACAACACTAGCTGGCTTCCCCAGAATTTCTCGTTTTATTCTAAACTGATGTGTATCGCACTTTTTGAGTGACTTATGGCACGACAGTATGAAGTGAACAAACAATGTGTTTGAAATGACGTAAGTATGACTTAAATTAAGCACATAATCTCCCAATATATATATATTATATATATAATATATATATATATATATATATAATATAATAAAATGTTGTTCTGGTTCCAACGGGAGAAAATTCAATATTTTATAAAAAAAGAAGGTCCGCAAAATGTATTATGTTTTCAGAAATAATAAAAAGAGTTACATAAACACAAACAACCTGTCAAATATCGGACATATTCTGCCAAAATAATAACTCAATGCCTGAAGAAGACAACAGATCAGAAACACGTGTCGCATATATATTAAAAATAATTTTAAAAATTTTTCTGAAAACATAATACATTTTGCGGACCTTCTTTTTTAATAATAATAATATATATATATATATATATATATATATATATATATATATAGGGTACGCCGAAAAGTGGTGCAAGTGAACCTAGGCAAGTCGCAATCGTAGCTACATCTAGCTAATGTCTTACAATTTTATTTCAATGCGAGCAGATATGATCAGGGCATGGACTGGTGGAAGTAGAGCTTTAATAATGAAAATTATGAAGAATTATGGATCGGACACTGTTTTGATCAGTAAATAACTTACTGGCCTGTCCAGTAAGATATAAAGTGCTGACGAGGTCCTAACTGATTGAAACCGCGGTAGAACTATAATTTTTCACAATTATCATTATCATTATATATATATATATATATATATATATAATATATATATATATATATATTATACATAATATTCAACAAATATCATATATATATATATATTATCATATATATATATATATATATATATATATATATATATAATATAACATTCAACAAATGTTTAAAAAAAAAGAAATTACAGTTATTCGCCCATTTTATTCAAAACATAAAGAGAAAAAAGAAGAAGAAAAAGAAAAATGAAAAGAAGAAAAAAAAGTATAACCACGCAAAAAAAAAACTTAAGCACGTTCATTTCTGATATTCGTCTCTGAAGATAAAGTTTTCTTTGAAATCGATAAGACAAAAAATAACATTTTTTTGTTTTTATTTTTTACACGCATTGTAATTGCCTTCAAATTATTAATATATTATAACATACTTAACAATGCTTCAAGCAAATTACCAATATATATATATATTATATATATATATATATATAAGATGTGTCAAAAAAGTATCAAGATTGTTTGTACTTTTGAATACACCTTGTATTCTGAAAGAGTCCACGTTCCATTCATTGTACATTTCTATCTTGGTAAATTCAGCTTCAAACTTGGCACTTATGACACACATTGTATTCTGAAAATAATTAATGTTTAATTCATCATTCATTTCTATCTTATTAAATACAGCTTTAATTTCGATACTTTTTAACACACCCTATATATATATAAAGTTTGGAATGTAAAAGAAAAAGGCAGTATAATACATGCTATTGAAAATTTTATATTTCTGTAAGAACGAACAATATTTGCAATTGATATGTTTTCATTTTTTTCTTTTAATCACATCGTTTTAAATATCGTATCGTCTAAATATTTGTCCTTACCAGCTTTCCATATTTTTCATTCAAATTAATGTTCCTTTCTCACCTCTCAATGTTATTTTGATATTTTTATTCGTCTTCATTCTCAGTCATCAATTTTGAATATAGAAAATTCTTTCAATTTATCTGAAGTATTAGATTTTATTTGATTTTTATAATGATGACATTTTTATTGTAATCTAAAGCAATATAAAACTACAAGAAAAAAAGTTATTTGACGCCTCATTGGTCAGAGCAGTGGACTGAATCTTTAAGGTTCAAATGTGCTGGCGTCATTTAGCTTAAGGAAGTTTATTATGTCACGAGAGTGGGGCGAGGATATATTTTAATATATAAAAATATAGGCTGTACGAAGATGAGTAAAAAAAGTAATGCC
>CM042151.1:4204180-4223154 GCA_023376005.1 Doryteuthis pealeii
TGAAGACCTGTTGAACTCCGCTTAAGAAATTGATCTTGTGTCACATCCTGCTAGTGCGGATGGGTTGGTAAATCTATATAACCCAAAAATGTTTATATGCCCCTAAACAAAGAAATCAAAACAAACCAAACAGAGAAGCAAAGAAAAAAACTTTAATGACAGACAGACAGACAGACAGACAGACAAGCAAACCGGAAGTTGGAAAAAAACAACAATGCGAACGGACAGGAAGTTAGACAGACAGACAGACAGACAGACATACGGACAGACAAATAGGAAGTTGGAATGGCGGGGCGACAAAGTAAGGGTTTGACAAATGGACAAAAGATTGAACATAAGATATAAACAAACGAGGAGTTGAACGATCGGACAGAGAGAGAGAGAGAAAAAAAAACGAACGAGTATTTAAGTAGCGAAAGGAGTATTAGATAGATATAAAATGAAGAGGTTGCTAGACTGAGAGACAAACAAACGAACTGTTGAACGAACGGACAGAAAAGCTGAACGGACATACAAAGAAACGACTATTTAAGTAGAACGAGAAGTGAAAGGAGTATTAGACAGACAGACAAATAAAGAGTGTCCTGGACGGACAGACAAACAAACGAGGAGTTGAATCGACCGAGAGAAAAGCTTAATTCACAGACAAACAAACAAACGAGTATTTCATTTGAATGAAAAGCGAAAGGAGTATTAGAGAGACAAACAGACAGACAGGCATAAAAGGAGGGTATTGTACGGACAGACAAACAAACAAGGAGTTGAACTGACGGACAGAAAAGCGGGACGAACATACGAAGAAACGTCTATTTAAGCGAAAGGAGTATTAGACAGACAGACAAATAGAGAGTGTCCAGGACGGACAGACAAACAAACGAGGAGTTGAAATAACGGACAGAAAATATTAACCGACAGGCTAACAAACAAACGAGTATTTAATTACGATGACAGGCGAAAGGAGTATCAGATAGACAGGCAAATAAAGAGTGTCCTGGAAGGACAGACAAACAAACGAGGAGTTGAACGAACGGACAGAAAAGCTGAACGGACATACAAAGAAACGACTATTTAAGTAGAATGACAAGCAAAAGGATTATTAGACAGACAGACAAATAAAGAGTGTCATGGAAGGACAGACAAACAAACAAGGAGTTGAACTGACGTACGGAACAACTGAACGGACAGACAAACAAACAAAAGAGTATTTATTAAACATAATGTCAAGTGGAAGGAGTACTAGACTGTCAGACAAATGATTAAGTACCTGGATGGACAAATATACAAACGAGGAGTTTCAAGAACGGGAAGAACAGCTGAACGAACAAAGTAACGAGTATTTAAATAAAATGACAAGCAGAAGGAGTATTAGACAGACAGACAGACAGACAAATGAAGATGTTCCTGAATGGATATACAAACCAGGAGTTGACTGAACGCACAAAAAACCTGAATGGCCAGGTAAACAAATAATTGACTATTTGAGTAGAATACCAAGTAAAAGGAGTATTAGACAGACACATGAAAGGGTCCCGTCCTGACAAATAAACGTGGAGTTGAACTTTATTTAAGAAGAATATCAAGTGAAAGGAGTATTATACAGTGAGACAAATAAAGAGTATCCTGGATAGACAAAAAACAACAACGAGTATTTATTAAATAGAAGGCTAAGCGAAATAAGTACTAAACAATGGTTAGGTACCTGGATGGACAAACACACAAACGTGGGGTTTAAAGAATGGAAAGAACAGCTGAACGAACAGACAAACTAACGAGTATTTAAGGTATAATGACAAGTGAAAGGAGTATTAGACAAACAGACAGACATACAGACAAATGAAGACGTTCTTGAACGGATATAGAAACGAGGAGTTGAATGAATACAGGAAAACTGAATGGCCAAGCAAAGAAACCAGTGACTATTAAAGTTGCATACCAAGTAAAAGGAGTATTAGACAGACACGTGAAGAGGGTCCCGTCCAGACAAATAAATGTGTAGTTTAACTCTATTTAAGTAGAATATCAAGTGAAAAGAGTATTATACAGAGAGACAAATAAAGAGTGTCCTGGATAGGCTAACAAGCAAACGAGTATTTATTAAATAGAAAGGCTAAGTGAAAGGAGTACTAGACAGTCAGACAAATGATTAGGGACCTGGATGCATAGACATACAAACGCGGGGTTTAAAGAGAAAGACTGCTGAACGGACAGATAAACTAACGAGTATTTAAAGTATAATGACAAGTGAAAGGAGTATTAGACAAACAGACAGACAGACAAATTAAGACGTTCCTGAACGGATATAGAAACGAGAAGTTGAATGAACACAGGAAAACTGAATGGCCAAGCAAAGAAACCAGTGACTATTTAAGTAGCATATCAAGTGAAAAGACTATTATACAGACAGACAAATAAAGAGTGTCCTGGGTAGATAAAAAACAAACAAACGAGTATTTATTAGATAGAATGATAAGTGAAAGGAGTACTAGACAGACAAATGATTAGGGACCTGGATGCACTGACATACAAACTGGAGGGGGTTAAAGAACAGAGAGAACAGCTGAACGGACAGATAAACTTACCGACTATTTAAAGTATAAACAAGCGAAAGGAGTATTAGACAGACTAACAAACAGACAGACTGACTGACAAATGAAGATGTCCCTGAACGGATATACAAAGAAATGAGGAGTTGAATGAACGGACCTTAAGAACTCAATGGCCAGGCCAAAAAAGATACGACTATTTGAGTAGAATACTAAGACAGGTAAATGAAGAGTCCCGTCCTGATAAATATACAGTCTGAACAAACGCAGAGAAAAGCTAAATAGATAGAGAAACATGCAAATGACTATTCAAGTATTCAATTTACGTCAGAATGATGCTGTTTCGGATTGAATTTTCATCTCACAGCAGTATCGATTTTCTATCCGGAAAACATCATTCCGAACTAATATGAAATAAGTACGAAAGTTATGTGTAGCAATTACTGATTCATTTTCGATACAAAATGTTTCAACAACAATCGCACGGTGTGACCAGTGAAAGCTGTGATTGTAACTGACCGTAGCTGAAAAAATGGCAAGAATAGACGGAGCTACCATTACCACTTGCCTAAGTTCCCATGATCCCTCACAGTGTATAACGTGGCAGGTATTTTTATCAGACCTTGTAAAAATCCTTGTATATTTTGGATTAGAAGAAAATTATATTTTTTTTTATTAAAGAATGATAGGTGTGTACATAATTATACATTATAGGTGTATATTCAGTACACAAACGATGAGTATAATGAACGGACAGAAAGAAACAAACTAGTATTTGAGGACATTGACAAGCGAATGGAGTATTAGATGGAGAGACAAATGAAGATGTTCCTGAATGGACATACAAACAAATGAGGAGTTGAATGAACGGAAACAAGAAAATCCAATAACCAGGCAAACAAAGAAACGACTATTTAAGTAGAATACCCAGTAAAAGGAGTATTAAATAGACATGTGAAGAGGGACCCGTCCTGATAAATTAATGTGGAGGTGAACTGTATTTAAGGAGAATAACAATTTAAAGGAGTATTAGACAGATGGACAAAGGAAGAGGATCGTGGACGGACAGACAAACAGACGAGGAGTTAAACTAACAGACAAACAAGTTGAATGAACGGACAAACAAACAAACAAACGAGTATTTATTAAGGAAAATGACAAGCTAAAGGAGTATTAGACAGACGGGCAAAGAAGAGTATCGTGAACGGACAGACAAACAAACGAGGAGTAGAACGAACGGACAAAAAAGTTGAACAGACAAACAAACAAACAAACGAGTATTTATTAAGGAAAATGACAATTTAAAGGAGTATTAGACAGACGGTCAAAGGAAGAGGATCGGGGACAGACAGACAAACAGACGAGGAGTTAAACTAACAGACAAACAAGTTGAATGAACGGACAAAAAAACAAACAAACAAACAACGGTATTTATTAAGGAAAATGTCAAGTTAAAGGAGTATTAGACAGACGGGCAAAGGAAGAGGATCGTGGACGGACAGACAAACAGACGAGGAGTTAAACGAAACGGACAGAAAAGTTAACGGACAGACAAACAAAGAGTATTTATTAAGTAGAATGACAGTAAAAGGAGTATTAGACAGACAGACAAATAAAGAGACTCCTGGGCGGACAGGAGTCTAACGAATAGATGAAAAAGCTGAAAGATATAAACAAACGTGTATTTAAGTTAAATGAAAGGAATGGAGTATCAGAGAGAGAGAGAGACAGACAGACAGACAGACAGACAGACAGATAAAGAGGGTCACAGACGGACAGAACTCAAACGAAGATTTGGACAAATGTACAGAAAAGCTGAATGGACAAACAAACAAACTTCTATTTAAGTGGTTGGCTGGTTGGTTGGTTGGTTGGTTGGTTGGATTTTACGGCATGTCAACCCATTTGATTATTTTATGCTGAATAAGTTTTTAGATAAATTAATTTTTAATAGATACACAATTTTTTTTATATAAATACATTTTTTCTATTTAACCCATAGATGGGGCCCTAACAGGTACTACCACTCCCTATTTAAGTGGAATGACTAGCAAAAGGGGTAAAAGACAAATAGACAAATGAAGAGGGTCCTTGAAGGACAGAAAAAGGTACTAACGGATATTGAAACTAGTAGACTGATAGACAAAAAGGTAACTGTACGGAGTGACAGACCAATGGTTAGAATGAGGGTCAGGACATACAGAAGACTTTTATTATATATATATATTATAATATATATTATATAATATATATTATATGAAAAATAGATGGAAAATAATTCGACAGTATGAAATTTAACATTTTTAAATTTAATATTTTTAAATTTAACATTTTGAAAAAACATATGATGTTTGTTATGTGATTTGCTGACAGATCTGTTTCGACCAAATCATATGTTTTTTCAAAATGTTAAATTTCACACCACACATCATATATTATATATATATATATATATATATTATATATATATATATATATATATATAGATATTATATACGGGTGCATGAATTCGCGAATAAAGGTAATGTTATTATTTCTGACAACAAACAAACAAACATACAGACAGACAGACTGAATTTTCAACTTACTCGTCATCGTCGTCTCCTTGGCGGTCTAGCCATCCGTTGTGGTTCATTGCTCTATTTCGAAGGGAGAGATGGGGATGGGTGTTGTAGATAGGAGGGTGGGTGGGGTAGAGAGGAATTAGGTAAAGAAGGTAGATGGGTGAGTAGATAGGCAGCGTATTATTATGATTTTTTTTTTTTTTTTTTTTTTTTGCACGAGTACTCCAGATCAGAATTGCAGGTCGTGAAAGAGAAAGACAGAAAAAAAAAGAAAAAGAAAAAATCAGGGTCTTTCCAGTTTACGTTACATAAACCCCAACAACAACAATAACAACAACAACAACAAACAAAAACTGACACACTATAAAACAGTATCGTCAGATTTTTAAAAAATTCAGGTAATAATTTAAGATAAAACTTTTTCTTTTTTTTTTTTTAATTTAAAAAAGAAAATTTGAAAGCACTTTAATTTAATATACTTTCAATTTTAATGTATATATATATATGTATATATATATATCTGTTGCCGGAGCACGAACCATTTTAATACATTTATGTATTTATACATACATAAACATAAGAATAATCATAGTACCTTCAAATGTTTATTTATTCATTCATTTATTTATATATATATATATGTGTGTGTGTACATAAGAAACATAAAAGCATTTATTTCTTTTTATATTTATGTAATAAAGTCGATAACGAAATTACAACCTCCAAACACCGTGTTAATAGAATTCTGTTTTAGTTAATGCGAATTAAACCCAAATTACCAAACTTAACCGATATAAGTGTATCTGTCAATGAAAATACATTTATACTCGATCCGATACATACAATTAGATATTGTATATATATACAAATAAACAGGTGTATATTAAAATACACTATATACGTGTGTATGTATTGATGTATATATCACAAATACATTCAAATGTATATTTCAGTTTTATCAATTTAAAACGTATTCAATCGTAAATACGTATGTATTTATTTATAAACGTGTACATTAAATAGGTATATGAATAATTATGGAACTGCTGTCGTTATATATATATATAGAGAGAGAGAGAGATAGAGATAGATATATGTATAGATATGTATTTAGAATCTAGATACTATAGATATTTCTACACGTGTACCTGGACACTGTGCTTATGTATCGTCTACTTTCACTTTCAGTTTACCTAACGTCTACTTTCACTTTCGGTTTACCTAACGTCTACTTTCACTTTCGGTTTATCTATCGTCTTTTCACTTTCGCTTTTGCTTTTTATTCTCTTTCCTTAAGAATTGTAAGTATCTACGTGTGCCTGTACCGAACTGGGAATAACTAGATTCCAGTAAGTTGCTTCATGCTTTCTTGCGTGTCTGGGCTCTTTCTTTCTTTCTTCTTTCTTTTTTCTTTTTTCTTCTCGTCGTCTTTTGTAACGTACTCATGGGAAGAAATGTGGTCGGCTTCCGTCACATGTCGGACAACAGCCGGGGTAGATCTGCCGGGGTGTTTTACGGCACGTGCTAAGGCGAGCATGTGGAAGACGAACTTACAATCCGAAAGACGACCCCTTCTGGAGATGGTCGCACGGTCGCTAGCATACTAATATCCTTACTAGTAGTCGTAGGAGTATCAGTTTCCCACCAGACGACCGACGGCTATCGCTGGAGACTGGGTGACAGCAAGTCTCTTTAGAATTTAGATACATGTCTCGGTATCTTCGTAGGCTCTAAAACTAGATAATTTTTTTTTTTACTGAAACTTTTAATGCACTTAACGTTATTATTATTATTATTATTATTATTATTATTATTATTATTATTATTATTATTATTGATAGTTTAGAAGCTCTCACCTTGATAAGAGTATTTCTGTTTAGTTAATATCATATACACTTGGTGGGACAGATGTCCTTACAACGCTAGAACGATTCCTTTGTTTCCTTTGAGAATTGGGCATATAGAACAGGTAATTATATCCTTATATGTATTACCTACATATATTGTATATATATATATATATATATTAACAGAGAAAGAATGAGAGAAAAAGTGTGTGTGTACGTGGGAAAGATATAAAGGGTGATATGTACTTATATAACGTGAGAAAACGGCCAGGACTTGACCAGATTTGGACGCTAGCAATTTTAGGGGCTATTCAGCCGTACTTCTAAAAAAATGTTACGCATCGAAACTGATAAGGCAAGTGAGACTGTGACTTGTCAAAAAAAAGAAAAAACAACGTCGAGGAGAGACAACTGTCCTGGTGCGTGTGAGATTGCAAGTGTATCGCTGTGTGGACTATCAGTTTCTCGGGGCCAGCATTTGCCTGTTGAAGTACGGATATATCTACTAGTATATTCTAAAAACATAACTTTTCTTCTATTTTTATTTTTAATTCTATTTTAATTTTTTCTCTTTCTCCCGTTTCTCTTCACACGATATCACTACGGCCGGTGCTCTTTTGTCTTTTTATTTTTTGGCTTTTTTTTTTTACCTAATTTTAACTATTAGACAACCATAGTCATAATTAATAGCTATAATGTTAATAATAATAATAATAACTATAACTGCTCTTAATAGTCCCTATCTGTCTATTAGTGAGCGGTTCTTACTTGCTATGTGCATTTTAAAGATCTCTCGACCGCATCGTAACTTATACATGTTGGTTGTTGTTGTTGTTGTTCTTGTGGTTGTTGTTGTTGTTGCTCGTACGTAATTTTTTTTTTTTTTTTTTAACGGCTTATGTATATAATATTTTTTTAACTTTATATATATATACACATTATTTTTGGATGTTTTTTCTTTAATATATATATATATTTTTTTTTCCTTTGTTCACACTCCTTCTTCAGAGAAAAATCCTCCTTAGGTATTTCGATGTGGCCAACGGTAAATACTCCTTCCTGTGTCGTACGTGTGCGTGTGTTTGTGAATAGTGTTGCTGCTGCCGTAGTGTGCAGTAATAGTAGTGGCGGTTGCAGTAGCTGCAGTAGTTCCCCAAGCAGCAGCAGCAGCAGCGACACTAGTAGATGAAATAGTGTTGGTAGTAGTTACCGTACTAAGTTGTTGTAGTAGAAGGTGGTGTTGCAGTAGTAGTAGTAAGAATAGTAACTACGCAAGTAGCAGGGGAGTGGGGGGGTTGTACAGAATTGGTCGAAATTGTAATTTCTGAGTGATCCTGAAGTGTTTTGTTTTATTTTTGTAAAGAATTCACGAAGGGGGAAGATGTAGTAAAAAAGCGTAATTGAGGCCCAACGATCGAAACAGAGAATTGAAAGAGAGTGGGGGGGGATACCAGGGAAGCAATGTAGAATGAGTGAAGAGGGAAAAGAAGGGTGGGGGAGTTAGAGGAAGATAAATTAATAGAAGAAGAGGAGGAGGAGAGGGGGAAGAGGGTGTAGAAGTACAAGGGTGGGCGGGAGTGGGAATTGGCGATAGCAGGAGGTCATTAAAGGAGTATAAATACAATGAAGTAAAATATATGATTTAAATCTAAAGAAGAAGAGGAGAGAGGAGGAAGAGGAGGAGGAGAAGAAAAGGAGGAGGGGAAGAAGAAGAAGAAAGAGAGGGGAAGTAGAGGAAGAGGAATAAAGAAGAACAAGAACAAAAAGAAGAAGAAGACAGAAGAAGAAGAAGAAGAAGTGGAGACGAGAAGGAGAGAGAGGAGGAAGAGAAAAAGGAGAAGAAGAAAAAGTGGAGAGAAGGGGGGGATACAGATAAACAAAGAGGCAAAAATTTAAAAGCAAAAGATTTAAATTTAATGAAGAAGAAGAAGAAGAAGAAGAAGAAGAAGAAGAAGAAGAAGAGGCGGTGATGAGGAAGAAGAAAGAAGGAAGAAGGAAGAAGAAGAAGAAGAAGAAGAGGAGGAGGAGGAGAGGAAGAAGAGAGGAGGAGGAGGAGAGAAGAAGAAGAGAGGAAGAAGAGAAGAAGAAGAAGAAGAAAAGAGAGAAGAATAATAGGGAGGAGGAGGAGAAGAAGAAGAGGGAGGAGAGAGAAAATGAGAAGAAGAAGAAGAAGAAAAGAAGCAGAGGGAGGAGGAGAGAAGAAGAAGAAGAAGAAGAAGAAAGAGAAGAAGAAGAAAGGAGAATGAGGAAGAGGAGAGGAGAAGAAGAAGAAGAAGGAGAAGGAGGAAGAAAGAAAAGAAAGGAAAGAAAGAACGAAGAAGAAGCGGAGAAAGAGTAAAGAGGGGAGAAGGAGGAGAAGAAGAAGAGGAGGAGAAGTGGAGTAAGAAGAAGAAGAAGAAGAAGAAGAAGAAGAAGAGAGAAACAACACAAACAACAAACAAAGAAAAAGATGATATGATGCAAGTAGAAACGAATTGGAGAATTTTCTTAAATATTTAATCAATCAAGAAGATGAAGATGAAGAAGAAGTGGGAAAAGGAGGAGGAAGTAGAAAAGAGCGGAAGGGGAGGAGGAATAGCGGAAAGGGAGGAGATAAAATACGAAGAAAAAATGTATGATTTAAATCTAAGAAGAAGAAAGGTGAGAAGAAAGGGGACGGATATAAAGGAAGGAATTAGAATGAGTAAGAAGGGAATGTGGAAAATTTAGAGGAAGGTAACTAATAGAAGAAGAAGAAGAAGAAGAAGAGAAGAAGAAGAAGAAGAAGAAGAAGAAAAAGAAGAAGAAAAGAAAGAAAAGGTGAGCAAGGTGTGAAAAGAGAAGAAAAGAAAAAAGAAGAAGAAGAAGAAAGAAGAAAGAGAAGCAAAGGTGTGGGACAAAGAGAAGAGAAGAAGAAGAAGAAGAAGAAGAAGAAAGAAGAAGAGAGAAGAAGAAGAAGAAGAAAAGAAGAAGAAATGAGAAGCAAAGGTGTGGGAAAAGAGAAAGAAGAAGAAGAGAAGAAGAGAAGAAGAAGAAGAAGAAGAAGAAGAAGAAGAAGAGAAGAAGAGAAGAAGAAGAAGAAGAAGAAAGAGAAGCAAAGGTGTGGACAAAGAGAAGAAGAAGAAGAAGAAGAAGAAGAAGAGAAAAAGAAGAAAGGTGAGAAGCAAAGGTGTGACAAGAGAAGAAGAAGAAGAAGAAGAAGAAGAAGAAGAGAAGAAAAGAAGAGCAACAATAAGTGATAGAAGAAGAAGAAAAGAAGAAGAAGAAGAAAAGAAGAAAGTGGAAGGGACAGAGAGAACAATGTTAAGAAGGAAAAGGGGACAAGTTAGAAGAAAAAGAAGAGGAGAAAGAAGAGTGGGAAGATAAATAGACAGAAGGGAGAAGGAAAAACGGCATATAAATAAAAATTTAAATCTAAAGAAGAAGAGAAAAGAAGAGAAGAAGAAGAAGAAAAGGTAGAAGCAGGTGAGGGACAAAGTGAAGAAGAAGAAAAAGAAAAGAACAAGAACAAGAAGAAAGAAGAAGAAGAAAAGAAGGGTGAGAAGCAAAGTAGGGACAAAGAAGAAGAAGAAGAAGAAGAAGAAGAAGAAGAAGAAGAAGAAGAAGAAGAAGAAGAAGAAGAAGAAGAAAGAAAAGAAGGGTGAAGCAAAGGTGAGGGACAAAGAGAGAAGAAGAAGAAGAAGAAGAAAGAAGGGTGAAGCAAAGGTGAGGGACAAGAGAAAGAAGAAGAAGAAGAAGAAGAAGAAGAAGAAGAAGAATGAAAGAAGAAGAACAGCAACAATAAGAAGAGAAGAAGAAGAAGAAGAGGAGGAGGAGGAGGTAGAAGAAGAACTAAGAAAGGGGGAGGACATTTACCAAACAAGCAGTGAGCAATAAGAAGGGGGATTTCTTAGATTTAAATATGCATGGACAAAACAAAATAAAGAAAAAGAAATGTCATAGAGAAAGAAAATCTATTATTATTCGTCAGATAAAACAAATTATACATGTACATATTTTGATAGATTATCTTATGTATATATATATATATATATATTATATATTATATATATGTGTGTGTGGTGTGTGTGTGTGTGTGTGTGTGTGTGTGTGTGTGTAACATTCTATATTTCTTTATATGCACTAGCAAATATATGCACCCTCCAGGTGCAAGTATTTAAGTTTTAATGTAATAAAATATCGTATTAAATTATAAAGGCTAATGAAACTAAATAAAAATGCATATAAAAAGATTTGAAACAGAGGGAGTATAATCGGAAAATAGAACAACTGAAACTTACTCTTCCATCACTCTCGTCTTTCATTTTTTTTTTTTTCTATTTAAAGTTTAGTTAAAAGAGGAAGTAAAGAATAAAATGACAGTTATTTTTCTTGTTAATGATTTCATTTAAATTCATTGAAGAGATTGTTGCTTATATTATTAAAATAAAACACAATTAGAAATCAAATAATACTAAGCAATCATTTTATCAAATCACATTTTTAATATCAATATGCAAATTAGCCTTCTCATTCGCACAGTAAACCGCTATTTTGGTATATATAAATATAATTGCATGTTGTTAGTATGTAGATATGCTTACAGTATTAACAATGTAAACAATTTA
The DNA here is from genome assembly GCA_023376005.1 of Doryteuthis pealeii. Classification (NCBI taxonomy): domain Eukaryota; kingdom Metazoa; phylum Mollusca; class Cephalopoda; order Myopsida; family Loliginidae; genus Doryteuthis; species Doryteuthis pealeii. The sequence continues at coordinate 4,215,721 of CM042151.1, forward strand.
TTATTAAAAGGTTTAAATAAAAAATAACCATGGAGAATATGACGTAATAACTAAGGGAATTGTGACTTGAGTAGTAATATAGTTCGGATTACAGACAAACACACAATCTCCATTATAATAAGATATGTATATCTACAATATTACGTACACCTGTATATCAGTGGTTCTCAACCGGGTACATGTGGACCCTCGGACCATATAAAATTTATTGGACCCAGGAAAGCAAAAATGTATTTAACTATAAAATTACAATGGGATTTTTAAACATCGAATGGCTATGGGGGTCCACCAGAGGAAAATAGAGTTAAAAGGGGTCCATGGATTTTAAAAAAAAAAAAGGTTAAGAACCATTGCTCTATATGGTAGGGTTAAATATACTTCATACCGTCGGATTCACTTCCTTTCTTCACACACACACACACACACACACACACACATATATATATATATATATATATATATATATATATATATATATATAAGCAATAGTTTTTGTGTACAGTTTTATTAATAAAACAAAACAGAAAAGTTATTTAATTCTGTAAAGTTTTAATGAAGTGGTGCAATTTGCAATGTACATTTGTTTTGTCCTTTTTAATGCAAAATACACTTCCTACACAAATAGACATGAAATGAGAAATTAAGATAGAATTATTATTTTGTGTCAACTATAAGGAAAATAAAAACATAAAATAACCCCCACGCACAAATATAGGATAACAGTCTTCATTTTTATAATAATAATGATAATAATGAAATTTATTGTGCACAGTGCTCAGGTGCACCACAACTCCTCAAAGGCTCATGTCAAGTACACAGAATAATGAATTAGTGTCAGGAACATGAACAGTTTACAGTAGTAATATGCATGTATGTGTGCGCGTGTGTGCACATGTGTGTGGAGAGGGACATCAGGTATAGTGTCGGCGGACTACAGGAAGCATGGAGGCTTTGAAAGATTCAGTGTTCGGCAGCCTACACAGACGCGGGCAGCTTATACCATGCCTCCACAATTCTGAGCATGAAGAAATGTTTCCGAAAGTCACGTGAGCAGTGCTGTTTTCTGATTTTGTAGGCATGCCCACATGTGTTAGAAAGATGGAGATCAAAAAGGTGCTCATGGTTGTTGTTGTTAAGATGATTAATGACCTTATGAGCATTTACCAGGTCAGTTGCCTGTTAGGGTTTCATTTATGGGTAAAATAGTTCAAAAACATGTGTAAAAATTGTATAAAAAAAGAGAATACACATCAAAAATGAATTTAAAAAAAACATCATAAAATGACCCATTGGTTTCACATGGCGTAAAATCCAACCAACCAGCCAACCAACTAAACAACCTTTGGGAAATATGCATCCAACTATTCTCCATGCAGCTACAGAAAAATTGTGGAACAGACTTGGCTCTTTTATCTCTGATTGGGCAACCAGTCTATGAGAAGGAAAACCTCTGAATTCAAACCCGTTAAATCCTGATTAAGAAATTTACCTTGTGTTGCATCCTGGCCATGGAGTTGATAAATTATGTATATATATATATATATATATATGTGTGTGTGTGTGTGTGTGTGTGGTGTGTGTGTGCATGTATATTATATATATATATATATATATAATATATATAATATGAGTTAAGTAAACAAAACAAATGTTATTTTTTATATGGCTTTAAGCCGACAATTTTTGGAGGATATGTGCTTAATTGAAGTCATACCTAATTTTGAAAATTAATTAGTTAATAATTAATGAATTTAGGCGGCATGCTCGATTTGTTAGCCTTACATTTGAACATATATGCCCGCCTAAATTCATTAATTATTAACTATTAATTTTCAAAATTAGTTATGACTTCAATTAAGCACATATCCTCCAAAAACATTATATATATATATATATATATATATAATAATATATATATATATATATATATTAAATAAACAAACAACTTCATTCTATTGATATTTCGCCTCGGTGTATCAAATAGGCTTCAGAATTCCATTTTGGGACAAGAAATATTTATGTACGTATATATTGAAATGGTGGAGGGAGGGCGGAAGAAAAAAGGAGGAGGGTGGATGCGTCGGAAGGTGTGAGAGAGAGGTTTTTTATTTGTTATTTTGCTTTTTTACCTTGTTTATCTGTTTTAAACTTACTAGTCTGTGAAAGATGAACGAATTATTTGATGTATAGCTTCCAAATTTAATATGCATATCATTATTGAAACTCAGGAAAAGGTTTATAATGTGCTGACGGAAATGAAACGGTTAATTGCACAATAAGCGAATACATCACAATTGTAGTTGGTGCACTTGGAACGGTCCCCAAAACTTTAGAAAACAGACTGGAGGAACTGGAAATCAGAGGGAGAATTGAGACCATCCATACAACAGTATTGTTGAGATCGGCTAGAATACTCAGACGAGTCCTGGAGACCCGAGGAGACTTGTTATCACTCAGACCCCAGATATTACTGGTTTGAAAAACTCACAAGGAGGGAAATAACAACAATAATAATAATGATATTAATAATAAATAATAATAATAATAATAATAATAATAATAATAATAATAATAATAATAATAATTATGCAAAAAATTAAATTTTGACCATCAAAAAAATGGTATATGCATAAAAATGGTATATGCAAGAAAATGGTATATGCATAAACCAGAATCTGTTCTTGAGAAGAAACACATAAAATTCTCTGAGACTTTGAAATAAAAAACAGATCACCTTATCCCAGTAAGAAGACCAGACCTAGTATTGATAAACAAAAAAAAAAAAGAACTTGTCAACTGGTGGATTTTGCAGTGCCAGCAGATCACAGGGTGAAGCTAAAGGAAAATGAAAAAAATAGACAAATATCTGGACCTTGCCAGAGAACTAAAAAAGTTATGGAATATGAAAGTGAAGGTGATACCAATTGTAGTTGGTGCACTGGGAACAGTCCCAAAATGATTGGAAAAGGGTCTGGAATGTTTGGAAATCAGAGGAAGGATTGAAACCATTCAGAACACTGCACTGCTGCAATCTGCCAGAATACCCAGAAGAGTCCTGGAGTCCTGAGGAGACTTGCTGTCACTCAGACTCCAGTGAAAGACCATCAGCTAACACTGATGTGAAAACTCAAAAGGAGTAAATAATAATAATAATAATAATAATAATAATAATAATAATAATAATCGAGATAAATACGTATCACCCTATCCCAGCCAGGAGACCAGACCTAGTATTGATTAACAAAAACCGGTCCCAGCAGATCACAGGGTGAAGTTGAAGGAAAATGAAAAGATGAATAAATACCTGGACCTTGCCAGAGAATTGAAAAAGCTGTGGAATATGAGAGTGAAAGTGATACCAATTGTAGTTGGTGCACTTGAAACGGTACCAATAAACTTGGAAAAAAGACTAGAGGATCTAGAAATCAGAGGAAGAATAAAGTCCAACCAGACTACTGCACTGCTGAATGCGGCAAGAATACTCAGAAGAGTCCTGGAGACCTGAGAAGACTTGTTGTCACTCAGACTCCAGTGAAATACCATGTGAAAAACTCAAAAGTAGTGAAAATAATAATAATAATAATAATAATAATAATAATAATAATAGAGATATCACATGAAAATACTTGGATATGGATAAGAAGAGAAAACCTCAAGAGAGAAACTGAATCACTAATAATTGCTGCACAAAATAATGCCATAAGAACAAATTATATCAAAGCAAAAATTGATAAGACGCAACAAACAGTAAATGTAGATTGTGCGGTGAATGTAGCAAACTAGCACAACGGGAATACAAAACTAGACACGACTAGGTTAGGAAGGTGATCCACTGGGAATTATGCAAAAATTTTAATTTTGACCATAGAACAAAATGGTATATGCATAAACCAGAATCTGTTCTTGAGAATGAAACGCATAAATTCTCTGGGACTTTGGGGATAAAGACGAATCACCCCCATCCCATCCCAGAGACCAGACCTAGTGTTGATTGACAGAAAAAAAGAGAACGTGTCAACTTGTGGACTTTGCGGTTCCAGCAGATCACAGGGTGAAGCTAAAGGAAAATGAAAAGATGGATAAATATCTGGACCTTGCCAAAGAACTAAAAAAAGTTGTGGAATATGAGAGTGAAAGTGATACCAATTGTAGTTGGTGCACTTGGAACGGTCTCAATATACTTGGAAAAAAGACTGGAGGATCTGGAAATCAGAGGAAAGATTGAGACCATCCAAACTACTGCACTGCTGCAATCGGCTAGAATACTCAGAAGAGTCCTGGAGACCCGAGGAGACTTGTTATCACTCAGCTTCCAGTGGAAGACTGTCATATATCGCTGGTGTGAAAAACTCGCAAGGAGTGAAATAATAATAATAATAATAATAATAATAATATGGTATATGCATAAATCAGAATCTGTTCTTGAGAACGAAACGCATAACAGACTCTGGGATAAAAACGGATCACCTTATTCCAGCAAGAAGACCAAACCTAGTGTTGATTAACAAAAAAGAAAGAACTTGTCAACTGGTGGATTTTGCAGTTCCAGCAGATCACAGGGTGAAGCTGAAGGAAAATGGACAAATAACTGGACCTTGCCAGAGAACTGAAAAAGTTATGGAATATGAAAGTCAAAGTGATACCAATTGTAGTTGGTGCACTTGGAACGGTCCCAAAGGGATTGGAAAATCTGGACATCAGAGGAAAGATTGAGACCATCCAGAATACTGCACTGCTGCAATCGGCTAGAATACTCAGAAGAGTCCTGGAGACCCGAGGAGACTTGTTATCACTCAGCTTCCAGTGGAAGACTGTCATATATCGCTGGTGTGAAAAACTCGCAAGTAGTGAAATAATAATAATAATAATAATAATAATAATAATAATAATAATAATAAAATCTAAACCTGTCCTGGATAATGTCGCATAAAAATCTCTGGGACTTTGAGTTACAGACAAATCACCTAATCCCGGCCAGGAGACCGGACCTAGTCTAAATTGACAAGAAAAAGAGATAGACAAATATTTGGACATTGACAGAGAACAGAGAAAACTGTGGAAAAGGCGAAGGTCATACCAATTGTACTTGGTGCCCTTGAAACGACCCCCAAAGCTCTGGAAAAGAATTTGGGTGAATTGGAAATAATCATCCAAACTACACCACCGTTGGGATCGGCTAGAATACCCAGAAGAGTCCTGAAGACCTGAGAAGACTTACGATCGCTCATTCTCCAGGAAATCACCGGATATGGCAGGTGTGAAAACCTCATCATGATAATTTGTCCCAGAAAATGAGACATAAAATTTTCTGGGACTTTTCTTAAGACCATACTTAGTGTTGATTAACCAGAAAATGTGTTGCATAGGGCCAAACTCGGGTTGTAGAATAACTCGTTAGTAGTAGTAGTCGTCGTTAGTTCAGAAACAGCATACACAAGTCGTATAGTCACAAAGGGGTTGTTTATTTCTTTCTAGACTCGTGGGTTCTTTTTCAGAGAGAAGCAGAGAGAGAAAAAGAAGGAAGGTCAAATCATTCTATCGTAAATCATGTTCGTTACTACTATGCTAAACACATCACGGGGAACTCCGGAGGCTCCGTCTGCCACTTACGAAGGTCTAGCCGAAAAAGACCGATTTTTCTCTTCTTCCGAATTTCGTCGCGGAGTGGGAGGGTCACCCACTTTTGCTTCAGGTCAAAACCCGGAACTTCCATTTCTATCTAGTTCTGGGGTCATTCGTCGGTCAGTTGCTGGCCCCTCATTGAGTGTTTACCCTTCGAACTGTAACCTTTGTTCTTATTTCTTTTCTTCTCTTTCTCCAGAAATCTGATTACCGTTTTCTTTTCAATCCCCAAATTCCCCCGTAGACAATAATAATTACGCTACAAAGGACGTGTCATACCGTGCAGTGACCATAGAGTAAAAATAAAAGAAAGCGTAACAAATACCTGACCTTGCCGGAGCACTGAAAAAGTTCTGGAACATGATGCTGGCAGTGTTACCAATCGGGTTGGTGCCTTGGAACGGTCCCAAAACCTGTAAAAGAGATCAGAGGAAGAATCGAGATCATCCAGACCACAGCAGTGTTAAAATCAGCTAGAAGACTTAGAAGAGTATTGGATAGCTGATGTAAAAATAAAACTTACATTGAATGAAAATAATAGTTTTACTCGGTGAGAGCTTTACAAAACCAGGGTAACAGGTAGTTCTCATTAGGATCAAGTGACAGCAAGTCTCCTCAGCTTCCAATAACTTCATGCAAGATTATTCTATGTATACTCTCCTATCTAAGAAAAATGCTGTGGTCTTGACAAACTCATTTCTTACTCGATTTCTAGGTTTCCTATCCTATTTTCTAGAATAGTGGGGGTCGTTCCAAGTGCTCCAACTATGATTGGTATTACTTCATCCTGTCCGTCGGCTGCGGCGTTAGAATACACCGACTACATCTCTGCAGAGGGGTAAGACACCCCTAATGGGGCCACCTGTTGGCCGCTGGTGGCGACCCGTGATGCTTAAGAATGGAACCTAGTTTTCTAAGCAGTCCATGACAAGCATCATTCCACTTAGGCCCTTACTTAGGCTAGCCGGGCGGTCGGAGTGGACCCCTCCCAGCAATCAGCTGATCACGTCAATCCCTAGCACCTATATGATTGCCCCAACCCTATTGCTCTTATGGCAAGCCCCAACCATTTTTATTATATGGGTGCTAGAAGGCAGTGGCTGAGGGTCTTCCTTTCCTGGGAATGACGTTAAACTATCTGATGGCGAGGTTCAGTTTGGAGGTCTGGGGAATGTGGAGCACCCCTTTATCACCATTGCTCCCTGGTCCACTCTGACTCGGAGTGGTAGTAACTTTTAGGGTCCCATCGCTGGGTTAAATAGAAAAAAGTGTTTATAAAAAAACTGAGAATGAATTAAGAATGAATTTATGGACCATATGACCTTTAGGCACCCCTTTTTGATCTCGATTAAGAAAGGACATGTTTTTCCTTTACACCGTCACTATCCGATTGTTGTAACAGACGCTTTTTAGATTTCTTTTGAATTATAAAACTAACCCCTAACACTAACCCCTAACCCTAACCCCTAACAAACAACCCGATATTGACGGTGTAAATGAAAAACATGTCCTTTCTTAATCGAGATCAAAGATGAGTGCCTAAAGGTAATATGGTCCGAATTTATTACAAAACTTTGTCGGCATTAAATGACTCACTGAGGTTGATATACTGTAAAACAAAACAAAACAAAACAATCAAAACAAAATTATTGCCATCTGATGATGATTCTGGGGTCAGAAAGGTTTTCGGGGCCCTAGATGTTTAAAAAAGGCATAAATTCCACTCAAAATCTCAAGCACATTATGCACCTGTACATTGCTTTCTCTCTGTATAATGCTTTCTGTAAACAAGCCCATTCGGTTACCCATGTG
>CM042151.1:4223254-4225754 GCA_023376005.1 Doryteuthis pealeii
AAAGAGAGAGTATTTTTTTATTTTATATTTTACCAGACGAGTCTGGAGACCAGGAGGACTTGTTATCCTCAGACCCTAGATATATGGTTGAAAACCACAAAGGAGGGAATACAATAATATTATAATAATATTAATAATAATATATAATTATGCAAATAATAATAATAATAATAATAATAATTATGCAAAAAATTAAATTTTGACCATGCAAAAAATGGTATATGCATAAAAAAATGGTATATGCAAGAAAATGGTATATGCATAAACCAGAATCTGTTCTTGAGAACGAAACGCATAAAATTCTCTGGGACTTTGAAATAAAAACGGATCACCTTATCCCAGCAAGAAAACCAGACCTAGTGTTGATAAACAAAAAAGAAATAACTTGTCAACTGGTGGATTTTGCAGTGCCAGCAGATCACAGGGTGAAGCTAAAGGAAAATGAAAAAATAGACAAATATCTGGACCTTGCCAGAGAACTAAAAAAGTTATGGAATATGAAAGTGAAGGTGATATCAATTGTAGTTGGTGCACTGGGAACAGTCCCAAAAGGATTGGAAAAGGGTCTGGAATGTTTGGATATCAGAGGAAGGATTGAAACCATTCAGAACACTGCACTGCTGCAATCTGCCAGAATACCCAGAAGAGGCCTGGAGTCCTGAGGAGACTTGCTGTCACTCAGACTCCAGACTACTGGACTGCTGAATGCGGCAAGAATACTCAGAAGAGTCCTGGAGACCTGAGAAGACTTGTTGTCACTCAGACTCCAGTGAAATACCATGTGAAAAACTCAAAAGGAGTGATAATAATAATAATAATAATAATAATAATAATAATATCACATAAAAAATACTTGGACATGGATAAGAAGAGAAAATCTCAAGAGAGAAACTGAATCACTAATAATTGCTGCAAAAAATAATGCCATAAGAACAAATTATATCAAAGCAAAAATTGATAAGACCCAACAAAATAGTAAATGTAGATTGTGCGGTGAATGTAGCAAACTAGCCCAACGGGAATACAAAACTAGACACGACTAGGTTAGGAAGGTGATCCACTGGGAATTATGCAAAAATTTTAATTTTGACCATAGAACAAAATGGTATATGCATAAACCAGAATCTGTTCTTGAGAATGAAACGCATAAAATTCTCTGGGACTTTGGGGATAAAGACGAATCACCCCCATCCCATCCCAGAGACCAGACCTAGTGTTGATTGACAAAAAAAAGAGAACGTGTCAACTTGTGGACTTTGCGGTTCCAGCAGATGACAGGATGAAGCTGAAGGAAAATGAAAAGATGGATAAATATCTGGACCTTGCCAAAGAACTAAAAAAAGTTGTGGAATATGAGAGTGAAAGTGATACCAATTGTAGTTGGTGCACTTGGAACGGTCTCAATATACTTGGAAAAAAGACTGGAGGATCTGGAAATCAGAGGAAAGATTGAGACCATCCAAACTACTGCACTGCTGCAATCGGCTAGAATACTCAGAAGAGTCCTGGAGACCTGAGGAGACTTGTTATCACTCAGCTTCCAGTGGAAGACTGTCATATATCGCTGGTGTGAAAAACTCTCAAGGAGTGAAATAATAATAATAATAATAATAATAATAATAATAATAATAATATGGTATATGCATAAATCAGAATCTGTTCTTGAGAACGAAACGCATAACATACTCTGGGATAAAAACGGATCACCTTATTCTAGCAAGAAGACCAGACCTAGTGTTGATTAACAAAAAAGAAAGAACTTGTCAACTGGCGGATTTTGCAGTTCCAGCAGATCATAGGGTGAAGCTGAAGGAAAATGGACAAATACCTGGACCTTGCCAGAGAACTGAAAAAGTTATGGAATATGAAAGTCAAAGCGATACCAATTGTAGTTGGTGTACTTGGAACGGTCCCAAAAAGATTGGAAAATCTGGACATCAGAGGAAAGATTGAGACCGTCCAGAATACTGCACTGCTGCAATCTGCCAGAATACTCAGAAGAGTCCTGGAGACCTGAAGAGACGTGTTATCACTCAGCCTCCAGTGGAAGACCATCAGATATCGCTGTTGTGAAAAACTCGCAAATAGTGAAATAATAATAATAATAATAATAATAATAATAATAATAATAATGATATAATCTGAACCTGTCCTGGATAATGAGACGCATAAAAATCTCTGGGACTTCGAGTTACTGACAAATCACCTAATCCCGGCCAGGAGACCGGACCTAGTCTAAATTGACAAGAAGAAGAGATAGACAAATATTTGTACATTGACAGAGAACAGAGAAAACTGTGGAAAAGGCGAAGGTCATACCAATTGTACTTGGTGCCCTTGAAACGACCCCCAAAGCTCTGGAAAAGAATTTGGGTGAATTGGAAATAATTATCCAAACTACACCACCATTGGGATCGGCTAGAATACCCAGAAGAGTCCTGAAGACCTGAGAAGACTTGCGACCACTCATTCTCCAGGAAATCACCGGCTATGGCAGGTG
>CM042151.1:4235754-4238254 GCA_023376005.1 Doryteuthis pealeii
ATGTACACTATTCTATCTTCCATTGTTTATGTATCTTGTTTATTCATGTGCTGTTTTATATAAAATGCTTTGTCCTTCAACCCTTGTCGGAGTTTGTTTGCGTTTTAACGAGTTGTGACTTTGTCATAACCTTTAAATCTTACAATATAATCCATACCTGGAAAACATTTCAAAAAAATTGAAGGGGGCGGGTGACGATTTTAATTTTTTCTGGATGATTTGACATGGAAATACCCATAAGGTCACAAGTATGTGTTATCCATCGAGGATCGAACTTGACTTTTAAGTAGAAATGGATTTGTGGACAAGACTTCTAACCACGACGACAATCTTTTCGCCCCACCGAAATTCAACAATTATTTTGTTTTATGTTTTGTTTTCTTTTAGTTGGATTCAAAAGACAGACTGAGATTGATAGATGGATTGATAGATAGATAGATAGATCTTGAAGAGACTGAGATAGATAAATAGATAGATAGATAGATAGTTATTTAAACGAATGAGATAAATAGATAGATAGATAAACTAACTGAGATACATAGAATAAAAAAATGATCGAAAGCGTTTCTCTGTGAGAGGCGCCTTCGTTAGCTTGGACATGCCAAGAGAATCGAAAAAGCACACATCCCAAAAGATCTTTTGTACGGCGAATTAGCAAAAGGCGCCCAATCGGTTGGTAGACAACGCCTTCGATTTAAAGATGTCTACAGGAGAGCTATGAGGATATGCCATATTGACACAAACACGTGGGAGGTAGATGCAAAAAATAGAGCGGCCCAACGTTAAGCAAGGCACGAAGAGGGATGACGTAGAGAGGAGAGTAGCCTCGACAGAAAAGAGAGCCAGAAAGAGAGAGAAAAGCCAGCAGCCCTTAGAAAGCATCACAGGTTGTGTGAATTCAGTGCACCAAAGACTGTCACTCAAGAATTGGCCTGCAGAGCCACTTGCGCAGATGCGGATTAATTTTTATTTTTCATTTTTATTTTTATTTTTATTTAGTTATTTTTATTTCTATTTTTTTTTCGGGACACTACGCCATCGTCCTTAGTAGACGGAAAGTATAAAAAAGATAGATAGATAGATAGATAGATAGATAGATAAACAAACTAACTGATATACATAGAATAACAGAATTGTTTTTTTACCTATTTTCTGATTAAAAAAAAGGAAAGTTTTCTCTCTCTCTCTCTCTCTCTCTCTCTCTCTCTCCTTTCCCTTTTTCTTCGCTCTATCTTTGTCCCTTTATTTCCCTCCACCCCCTGCCCCCCTTTTGATATTTCCCCAAGTCTACGTTTTCAAAATTTGTTGTTATAAATCCCAAATTGTTGATTCATTCAGATGAAGTCTTTCAAGAAATAAAGACGAAATATTAAGCCAGCCATGAATTAATTTGATTGCATTGTGTTGGCTTTTTTCTATTTATACTTTTTTCGATTTGTGGATTCGATCCAAACTGAGTTTATGTTTATATATATATATATATATATATATATATATATATATATGTGTATATATAATAATATATATATATATATATATATATATATCTCAAGGCATGTGTTATTAAACAATACGGAGTATTCCTTTGTCATTTTTTGTATTAATATTTTTCCAGTCTTATTCTTTTTTGAGTCTGGATCGAATTGATTTATGATATTTCCCATACTAATATCCCGAGCGCTTTCGACTGTTTCGCCAGTCGTCATCATGGGGTTACGTAATTTGGTTTTTAGTTAATTTTTTTTTTAGTTCTGTTATCTATGTTTTTATCAAATTTGGAGAGTCTATTATTTTTAAGAGGGGGGTGTTAGTTAAGTGTTAGTTATTAAAGATATTTAATATGTTGTCTCCGACTTTAAATGCTATTTTGTTAATGTTAGGTTTATTATTTATATATATATATATATATATATATATACACATATATATATATATATATATATACATATATATATATATCTAGGGGCCGGGTTAGCTCAGTCGGTAGAGCGTTCGGCTAGAAGCCACAAGGTTCCTAGTTCGATACCGGTCCCCGCCAACTCAGCGTATGAGTAGCACAGGGATCTGTGCGGTAAAGTAAGGAGTTGATGGAAGGTGTGGCGCTCCACCTCAGATGCTAAAAAACAATCTCCTTGGTCTAGCGCTATTGAAAAGGGGATAGACTCCCTCGCTGACTGGCTGATACCGACGTTAGGCTGCCTCGTCGACTTTACTTACTTATATATATATATATATATATAATACTAATAATATCATTATTAGAGGAAAAATAAAGGGTCTAACATGGTTTCAATCAAATTGAAATGATTTCTTCTTTTTAAAATATCTTTAATTTAACTAAGGAATTACATCGACTTAATTAACGTAGTCCTGAAGATATCATTCCAATTTGATTGAAACCATGGTAGATCCTTTATTTTTTCCTCTGATAATAATATTAGTAGTATTATTACTGCTCTGTAGTTTGAATATATTGAGCACTTTTGGATTATTTACTGAT
>CM042151.1:4243254-4248254 GCA_023376005.1 Doryteuthis pealeii
AATAAACAAAAACTTTTATGCTTAGAGGGTGAGCCAGACATGGAATGATAATCAGAAACTGTTGAACAGGCGCGCGCACACACACATATAAAAACACCCACCTACCCACACTCACATACACACACATGCGCAGAGAGTTTGGAAGACATAAGACAAAACCAAATGGACAGCTACTAGCAACAACTCCAGTTTCAGAGATCTTCTGTAGATGAGATTTTTATCTCGAATCTTAAGAATAAATCACAGGTTAACAAACAACACCATAGTTAAATTATTTTACTTTACACTTGCATTGTGATAGCCTTCAAAATCAACCACCAAACCAATATAAACACAATGCTTCAAGCAAATTATAAAACCCTTTATATATATATATATCTTATTATAATGGAGATTGAGTGTTTTTCTGTCTGTAACCGAAACTATATTACTACTCAAGTCACAATTTCCTTAGTTATTTACGTAACATTCACCGTGATTTTATTTTATCTAAACCCCAATTATGAATAAAATTGTTTTGCATTATTATTACTATGGTCATATCTACATACGAATAACATGCAATTGTATTTATAATATATACAACAAAATAGTGGTTTACAGTGTGAACGGGAAGGCTAATTTGCATATTGATATTGAAAATTTGATTTTAATAAATATGTATTTAGTGTTATTGATTTCTAATTATTTGGTTTTAACTTAATGAATATGAGCAAAAGTCTTGTGGATACATCTTAAAAGAAATGCATTGCCAAGAAGACATAATTGTAATTTTATTCTTTACTTCCTATTTTAACTGAATAGTTAAATTAAGAAAATAATTTAGCAATGAAAGACGAGATGAAAGAGTAAGCTTCAGGTGTTCTATTTTTCGATTATACCCCCCCCCTGTCTAAAATCTTTTTATCTGCATTCTTATTTAGTTTCATTAGCCTTTCTAATTTAATATAACATTTTATAACATTAAAACTTAAATACTTGCACCCGGAGGGTGCATATATTTGCTAGTATATATATATATATATATATATATATATATATATATATATATAAGTAGAATTAAACAAAAGGCACATCTCCTGTTTAACAATTTTATTTTTTATCTTTTCTAATTTTCTGCCAACTTTATAATGTTTGGGTGGAATTGGTGGATAAGTCCACCAAAGTTCAGTTCCCGAGTACTTTCAATATAAGTCGGCTTAATGAGACCAATGTAGTATATAGATTTAAATGTCCCCTAGGAGATTTTAGTCTCCCAGAAAATGATAATACATACATTGGATTCACCTCAACCACATTATCAAGGCGCCTAACCCTCAATTTAACAGACAATAGCTCTATTTCACAACACCTAAAATTACATTCATGCCCCCACTCTAATTACCGAAATATTCTAACGGAAAATACACACATTCTGCACAAAGAAAAAAATAAACAAAAACTCCAAATACTGGAAGCTTTATACATAAAACAATACAAACCATCCTTAAACAAAATTAATTTCCAATACAGTACACACATTCTAAAATGCCTATAACACCTTTCTCACCAATTCTTCTCCTTCCAGCCTCCAGATTAATATAATTTAAAAAAAAACTGGAATACATCACACCTGATGATGACACTTCGAAGTGCCGAAAGTACTCGGGAACTGAACTTTGGTGGACTTATCCATCAATTCCACCCATACATTAAAAAGTTGGCCAGAAAATTAGAAAAGATAAAAAAATAAAATTGTTAAACAGGAGATGTGCCGTTTGTTTAATTCTACTTGTAAAATGAAAGAATGCTGCCCAAATACACACACACACACACACACACACACACACACACACACATATATATATATATATATATATATATATATATATATATATATATATTCTATTCGAATATCATTTTCAGTGACAACGCTCGTTTCTTGTATTGCCTACAAGATATCTTGAAAGCTAATCCTACGCAGTTCGATACCTATTAATATCGATTAATTCGTCAAGAATCAATCGCTTTATCGATCACAGTTTCTGTTCATTCATACGGAATTTCAATCATTTATTTACCGATTCCTTCCCAATGCGTAAATGGAGTGAACATAATCACATAAAGAAAGTGATTCCTGATTGATGCGAAGACAGTAATTTTCAAGAGGAATATACTAAGACGTAACATTCGATTGCAATGCGAATACATTACGTGTGCCAGCAATTTACATGTCGAAGTACCTCTTAAAACATGCTAGAAGCGACTACCTGGCATTGCCTGGGTAGAGAGGGGAGCAAAAAGTTAGATCTTCAGGGTTAAATCCACTGAATTATTCATGATTAATTACAGCCGAATGCACGTGTGTATTTTTTGGCCAAAAATACACACGTGCAATCGGCTGCGATTAATGAATATCTTGATAAATTCAGTGGTTTTAACCCTGAAGAACCTTTATGGGGAAACTCGAGTAGGTTATTACTGCGTACCATTATATATATATATATATATATATATATATATATATATATATATATATAAAATGGACTCTCCCGTCGATTTTCGACGTATGAGGGTTCATACACAAAATGAACTCCCACATAGGGATTTGTTTATAGTGGTGAAGGCTTGTGTTGGACCATCCACACTTTTTGGCACAGTCGATAGGAAAGAATTGGTGCATCAAAGTTTGCCACAAAACCAATCAACGACCGACCTGAGGAATTTTGAATATATATATATATATATATATAATATATATATATATATCTTATTATAATGGAGATTGTGGTTTGTATGTCTGTAACCGAAACTATATTACTACTCAAGTCACAATTCCCTTAATTATTTACGTCAAATTCTCCATGATTTCATTCTTTTAAACCTTCAGTTATTAATAAAAATTGTTTTACATTATCAATACTGTTGACCATATCTACGTACTAATAACATGCAATTGTATTTATATATACAACAAAATAGCGGTTTACAGTTTGAACGAGAAGGCTAATTTGCATATTGATATTTAAAATTTTATTTTAATAAATATGTGCTTGGTATTATTGATTTCTAATTGTTTGGTTTTATCTTAATAAATATAAACAAAAATCTCGTGGATAAATCTTAAAAGAAATTTATTTACAAGAAGAAATAACTGTAATATTATCCTTTACTTCCTATTTAACTAAATAGTTAAATTAGGAAAATTTACCAATGAAAGAGGGGAGTAATGGAAAATGATGGAATAGTTAGTTTCAAAGTTGTTCTATTTTTCGATTATACCCCCTCTGTTGTAGATCTTTTTATCTGCATTCTTAGTCAGTTTCGTTAGCTTTTCTAATTTAATATGATATTTTATTATATCAAAACTTAAATACTTGCACCCGGAGGGTGCATATATTTGCTAGTATATATAAAGATAAATCTAATGAGTTAGATAAACCTACTAAAAGTTTCGCTTAATGCTCTTCAGGGCTAAGATCCGAAGAACATTAAACGAAACTTTTAGTAGGTTTATCTGACTAATTAGATTTATCTTTATTATTTGTTCTACTTAGGTATTGAGCACTTTTTACTTATTAGTTTTAGTTTCCTGGCGGTTTTGTATGGATTAATATATATATATATATATATATATATATATATATATATATATATATAAATTGTTTTTCTTTTGGCCAAATATTGTACCAATAGATTATTTTTGTTTGGTACGATACGGGTGATGTTTGGTAGTATATTTTTAAAATCAACCTATTTGCTGTGTTTTTTTCTCACCGCGAGGATTTACCAACAAGTTTGGTATATTATATATATATATATATATATATATATATATATATATATATATAATATATGTTTATTTAATCATAAGAAGAGTGTTTGGTATATCATTATATAATATATATATATATATATATATATATATAATATGGTAAATATATATATATATTATATATATATATATATATATATATATATATATATTATATATAATATACCAAACTCTCTTCTTATGATTAAATAAACATTTTTAATGCCTATATATATATTTATATTTATATAAGTAAAAGTCGTCGGGGCGGTCTAAAGTCGGTATCAGCCAGTTAGGTGTCTATCCCCTTTTCAATAGCGCTAGCTAGACCAAGGAGATTGTTTTTAGCATCTGAGGTGGAGCGCCACACCTTCCATCAGCTCCTTACTTTACCGCACAGATCCCCGTGCTACTCATACGCTGAGTTGGCGGGGACCGGTATCGAACTAGGAACCTTGTGGTTTCTCGCCCGTTCGGCGAGAAACCACCGACTGAGCTAACCCGGCCCCCATTATTAAAAATGTTTATTTAATCATATGAAGAGAGTCCCTAAAGTGCCGGATGTTAGTGACGGCGCAATATAAAAACGATTGCGCATGCGCGAGTCTATAGGATACGATTGTCTTTACAGTTCGCGTCTGATATCAGAGGTGACCCGAATCTGTCTATTGTGTACTATGCCATTGTTATTGTTTCTCTTGATTCGAACAAACAAGTCATAAATCAGATAACGAGTCTAATACTTCGCCCCCCCCAACATATTCCTGGCTGGATGCCCCACTATATTTTTGTTTTTTTGTTTGTTTTTTTGTTGTTTTTTTTCCATCATTTAGATGCATACATATATATTATCATACAAATACGCGAATGTATTGATTCTATTGCGTAGCTACTTACGCGAGTGTAGTGCTGCATTCGTTTGTATAAAAGTTAAAGCATGGTATTTTATGTCCTTGTGATTTATAAACTACATATTATTGAATATGATTACCAGAATACATAGATATTACCAGATAGATAGCTATTAAGTAGTCTGAGATGCGATAGATAGATAGATAGATAGATAGATAGATAGATATTTATGAGTAGCCCGAGATGGTAGGTAGGTAGGTAAAGAGATAGATAGATATGAACAGAATGTTGTAGGTAGATAGGTAGAGAGGTAGGTATGTAGGTAGGTGATGTAGATAAAATAAAAAGAAAGAAA
>CM042151.1:4251090-4263590 GCA_023376005.1 Doryteuthis pealeii
ACTTTTTATTTTAATGCATCTGGCTTCTAGGATCTGTAGGCGTTCTATTGTTTATTTTTGTAGATAATTTTTAGTATTTTCGTTTAAAGATTTTTCTAATTTCGAGGGAGGTGGATTTTCTGGGTGTTTTTTAATAAAGTGTTGTTTTTATGGAGCTTGTGTCGGAGAGATGGTATGTAAGACGGCGGGATAGTGTTGTTGTTTTGTATGGCCAATGTAGCTATTAGTGTATAGTTTATTTTCTGAGAGACACTCTCGGAATGGGCAAATGTATCTATATACTACGTTCGTTTGGCTTAGGGGATTTTTAGGAGAGTTTGTGTTATTTTTAATGAGGAGGTTGAGGTTTGAATTTAGTGTAGTAAATAATTAGTTTTATTTTCTGTTGTTGATCGACGGGTTTGACGTGTCTATGTATGATGTTGGTTATTACATGTTCGTCAGATTTGTAGTTTTATGTGTATTTGATTTCGGTAATATAGATTGATTTTGTTATTATTATTGTTGGGGTTGTTATTGTTATTTTTGTGTATGGTATGCAGGTATAGTTTTATTTGTTGATCTACGGTTTTGTTAGGGAAGTTATTATTTACGAGGGTTTGTTAATATAAGGAGTTCTTAATAAAATATTCTTTTTGGATGAGGAAATGTAGAAGGCTCTATGAATTAGATTTTTAATGAGGGCTATTTTATATTTAAGGGGGCATTCACTATGGTAATTAAGTAGTGAGGAGTTTTGGCTGGTTGCTTTTATATATTGATGTGGTGAATTCTTGTTACTGGAATCGGTAAGTACATCTAAAAGGGGATTTTTTTGTTTATATTATGTTCTATTGTAAATTTTAGTACAGAGTTTTTCAAGGGTGCATTTTAATTTTTTGAGTTCATCAGGGGATTGTGCAGTTATGAAAATGTCATCGACGTAACGTGTATATATGTATGGTTTTGTAATTTTGCTGTTAAATATTTTATTCTCGATATGGGACATGTAGTATTCAGATATTGTCGGGCCAAGTGGAGAACCCATCGAGATACCGTCTGTTTGTATATATATAAGACTGGAAAAATATCCATAACAAAAGAAAAAAGAATACTCCGTGGTATTCAATAACACATGTCTTACGAATAATTTGCTGCCAAAAATACACAAAATATATATATATATATGTGTGTGTGTGTGTGTGTGTGTGTGTGTGTGTGTGTGTGAGGAAAAAGGAGATGGAATGAATCTGACAGAATGAGGTAAAATGAGGGATGAAAGAACAAAAATGTGTAGTAAATTTCGCTGGAGATTTGACCTCAGCTTCTTCTGCATCATCCATTAAAGCAGAAGAAGCTGAGTTCAAGCCTCCAGCAAAATATACTACACATTTTTGTCTGAGTTTTTTTCTTTCGTTCCTTATTTCACCTCATATATATATATATTATATATATATATATATATATATATATATATATATATATATGCAGAAGAAGAAGAAGAAAACAGAAAAAGAAGAAGAAAAAGAGAAGGAGAATATTAATAATAATCTTATTATAATGGTGTGTTTTTTCTGTCTGTAACCGAAACTATATCACTACTCAAGTCACAATTCCCTTTGTTATTTACATCACATTCTCCATGCTTTTATTTTTATTTAAACCTAAGTTATTAATAAAATTGTTTTACATTACTTACACTGTTGACCATATCTACATACTAATAACATGCAATTGTATTTATATATACAACAAAATAGCGGTTTACAGTGTGAATGGAAAGGCTAATTTGCATATTGATCTTAAAAATTTGATTTTAATAAATATGTGCTTAGTATTATTGATTTCTAATTGTTTGGTTTTATCTTAATGAATATGAGCAAAAATCTCGGGGATGAATCTTAAAAGAAATCTATTAACTAGAAGAAATAACTGTAATTTTATTATTTACTTCATATTTTAACTAAATAGTTAAATTAGGAAAATTTACCAATGAAAGTCGGAAGTAACGGAAAATGATGGAAGAGTTAGTTTCAAAGTTGTTCTATTTTTCAATCATACCCCCTCTGTTCAAAATCTTTTTATCTGCATACTTATTCAGTTTCATTAGCCTTTCTAATTTAATGTGATATTTTATTATATTAAAACTTAAATACTTGCACCCGGAGGGTGCATATATTTGCTAGTAATAATAATAATAATAATAATCATAATAATAATAATAAAGAAGAAGAAGAAGAAAAAAACAAGTCACAATATTGAAAGAAAACAAAAAACTGAATCCGTCGAATATATATATATATATATATATATATATATATATATATATATCATTATATATATGCTCCCCATTCCCCTGGAGTTTCGCTGACGACCGCCAACTAAAGCGTAAACGCAACGCTCTCCTCTAAGGGATGCACTACTATTTGTCGGTCAATACATACATAGGGATGTGTGTATTAAAACAGTTAAAATCTCTCGCACATTCTGTAGGTGACTATAGTCTAGCGATAAACGTGTCTGACTGAGACTAAAGGTAGCTTACAAAAGCCTAGCCGCACTGAAGAGATTTGATAAGTCGAAACACGTGTCTATGGACGACTATATACATATATATATATATATATTATATATATATATATATATATATATATATATATGCGTGTGTGTGTATATATATACACTTGTACACATGTATGTAATCTATACATATATGTGTATATTGTATTTTAGTAAGTATATATAAATACATACGTATATGTAGGTACGTATACATACATGTATATGTGCGTACGGAATATTGAATAGAGTTATGAATAGTTACTTGCAGTTTCACGATCTACTACAATTACCATCTTCTCTTCCCTTAATGTACAAATCCTAAGTTACATCATAATAAAAACAAAAGCCAAAACATTTCTTTTTCTCTTCCTTTATTTCTTCAGTTAAGTAGACATAATAGATATTTATTTTCGTGTCCGCACTTGGAAATGAGTTCATATTTTTTTCTTTCAAAGACAATTATGATCAAGAAAAAAAAAATATCCATTCAAACACAGTCTTTAACGTTAACAACCGGCTTACCATCGTTTCTGAATTAGTTTTTACTCTACAAGTAGTTATATCCTACATATTGAGCATAGTCAAACTGTTATATATATATATATATATATATATATATATATATATATATATATATGTATATATATATATATATATGCTGATCAACCACCGTCTTTCTAAATCTTAACATTTTGACCGTCTCGTCTGATGATTGCAGTAAGAATAAAACGAATACAAACGAGATATTAAATCCGTAATATATAATATTTGATTCTTCTCTCTCTCTCTCTCTCTCTATATATATATATATATATATATATATATATATATATATATATCGTGGTATAGAGTCGTGGGAAATGGACTCGTTGATTCGAGTTCAATTTCTAGACGAAGCTGTTGGCATTTCACATAGCGCTAATACCCTTGGGAAAGGTATGAATCTCCCTCCAGCTATGGGTTAAATAGTAGGACAGACTGGGCCCTTCAGCCTTGGGTAGGTAACCAGTCTAGGAGAGGGATAACTGTAAATTCAAAATTCCTTCCAGCTATAGGTTAAATAGTAGGGCAGACTGGGCCCTTCAGCCTTGGGTAGGTAACCAGTCTTGGAGAGGGATAGCTCTGAGGCCGGTCGTTGATTGGGATTGTGGCAACCCTTGATGTACCAATTCTTTCCTATCGACTGTACCAAAAAGTGTGGATGGTCCAACACAAGCCTTCACCACTATAAACAAATCACTGTGTGGGTGTTCATTGTATGAACCCTCATGTGTCAAAAATTGACGAGAGAGTCCATAATATATATAATGAATAGAGAATGAATGAGAAAATGAGAAAAGTATTGGCATGAAAAGGTGTTCAATGCTAATAAAGCAGAGCAGATTTATCATCAATAAAAATCTTTTTTTTTTAAATCTCAACCATTTGACTACTGGTTTTTAAAATCTCAACCATTTGACTTTGATGATTGCATAACCATGAAACTTTAAGTTATGAGTCCAAATCCATAATATTACAATTGATTATATATATATATATATATATATATATATATATATATATAGTAAAGTTATTCTGAAGGATTCAGATATACCTACTAATAGTTTCGCTTAGTAGCTCATCAGGGCAAGAATCTGACTAAAAAGATTTGGAGCAATCGTAATTTTATTACAAAACTAATCACACCGTGATCCAATGAAATTAGCATTAAAAAAAAAAAAAGCAAATAAACCTGTTTATTTATTTTATATTCCTATTTCTATCTTTTTCCTATTCTACGTACCAGATCCCCCACCCATTTCATTTCTCGCAATCATATATTCTATCGCAACTGCCCTCCCACCACCACCATTAAATGAAAACAGCATGCCAACGACAGCCCACGTTCCTGTTCCATATTATAGGGATTCGTCACTCTGACTTTAACTTGGGAGACGGAGTTTGCCCCTATTTTAGCGAACAGCGACATCCCGAATACCACCACGTTAAAAGAAATAAATAAGCCGAAAAATAGAACAAGAAAAGAAAAGTTTCTCAATAGAACATCACAAAGTCCTGAAGAAGGTTTCCATTGTAAGTCGAAATGTTCGAAAATCAACAATAAATTTCCATCCACCATATTATCCCGGCTTTGTTTCTCCATTTTCTCCATATATATATATATATATATATATATATATATATATATATATATATATATTAGAAAGGAAGAAAAAACTGAACACCGTAATTCCATAATAAATTTATTTCGACTAAAATTGGGGCCTATATAAATCTAAGTTCATTTAATATAGCTCCCCAAAATTCAGTCTCATCAGATGGAAGATCAGGTTAATCTGATGAGACTGAATTTTGAATTATAAATGGATGGAGTACTCTATGGCGGCCTTTACATACATACATATATGTGTATCAAAACAGTTCTGTGGGGGATGGCAGCCGAGCGGTAAGCTGTCCGACTGCTTCTGAAACGATCCGGTTTCTATCTCGGCTGTAGGTAGATCACAAATGTCTAGCCACACTGAAGAAACTTGATAAGTCGAAACACACATATATATATATATACTTCGCCACAGAGACCGTGTTTCGGTGTTTCATGCCTTTTTATTGTGGCTAGACACAAGAACTACCTCTGACCAGGAGCGAAACCGACTGACTTTTCGCCCGCCCGATTCATTAACCCGTCGGCCATTTGACAGCTGCCGTAAAGGGGTGGGGATTAAAATATTAGATACATACATTTGTTTATATTTTATGATCACCACGGAGATTCAGTCTGTAAAAAGACGATCATTACTTTTTATAAGCTGGCAGTGAAAGTTAATTTAAGTCACCCCTAGAGAGCTCTACCAAATTTTAGGAGCATGTAAATATATATATATATATATATATATATATATATATATATATATATATATATATAATTTTAACATTCAAGCTCTCTTAGGGATTTATAAAAATCCTTGTATGAATATATATGTTTGCACCTACAAGAGCATACAGTATGGTTGTACAGTGAGATTTCGATGATTCCAAATAGAATCATCCCTTACTTACCAGTTATTTGGATTATCTATCTATCTATCTATCTATCTATATATATATATATATATATATATATATAAAGGGCAGTTGTGTGAATCTGTATGTCCGGAGGAAACTTCATAAATAAAACAATTAACGACAAAGTAAATATATATACACATTAAATATCACCAGGGCTTGGTTTTTGAGAAAGAATAATGAAGATTTGATTTATATTCGTGAAGATAATTAAAAAGATAAAATTTAAATGATAACAACATGGATTTTTTTTTGCATTTAATATTTTGAATAGTAGACATTATCGTTTATTTTCAGAGTGGCTGGATCAATGCAAGGTCTATTTTTTTTTTACATACGGATTTTAATGGGGCCTCCGGCGAGGATCCAACCCGCGATTCAACAATAATGGATCTGCGAGAATACCTTTTTTAGCTCCCTCATCTACCTAGGCGACGCCGGGTAGCCGCTTCTAGTCTTACATATATGCATATATATGTATGTACGTATGTATATATATATATATATATATATATATGAAATGACAAGAAAACATTACAACAAATCTAGGCTAACAATATCCACCTGAAATTATCGGACATCTCCCGGGGCCCTGGACAATGAACTGGAGCCGTGGCAAAGAACTCTCGATATGGGAGGAAGACCAATTGACAGAGATGGGGTCCGGGTACACATTCTTTTGTATAAGCAGGCTCATGGTAGCTGTATGGAATTGAGGTAAGGCAGCTCGAGCACCCCATCCTAAAGTGGCCTCTGCGTAAGCGGCACATGACGGACAGCATGGAAACATCTCTTACATCTGAGACTGACCCCATGTTTGACCTATGTGGCAGGGCTTGCCTGTCGAGGGTTGGGCTTCTCGGTCACATACGGTCGCATGCGAGTGGAAACCTAGAAAGGGGTCCATGTGTGACAGGAAATAAACAAACTTGAATCAGGGGACACTCGGCGTGCTCACATCCGAACTAGTTGTAGAAATGGCCTTATTCTGTGAAGAAGTGGCAATCACCATATATATATATATATATATATATATAGGTACATTGAGAGAGAGGAAGAGAGAGAGAGAGAAAGAGAGAGAGAGAGAGAGAGAGAGAGAGAGAGTCACATAGACAGACTGACAAACCGAGATAGATTGAGAAATAGAGAAATCGAATGCGAAATTCTTTATTTTTATATAGATGGGTATAAATATCGAATGCGATGTTAATAGTATACATCGATAGTTATATACATATATATATATATATATATATATATATATATATATATATATATATATATATATATATACATATACTCACACACAAACACACACAAACACACACACATATATATATATATATATGTGTGTGTGTGTGTGTGTGTGCGTGTGTGTGTGTGTGTGTGTGTACATTATTCAAAAGATCGAACGCGAAGTTAATAGGTACGAATTATATGAATAGCATATAAGTAAATTCGTATAAGTAAATTATAAATGTAAGTTATTCCTTCTTCCTCTTATCTCTCTCTCTCTCTCTCTCTCTCTCTCTCTCTCTCTCTCTCTCTCTCTCTCTCTCTCTCTCTCTCTCTCTCTCTCTCTCTCTTTCTCTTTTTATTCTTCTCTTCATCTTTTGAAAATTTTTAGAAATATGGCACGTCCGGTCGCTGGAGTCAATTTCTCGAATAAAGACATTTGCAAGAAAAGAAGAGAAAAGAAAAAAAACAAGACTTCCTTGTAAAAATATCAATGTTTCTTGTATCGTCTGCCATCGACGACTGCACTTGCATCTATTTTTGGGGGGCGTCGCTCAACCAAACGGATATTCAGCGTTCATTCATAAATTCTCAAGTGCTACCCGAAGTTTAAAAATATTTATGTCGACCTTAACAAAGCAGACGATATTGGTGCAAGGGAAAAAGAAAAAAAGAAAAGTAAAAAGAGACAAAAAAAATTCTCATTTGTACGTAATTGTGGCGAGAAGTAGTGGACTATTTTTAAACGGTTTGGATTATTTGTTTTTTGTTTTTTTTTCCTTTATTTTTTTTTTCTTTGTTTCTTTTGTTATTGTTTACTTTCGTTTCGTTACGGGTTATTTTTCCTAATCACCAAGATTTTTTTCCCAGTGTCCTGCTTATTTTTCATTGGTTCTCTACCGAATCCGCGAAGAGTCCGAGTTTTAAAGGCTTTACGGGCCGGGTTAGCTCAGTCGGTAGAGTGTTCGGCTAGAAACCACAATTTTCCTAGTTCGATACCGGTCCTCGCCAACTCAGCGTATGAGTAGCACAGGGACCTGTGCAGTAAAGTAAGGAGCTGATGGTAGGTGTGGCGCTCCACCTCAGATGCTAAAAAACAATCTCCTTGGTCGAGCGCCATTGAAAAGGGGATAGACACCCTCGCTGACTGGCTGATACCGACTTTAGGCCGCCCCGACGACTTTACTTACTTACACTAAGAAAGGCAATAAGCAGGCGATATCCTGCACAAACAGTCACAGATGCAGACGACGCTGATGACCTTGCGCTTCTTGTTGATACACCGGCACAGGCTGAGTCACTACTACATGGCCTGGAGGAGGCAGCAAAGAATATCGGGCTCTATGTGAACTCCGATAAAACCGAGTTCATGTGCTTCAAAAGAAAGGAGACATCTCCACACTTGACGCTAATCCTCTTAAGCCAGTGGAACAGTTCACATACCTAAGTAGTAATATCTCATCCACAGAAAGCGATGTTAATACACGTATAGGAAAGGCACGGGCGGCCAAAAACAAATTATCAATAATATGGAAATCCGATCTCACTGACAAGCTAAAGCGACAATTCTTCCAGGCTGTGGTTATATCAGTACTGCTGTAGGTGCACCACCTGGACCCTAACAAAGCGCCTTGGAATAAGCTGATGGGACCTGCACAAGAATGTTGCGTGCAGTCTGAACAAGTCGTGGAAGCAGCACCCCACAAGAAAGCAATTATATGACCACCTGCCCCCATCTCGCAAACCATCCGGTGAGACGGACTAGGCATGCAGGACACTGCTGGAGAAGAGGGACGAGCACATAAGCGATGTTCTCCTGTGGAAGCCAACACATGGACATGCTAACGTAGGACGCCCACTAAGGACCTACATTGACCAACTATGCGAGGATTCTGGATGCTGCGAAGAGGACGTCCCAGGAGCAATGAGTGATAGGGTAAGTTGGCGAGAGATTGTCATGGATATCCGTGCTGTTTGCGCGACATGATGATGATGAATACAGTGGTGCCTTGACTTACGAATGCCTCAAATTCCGACCGCCCTGTCGGCTGGGGCGTTAGAATACACCGACTGCACTTCTGCAGAGGGGTAACACCCCCCCCAATGGGGCCACCTGTCGGCCGTGAGTGGCAACCCGTGATGCTTGAGGATAGAACCCAGGTGGCTGAGCAGTCCATGACTTGCAATACTCCACTTTGGCCTTTGTCTAGACAGGCAGTCGGAGAGGCCCTCTCCGATCAATCGTCTGGTCATGTCAAGCCCTAGCACCTATATGATTGCCCCAGCCCTATTGCCCTTATGGCAAGCCCCAATCCGTTTTATCATATGGGTGATAGAAGGCGGTGTCTGAGAGTCTACATGTCCTGGGAATGACGTTAAAATCTATCTGATGGTGAGGTTCCAGTTCTGGAGGTTTGGGGAATGTAGAGCACCCTTACATCACCATTGCTCTCTGGTCCACTCTGACCCGGAGTGGTAGTACCTGTTAGGGTCCCATCTATGGGTCAAATAGAAAAATTGAGAATCCATTAAGAATGAATTTATTTCAAAATTTTATCGGTATTAAATGACCCACTGTGGTTGATATGCCGTAAAACAAAACAAACCAAATCAATCAAATTACGAGTTTTTTCAGGAAGGTGTTATGATTTTTGCGGCTATTTTTTGGCTTCAAGGGAGGGCACTATACAGTGGAGATCCCTTGCGTTAAGCAGAAGCTGCTTCTTAGTGAAGAAGCTTTTGGTTGTTCCTTGGTGTCTTTTAGTGTTGGGTAGAATCCTTTGGTTGTTCCTCGGTGTCCCTTAATGTTGGGTATGATCCTTTGGTTGTTTTTTAGTGTTGGGTATGATCCTTTGATTGATCCTTAGTGTTGGGTATGATCCTGTGGTTGCTCCTTAGTGTTGGATAGAATCCTTTGGTTGTTCATTGGTGTTCCTTAGTGTTGAGTATGATCGTTTGGTTGTTCCTTGGTGTCCGTTAGTGTTGGGTATAATCTTTGTTTGTTCTTGGTGTCCCTTAGTGTTGGGTAAATCCTTGCGTTGAGAAAAGTCCTTAGTTGCAGATTCGTTCGTCAGTGGCGCATACGTGGAAATTAACGTTTTTTAAATAGTTAACTAACGATGTAATTCGAGCTCTTGATGGGTAGCTTTAATCACGTGCCCAGACAGAGTCTATAAGTTAAGTGGTAGACCTCAGCACACCTTATATTACAAAAGGTCGTAGGAAATGGACTCGTCAACGCGAGTTCAATTCCTGGACGAAACTGTTGGCATTTCACATGGCGCTAATGCCCTTGGGAAAGGTATGAATCAATTCTTTCTCCAGCTATGGGAAAATAGCAGGGCAGACTGGACTCTTTAACCATGGCTAGGTAACCAGTCTAGGAGAAGGAAAACTCTGAATTCAAACCTGGCAAACTCCGCTTAAGAAATTGACCTTGTGTCGCATCCTGCTCGTGTGGAGGGGTTGGTAAATATATATATTACAAAATATTCCAACACTAGGTTAATTTTGAGCTTTGCGTTGAGAGCTAAACGTTTTAGGTACGAGTGAGATTTAGATACGCTTATGCTAATAAGTTCACTAAAAGCATTTAAGTCTCCAAATTTATTACGCCAGAGAAAAATATTATCTATAAAAAAATAACCATTAAAATATATTACAGCACATAATTAATTATATTTTATTTCATTATTTTCATAAAATACAGTGCTATTTTTCTTATTTAAAAATCGTTACAAAAGTTATTAAAGTATTTTTCTCAGAGTGGGGCTCGAATGGATTAGTGTCATTTTAGTTTATCTAAATAGGGTAAATTTATTTGATAAACAAGGAAATTGAATTAAAAGTCGAACTAATTAAACTCGTATGTCAAGGTACGGCTATATTACTTTGGGGAAAGAATAATTTGTAGGTATGACCAAAATTTCGGTACGACAGCTCTTCTTTCTTTAAACGTTTTGTATATATATATATATATATATATATATATATATATATATATATATATAAACCGGACAGCAAGGAACTCTATCCCCTTATCGCTTGCGTTAAACTAGGGAATTTTATTTTTGCTGACATAGAACGACACTCTTATATATATATATATATATATATAATATATATATATATATATATAGAGAGAGAGAGAGAGAGAGAGAGAGAGAGAGAGAGAGAGGGAGGAGAGATAGTGAGAAAATAAATGTATATACATAACTTAGATCAAATACTTACAACACACACACACACACACACACACACACACACATATATATATATATATATATATATATATATATATATATATATATATATATGGGCTAGGGTTAGAAATAACACCCTTCGGTACAAATTAGATGTAAGATCAAATGCGTTATATGTAAGTGTGTGTGTGCGTGTGTGTGTATGTGTCTGTAGAGAGAGTAAAATATTGCACATCTGATTCACTCTCTCTCTCTCTCTCTCTCTCTCTATATATATATATATATATATATATATATATATATATATATATATATATAAATGGAACAAATGGACATGCTACTATTAAACACACTCGCCTACCCGGATTTTAACAGCATGTCAAACCCACAAAAACACTTGAACTTTTATAATTCTTCTATAATGCTCCCTTTCTAATAATCTATCAACAATTTCTTCAAATAAGAAATTTTCTCCTGACGATGACCTAAGGTCGAAACTAGTTGAGAATAAACAACATACAAGAAATATTCCTGATTTCTTAATACTTTTTGTTCACACTATATATATATATATATATATATATATATATATATATATATATATATATATCCATCTCCTCTCTTAATATAAAACATGAAAATTTCTTTTCATGACATCTCTCCTTTACCTCTTACCAATATACACACACACCTCTCCCCTACCTCTTACAAATACACACACACACACACACACACACACACACACACACAATCTTGAGTTTTCACTTCCGCTGTCGTTTATCGCTACAGAAAAAAATTATTCACACACACACACAACACATACCTAAAAAATGCACAATGTTTCCTTCAATACACACACTAACAGCGCTACATACTCACACCTTAAAATAGAATATTTGATGTCATATTTCAAAACCGACTCCTTTTTTCAAACTTCAGAAATTTTTAAACAGACTGAATAACAAGGATTACCACTCACTTTTTCTCATCATTCTGTGATATATAATTTCTTATCTTATGCCCTGAAGATGATCTATTTAATAGATCGAAACACTGCAGCGTCGGCCAATAAACTCACCACTTAACCCATTTAAACCTGTGTTTTTTCATTTCTTGATATATTACATACCGTCGGATTTACTTCCTCTCTTCACACATATATATATATATATATATATATATATATATATTTTATATCATCATTTTTATAGTGAGTTCGAAGCATTAATTAAAATGTAATAATATATTTTTGAAGGCGTAATAATGCACATTTATGTTTAAAAAACATATTTATTTCTTTTTTTTTTTTTTTTTTCCTTTTATGAGTCCTAAATATTTTCAAGCTAATTCTCATCATCAGAGGATTGAAAGATTTTTTCATAATTTTCATCTGTATTTGATAAATTCAACTGTGTTGTTGGTCCGTTGAATGTTTGATCGTAACTGCGAAAAAAATTT
>CM042151.1:4268590-4277572 GCA_023376005.1 Doryteuthis pealeii
TAGCGTGAGAGAGAGAGAGAGAGAGAGAGAGAGGGAGGGAGAGAGGGGGGAATATTTGAAAAGTGGAGAGAGAGAGAGAGAGGGAGGAAGGGTGGAGGGACTGATAATAGCGATACTTTCCTGGCAAAGCGGGAACTGACTGATGGAGAAGTGGGGTGAAATGTGGTAGGGAAAGAAAAAAAAAAGCAGAGAAAAGGGGAAAAAAATGAATAAAAAAAATAAAAATAAAAACTGTGGTTCATTTACCCGGCAGCATATGATAGATAATATATTTTATCGCCGGCAATTGGGTTCGATCTCGCGCTTCTTATCTGCCAGTGGCGAAATTATGGCCGTATTTATTACTTTGGTTGAAATATTGAAATTAAAAAGATAGGATACGTAGCCGACAATCTTTGTGTGTGTGAGTGTATAAATATATATAAATATATAAATATATATATATATATATATATATATATATACACGCTCATTTACCCTCTGAGTGGTTCAGACGCTCACACAGATATACGTATCCTATCTCACGCATATACATATGGTGATTTCCGCTAACTTGAATCTCACGCGCGCACAGACGTGGAAAAAGCAAGGAATATGAGACGAAGATAAGAATTATCAATAAAAACCTTTCCGTTGTGTCGTCATGTTAACTTCTATTTTCGCTGATTCAAACTTATTTTCGATCCGAAAGCACTTTTCGCTTCGGTACAACAATGGACCAAAAACAAAAACAAAAAAAAAAAAAATAGAATGACCTACTAGGGCGAGTCAAAAGTTTTGCAATATATAGCTAACAAGAGGCCCAATTCGGTAGCTGCATTTTTTTTTTTTTTTTTTATTTATTTGATCGTAATAGTTGACGAACTACACTAGCATGTTGAGATGATGAACTCGCCTGATACTCGCCGAGTGCTACTCACGCTTTTAAAAAAAGAATGACCTACTAGGGCGAGTCAAAAGTTTTGCTAACAAGAGGCACAATTCGGCAGCTGCGGTTTTTTTTTGGTCGTGAAAGTTGACGAACTACACTAGCATGTTGAGATGATGAACTCGCCTGATACTCGGCCAGTTCTACTTACTATGGACGAAAAAAGAATGACCTACTAGGGCGAGTCAAAAGTTTTGCTAACAAGAAGCACAATTCGGCAGCTGCGGTTTTTTTTGGGGGGTCGTGAAAGTTGACGAACTACACTAGCATGTTGAGATGACGAAACTCGCCTGATACTCGCCGAGTGCTACTCACTATGGACAAAAGAAAAATGACCTACTAGGGCGAATCAAAAGTTTTGCAATATATAGCTAACAACAGGCACAATTCGGCAGCTGCTTTTTTTTGTTTTTGCTTTTTTTATTCTATTTATTTGGTCGTGAAAGTTGACGAACTACACTAGCATGTTGAGATGATGAACTCGCCTGATACTCGCCGAGTGCTACTCACTCTTTTTTAAAAAAGAATGACCTACTAGGGCGAATCAAAAGTTTTGCTAACGAGAGGCACAATTCGGCAGCTGCTTTTTTTTTTTTGGTCGTGAAAGTTGACGAACTACACTAGCATGTTGAGATGATGAACTTGCCTGATACTCGCCGAGTGCTACTCACTATGGACAAAAAAAAGAATGACCTACTAGGACGAGTCAAAAGTTTTGCAATATATAGCTAACAAGAGGCACAATTCGGCAGTTGCTTTTTTTTTATTATTTGGTCGTGAAAGTTGACGAACTACACTAGCATGTTGAGATGATGAACTCGCCTGATACTCGCCGAGTGCTACTCACTCTTTTTAAAAAAGAATGACCTACTAGGGCGAGTCAAAAGTTTTGCAATATATAGCTAACGAGAGGCCCAGTTCGGAAGCTGCGTTTTGGGGTTTTTTTGTTTTATTTATTTATTTGGTCGTGAAAGTTGACGAACTACACTAGCCTGTTGAGATGATGAACTCGCCTGATACTCGCCTAGTGCTACTCACTATGAACCAATAGAAGAATGACCTACTAGGGCGAGTCAAGAGTTCTGCAATATATAGCTAACGAGAGGCCCAATTCGGTAGCTGCGTTTTTTTTTGTTGTCTTTTTTAAAAAATTATTTTGTCGTGAAAGTTGACGAACTACACCAGCATGTTGAGATGATGAACTCACCTGATACTCGCCGAGTGTTACGCACTATGGACAAAAAAAAAAGAATGACCTACTAGGGCAAGTCAAAAGTTCTGCAATATATAGATAACGAGAAGCCCAATTCGGTAGCTGCGTTTTTTTTTAAATTTATTTGGTCGTGAAAGTTGACGAACTACACTACCATGTTGAGTTGATGAACCCGCCTGATACTCGCCTAGTGCTACTCACTATGACCAAAAAAAAAAGACCTACTAGGTGATCAAAAGTTTTGCAATATATAGCTAACAACAGGCACAATTCGGCAGCTGCGTTTTTTTTTTTGTTGTCTTTTTTAAAAAATTATTTGGTTGTGAAAGTTGACGAACTACACTAGCATGTTGAGATGATGAACCCGCCTGATACTCGCCGAGTGCTACTCACTCTTTTTTAAAAAAGAATGACTTACTAGGGCGAGTCAAAAGTTTTGCATATATAGCTAACGAGAGGCCCAATTCGGGGCTGCGTTTTTTTTTGGTCTTTTTTAAAAAATCATTTGATTGTGAAAGTTGACGAATTACACTACCATGTTGAGATGATGAACTCGCCTGATACTCGTCGCGTGCTACTCACTATGGACCAAAAGAAAAATGACCTACTAGGGCGAGTCAAAAGTTTTGCAATATATAGCTAACGAGAGCACAATTCGGCAGCTGCTTTTTTTTTTATTTGGTTTGAAAGTTGACGAACTACACTAGCATGTTGAAGATGATGAACTCGCCTGATACTCTCCGAGTGCTATTCACTCTTTTAGAAAAAGAATGACCTACTAGGGCGAGTCAAAAGTTTTGCTAACAAGAGGCACAATTCGGCAGCTGCGGTTTTTTTTGTCTTTTTTTGGTCGTGAAAGTTGACGAACTACACTAGCATGTTAAGATGATGAACTCGCCTGATACTTGCCGAGTGCTACTCACTATGGACCAAAAAAAAATGACCTACTAGGGCGAGTCAAAAGTTTTGCAATATATAGCTAAACGAGAGGCACAATTCGGCAGCTGCTTTTTTTTTATTATTTGGTCGTGAAAGTTGACGAACTACACTAGCATGTTGAGATGATGAACTCGCCTGATACTTGCCGAGTGCTACTCACTATGGACCAAAAAAAGAATGACCTACTAGGGCGAGTCAAGAGTTCTGCAATACATAGCTAACGAGAGCCCAATTCGTAGCTGCGTTTTTTTTTTTGTTGTCTTTTAAAAAATTATTTGGTCGTGAAAGTTGACGAATTACACTAACATGTTGAGATGATGGACTCGCCTGATACTCGCCCAGTTCTACTTACTATGGACGAAAAAAGAATGACCTACTAGGGTGAGTCAAAAGTTTTGCTAACAAGAAGCACAATTCGGCAGCTGCGGTTTTTTTTGGGGGGGTCGTGAAAGTTGACGAACTACACTAGCATGTTGAGATGATGAACCCGCCTGATACTCGCCTAGTGCTACTCACTATGGACAAAAAAAAAAAGACCTACTAGGCGAATCAAAAGTTTGCAATATATAGCTAACAACAGGCACAATTCGGCAGCTGCGTTTTTTTTTTTTTGTTGTCTTTTTTAAAAAATTATTTGGTTGTGAAAAGTTGACGAATTACACTACCATGTTGAGATGATGAACTCGCCTGATACTCGCCGAGTGCTACTCACCCTTTTTAAAAAAAGAATGACTTACTAGGGCGAGTCAAAAGTTTTGCAATATATAGCTAACGAGAGGCCCAATTCGGTAGCTGCGTTTTTTTTTTGTCTTTTTTGAAAAATCATTTGATTGTGAAAGTTGACGAATTACACTACCATGTTGAGATGATGAACTCGCCTGATTACTCGCCGAGTGCTACTCACTATGGACAAAAAAAAAAGACTTACTAGGCGAGTTAAAAGTTCTGCAATATATAGCTAACGAGAGGCCCAATTCGGTAGCTGCGTTTTTTTTTGTTTTTTTTTATTTGGTCGTGAAAGTTGACGAACAACACTAGCATGTTGAGATGATGAACTCGCCTGATACTCGCCGAATGCTACTTACTATGGACGAAAAAGAATAACCTACTAGGGCGAGTCAAAAGTTTTTTCAATATATAGCTAACAAGAGGCCCAATTCGTAGCTGCGTTTTTTTTTTGTCTTTTTAAAAAAATCATTTGATTGTGAAAGTTGACGAATTACACTACCATGTTGAGATGATGAACTCGCCTGATTACTCGCCGAGTGTTACTCACTATGGACCCAAAAAAAAAATGACCTACTAGGGCGCGTCAAAAGTTTTGCAATATATAGCTAACGAGAGGCACAATTCGGCAGTTGCTTTTTTTTATTTGGTCGTGAAAGTTGACGAACTACACTAGCCTATTGAGATGATGAACTCCCCTGATACTCGCCCAGTGCTACTCACTATGGACGAAAAAAGAATGACCTGCTATGGCGAGTCAAAAGTTTTCCAATATACCGCTAACAACAGGCACGATTCGGCAGCTGCGTTTTTTTGGGGGGTCGTAAAAATTGACGAACTACACTAGCCTGTTGAGATGATGAACTCGCCTGATACGCACCGAATGTTACACACTATGGATAAAAAAAAGAATGACCAACTAGGACGAGTCAGAAGTTTTGCAATATATAGCTAACAAGAGGCACAATTCGGCAGCTGTGTTTTTGTTTATTGTTTTTTTAGTCGTGAAAGTTTATGAACTCGCCTGATACTCTCCGAGTGCTACTCACCAGGTTTTCCACCATGGCTCCGAGCACGGTCTCGGAATCCACGGATTGCTGTGTATCAATTTTGTTCTTGCGATCGTTCTGTGTAATACCAGGAAGCATACGAAATATAAAAAAGTGAACATAAAAGAGCATAAGGCCCGGGTTTGTTATTATTCACTCAACGTCCCCTTACCTCATATGGTAGAGACGTATCAGTATCATTGACAGGTTAATTTCGCAAGGATTTTCCCGTGCTGTATCGTGGCCGAAGCAGTTGGTTTCTGACTATCCTGCTGAAGTCCCGGTTTCGATTTCTGTCGGAGGGAAATCGTTTGTATACATCGCTGATGAGGTTTAATAAAGTTGAAACAGTCTGTACGATGTTCTACACATAGAATGATTCTTTACCGAAATTCACTTGTCCTTATTATCTTCTATAATTATTGAATTTTATGCGATATACGCATTGTAATTGCCTTCAAGTAAAAATATAGATAATAATATATACTTTATCCAACAATGCTTCTAAAATAAACAAACATCCAAAAATCTTATATATATATATATATATATATATATATATATATTATATATACAACTTCATTGTCGATATTTTATGACACACCTTGAACATACATATATATATATATATATATATATATATATAGAGAGAGAGAGAGAGAGATATGATCAAAAAATCTGGAGAAGAAATCTTCCTTGCGACATAGACATTTTTTTAAAACAGTGTCGCCGTTTGCAGAGCTCAATGTGTGTTCTTATTGTCAGAGTCACAGAGCAAAAATATATAAGTAAAAAATATAACAGAAGACTTAGATTCTTTGCGTTATAGCCTATTTCACGCCTAGACTAATCTTCAGATGCGAATGATGAATTATCTACATATATATATATATATATATATATATATATATATATATATATATGTGTGTGTGTGTGTGTGTGTGTGTGTGTGTAATGAATATGCAAATACCTAGGTACCCCTCACTATATTCTGATTGGATAGTGCCCTCCATAAATACTCGACACTGTGGTGGTACAAGCGCCTACTAGCCTACTAGCAAAACTATCACGCTGACTGCTAGGAAGACATTCTGCTATTACTCCTACTCGACGCACCAGCTTCTGCTTACCTGCGAGAATATACCTTACTACAACTTTATAATATATCCCTTAACCCGGATATATATATATAATATATATATTATATATATAATATATATTATATATAAAGATTTTAAAAAATCTTTATTTCAATATCCCCGAGCAGAGCCTCATTATTTTATAGTATTATAAAAATATATATATATATATATATATCTTTATATCTGAAATGATTTTCAAAACATCCCGAGAAACAAGACGCAGCACGGGATCTAATGGAGTTTCACTATCTTTGCCGAGCAGAACTTTACAATCTTTGCCGAACGTTTGCATTTACATTAAAACATTCAACGGATTAACATCACAGTTGAGTTTAACAAATACAGATGAAATTTTTTAAAGAAATTGTTCAACTCTCTGAAGATGGGCATAGCCTGAAAATATTAAGGGAACATAAAAAAAATTTTTTTTAATTAAATAAATATGTTTTTAAACATAAATTTGCATTATTTCGCCTTCAAAAATATATCATTATATATATATATATTTGAATAGATTGCTGGTACAGGAGAACTTATATAATACTAAAAGTGGAGGAATCATATGTATGTAGGGGGGGTAATATTTTATTATAAAATAAAATATGAAATAAAGGGAATACGAAGGCCTTTTCGACCGGTACGTTTTCAATTATACACACCGCCGACGAATAAAACTCAGATTGTATAAGAAATATTCCTTAAGAACGAATGTATATATATATATTAGACAAAGACTAAATAACCACAAATCCACTATAAATCTCAAATCCTCGCATAGTACAATAGCACTTCATTTTAACAACTTATCACACAACCTGACACACCTCAAATGCATTTTAATAGAACACGCATTTCCAACAACGCAATCTAGAAAACAATCAGAAACTAAATGGATTCTAAAATTACAAACACACGCGAATGGATTGAACGCAGACATCGGAATTCTCCGTTATTATAAATATTTCACTGTCGATAACAACAGAGACAAGGAACAACAGTAATAACATTCATTTGATAAAGGGTATCTAACGAACCTGAAAATTTATGACAAAAAATAATTTAAAAAATAAGTGAATCCAATACTCCATAATATCGAGTTCTTTCATTTATATATTTTTAATGCTTCGTAATAAAGACGAACTTTTAAAAAAACATTTTTTTAAATATATATATATATATATTAGGGTTGGGAAGACACAAAGTCAACGGGGCTTGGTAACTGTCAGCTTCTCGCCTATGCGATTTTCAAACCAAATGAATTATTTAAGTTCGCATTTTTAATTATATACTATCGTGGTGTGTATAGATATTTACCAACTCCTCCGCACGAGCAGGGTGTTGATTTTTTTGTAATATAAGGTGTGTGTTAAAAGTTCACTCCTACTTATAGACTCGGCGAGAACCATGTGATCAAACTCTTGGCCAATCGCTGGCAGTACTCTGCTGCTGATACAATACTTAAACCAACAGTACTGGCCATAACTACTTTGAACCTTCGTGGACGACGGACATAGGATTAAATCACTGGACCTTTAACACTACGCAGGATAGGACTTATTCGCTTATCAAAGGATCCCATAATTCAGGACTTATACGCAGGATAGGACTTATTCACTTACCAAAGGATTCCATAATTCAGGACTTACTTACTTCAACCCGTTTTCAACTGGTCAAGGATGGCATTTAAAAACTTAACAAAGGTCAATTTCTTAAGCGGAGTTCAACAGGTTTGAATTCAGAGTTTTCCTTCTCCTAGACCGGTTGCCTAACCAAAGTTAAAGAGCCCAGTCTACCCTACTATTTACCCATAGCCGGAGAGAGTGTAGGATTCATATCTTTCCCATGAGTATTGGCGCTAAGTGAAATGCAATTAGCATGTCCAGGATTTGAACTCGGTGCGACGAGTCCATTTCCCATGACTTTAACCATTACACTACGCGCTTATTTTTGTTGTTGTTGTTGTTGTTGTTGTTGTAGTGTGTATATGTGTTTGTCTGTGTGTCCTAGTCAGTTTATATCTATTTACCTTTCTTCTTCTTTTTCCTTCCTTTCTTTTTCTCTCTTTCCTTCCTTCCCTCTTTCCTTCCTTTCTTCCTGTCTTCCTTCCTCCCTTGCTTACTTTTTTCCGATCTTCATGGTGCAAATAGACTTGTACTTTAATGTGTCACATCGTACTTAATACGACGACGGCTGCCCTGCTGTGTGAACTTTGCGTTGCCCTGACAGGGTCATCTCTTAGGTGACATATCAAAAAGATGCTTGCACGTAACGGCATTCGTGCTAGTGACATAACTGTCATCTTGTTACATTACACACACGC
The DNA here is from genome assembly GCA_023376005.1 of Doryteuthis pealeii. Lineage (NCBI taxonomy): Eukaryota > Metazoa > Mollusca > Cephalopoda > Myopsida > Loliginidae > Doryteuthis > Doryteuthis pealeii. The sequence goes on from CM042151.1 coordinate 4,276,908, forward strand.
ACACACACACGCACAGATATATCTATATCTATCTATCTATCTATCTATTAAAATGGATACAATAGAAACCTACTCGAGTTTCACCATAAGGATCTTCAGGGTTAAATCCACTGAATTAATTGAGGTACCGATTAATCACAGCCGATCACACGTGTGTCCACTGTATAAGATGTAATACGGTTATCTTATACTGTGAACACACGTGTGATCGGCTGCAATTAATCTGTACCTCGATTAATTCAGTGGATTTAACCCTGAAGATCCTTATGGTGAAACTCGAGTAGGTTTCTATTGTATCCATTTTTTAATAAATTGGCTCTACTTCGTATTGAGCACTTTGTATTTCTGATATCGCCGACTTAACCCCTGAATTTTGCACCTCCAACGATCGTGCCCATTTTTACCGGTAAGCCACCTGTTATCTTTATAAATACATATCTATCTCTCTCTCTCTCTCTCTCTCTCTCTCTCTCTCATTATATATATATATATATATATATATATATATATATATATTTCGTTAAACTGTACTGACGATTCTTGTCGGACGAGTTTTGTTCGATCCTTTCTAATGTTCTGGCCATCTTTTAATGTCAGGGTGGAAATGGTGTTGTAATCCACCAAATGTTTCATTACGAGCGCTTTTGGCATTTCCATCTGGCGCT
>CM042151.1:4277672-4302672 GCA_023376005.1 Doryteuthis pealeii
GGAGAAGAGATAGATAGAACAAAAAATGTGATATACTAACACCATAAGAACTTCCACATACCTCTATTTGATGATATCACCTTATCATAGTATCAATTTAACCCAAATTGTATATCTCATAATAATTAAGTATAGAGGTATACCATGATTATCTTTTCCTTAAACCATTACATTAACTATATTACAAGATATTTAGTAACAAAATAAAGAATAAAACATGTTACATATTAGTATAGAGTCACCCATAAACGTTTATCCAACTTTATTCTTTTGCTCTGCTTGAAGATTATAAATTTGATTTTTCTACTTGAATTTTTCACTGTTTATTAAGAATTTAATATACCAATCTAAATTGAATAGAAATATACCCAAATACCCAAGACAAGAAGCTTGTCGAAGGGAATTTGTGTTTGTTGGGTCAGTGGTTGTGTGGTGTGTGTGTTTTTAGATAGAAAGATAGAAGTATTAAGAGAGGAGAGAGAGAGAGAGAGAGAGAGAGAGAGAGAGAGAGAGAAGAGACCAGAGCAAGAGAGAGATGTAGGAGAGAAAGGATAGACAAATGCGATAAATAATGCTACAAAAAGTATTTACCAATCACTTACGAGGTTATCATTAATATAGGCTAGCTAAGTAATCCCAACTCAAAAAAATCGGAGATATAAAGGCCATTTTATAAGATCAAATACTAGGCATGGCTAAATGAGGAACAAAGTCAATTATTGAGACACCCACATATTTGTTTTACACTGTATTTCTTTACTTACCTCCGGGCTATTTTCTTATATATAAGTCTCAAAATCTAAGCAATTGGGGCATGGGGAATTGATTTTTGAGCTTATCCTCTCAGGTTTAATCGCAATTAGTATATCAATGGTCATATAATCCAACGTTGGCTGTCTATATTCGGGCCCATACTGGCGATTCATTGGATATAAATTAACGGCGGTCGGAATCCCAGGGGCCATCCCCCAGGCAACATCTGCCCTCGATTTAAAGGGGCAGGGTTGGGTTTATTGTCCACGCCTGAGGCACCCCCTTGAGGGGGAATGCCGACGGGATCGACGCAATTTTTCACCTGCCACTCCATGAGCTTCGGTTGTGGGTGGCCACGTTAATAGGGACTTTTGTGCCTGACCGTACAAGTGGGGTACGCGGTAAATACAGTATGTAGATATGGTCAACAGTGGCTTCGTACAAGTGGGGTACGTGGAAAATATCATGTAGATATGGTCAACAGTCTTAATGATGTCAAAGAATTTTGTTAATAATTGAAGTTTAAATAAAAATAAAATCATGGAGAATGTGATGTAAATAACTAAGGAAATTGTGACTTGAATAGTAATGTAGTTTCGGTTACAGACATAAAACCCCACAATCTCCATTATAATAAGATATATATATATATATATATATGTGTGTGTGTGTGTGTGTGTATGCATGCATAAATATACATGTTTATATATGAAGTAGTGAAACAATGTGTTTGAAATGGCAAAGGCCGACAATTTGTGAGGGATTATGCGCTTAATTAAAGTCATACCTAATTTTGTTAATTAATTAGTTATAACCAAATGAATTAGGCGTGCATATCGGTTTAAATGTAAAGCGTAAACAAATCAAGAAAAAGTCATCTCTGTATGTACATTTCAGCCCATTAGGCCTCATCAGTAGAGCTATAGACAGGGCAGTGCTTTGTATGTGATTCGAACCCTACCTGTCAGGCGGACATTCTAACCACTACACTAGCTGGCTTCCCCAGAATTTCTCGTTCATTTTAAACTGATATGTATATCGCACATTTTTTGGGTGACTTATGGCACGACAGTATGAAGTAGTCAAACAATGTGTTTATGTGCGTGTGTATATATATATAAATGTATATATATATATATAGTATTAAGGTGAATATAAGAATAACCTACTCCAGTTTCACCATAAGGATCATCAGAGTTAATTGCATTGAATCAATCAATATATTGATTAATTACAAGTAATTGCGGATGCGAATAATCCAAATAACTGCATTATTCTCTTCCGCAGATGCCTGTAATTAATCAATATCTTGACTAATTCCTTGCAATTAACCCTGAAGATCCTCATGGTGAAACTTAAGTTGGTTTTTTCTATACACTTATTGGTACTAAATCCGCTCTACTAATGTATTCAGGACTTTATATTCGTTATAACACTCACTTATTCGGTTAATACTTGTATCGAGCATCAGTATTGCGATTAACTCAATATTTTATTTCCCGGTGAATCATCTTGTTTAACACACACACACACACACACACACACACACATATATATATATATATATATATATATATATACTTAGTCTGAAAATCGCATAGGTGAAAAACTTTCAGTAACCAACACCGTTGACTCCATCTCCACGCCAACCTTAACTTTATATATATATATATATATATATATATATATATATATATATATATATATATATATTATATATGGTATTTGTGGAAAAGGTAACTTACCTGTGAAACAAGTCACAATGGTTAGTTGATGCAAGATTCACAATGATAAGGCAGCGATACTGCAATTAATCAATATCTTGATTAATCTAGTGGATTTAATCCTGAAGATCCTCATGGTGAGACTCGAGTAGGTTATTACCCTGTACCATTATCATAATATATATATATGTGTGTGTGTGTGTGTGTGTCTGTATGTGTGTGTGTGTGTTGAATACACACCACACACACACACAAATATATTAACGTGCTTCAATGCGCTACTGCAGGGAAACCCAGGATCACAGAAATGTTCATATATATATAATATATATATATATATATATATATATATATTTGTGTGTGTGTTCAATATATATATATAATATATATATATATATATATATATATGTATGTATTTTATATATATGTATATATATATATATATATATGTATATAGGTGAAATGTATGAATATAAAATGAGTTTGGCCATGTGCCTGTCTAAATAAAATATATCAGTGGTCTGAAGAAGCTCGTGGGCATAATCGCGAGTGGAAATGGTCCATAACCACGATACCCATGGTATTTAAGGCCTTTTTATTCCCAAATATATATATATATATATATATATATATATATACATGCATATATATATATATAATATAATATATATATACTCTATGAGAATTTCTGTGATCCTGGGTTTCCTGCAGTAGTGCATTGAATGCACCACTGCATAAAACCCAGCTTACCAGAAATTCTCATGCAATATATATATATATATATATATACATATATATATATATATATGCGTGTGTGTGTGTGTATCTGTGTGTGTCTTTGAGTGTGTGTGGGTATGTGTCTGTGTCTGTGTAATCAAGAATCATTAAGAGATAACATTGAATCGTAAATAACGATAGACAAAAGCTCATTACGAAAATGTTTTATATATTTTAATTATATTCTTATCTATGTAGTCGTCTGGATTCTCATAAGTATGTCTCAAGAGCATATACTTATATACTAATTGTTCGCATATTTTTCACCTATCTGTTATATCTATGAGTTAGCATGACCTAATTTGAAGCTATTTCGGCAAGCTATTTTATTTAAAAATAAAAGTACTGTTGAAAAATATAAAAATAAATAAAGAGATAATGAATGCAGAAAGCCATCAATGAAAGAAAGAAAAAAAGGGACACTATTTAATATGAAATGTAATGAATGAAAAATAGAAAGAAAAAAGAAGAAAACGTAAGAGTAAGAAGAGCTAAAGAAAAAAAGGGGTAGAATTATTGAAAGAAGATAAGGAATGAAGGACAGAAAACGTAAAGAAACGATATTCAATGTAATATATAGAAAGAAAGAAAGAAAGAAAAGGGAAAGAAAGAAGAAAGAAAGGGAAAAAGATATGTAAAGAAATAAAGAAAGTAAATGAAAGAAAGAAAGAAGGAAGGAAAGAAAGAAAGAAAGAAAAAAAGGAGGAAGGAAGGAAGGAAAGAAAGAAAGAAAGAAAGAAAGGGGAAAAGATATGTAAAGAAATAAAGAAGGTAAAAGAAAAATCAAAAGAAAGAAAGAAAGAAAGAAAGAAAGAAAGGGAAAAGAAAGAAGCGAAAGGGAGTGACAAAGAAATGAAAATGGGAATGAAGGAAGGAATAGAAAAACAAGGAAAAAGAAAGAGAGAAAGAAAAGTAATAGAAAGAAAAAAGAACGAAAGGGGAAAAGCTGTGTAAAGAAAGAAAGAAAGTAAAAGAGAGAAAAGAAAGAAAGAAAGAAAGAAAGGGGAAAACATATGTACAGAAAGAAAGAAGGTAAAAGAAATAAGTCAAAAGAAAGAAAGAAAGAAAGAAAGGGAAAAGAAAGAAGCGAAAGGGAGTGACAAAGAAACGAAAATGGGAATGAAGAAAGAATAGAAAAAAAGAAAGAGAGAAAGAAAAGTAATAGAAAGAAAAAGAACGAAAGGGGGAAAAGCTGTGAAAAGAAAGAAAGAAAGTAAAAGAGAGAAAAGAAAAAATAAAGAAAGAAAAGGAAAAGAAGGAAACGAAAGACAATGAAAAAGAAAAAAGAAAATGTAAAATGAGAAATGGATAGAAAAAAAGAAAAAGAAAAAAGAACAAAGCAATATAAAAACGGAAGAAAAAAGAAAAGAAAAACAGAAAAAAGCTATAGACAAAGAAAGAAAAAAGCAATAAAAGAAAGAACGAATGAAAATACAATAGAAAGAAAGAAAGAAAGAAAAGCAAAAGAAGAAAGAAAAAATAACGAAGAAAGAAAGAAAGAAAAGCAATAGAAAGAAAGAAAAGCAAAAGAAAAAAAGAAAGAAAGTACGAAAGAAAAGCAAAAGAAAGAAAGAAAGAAAGTACGAAAGAAAGAAAGTACGAAAGAAAGAAAAGCAACAAACAAAGAAAGAAAGAAAAGCAATAGAAGGAAAGAAAGAAAGAAAGAAAGAAAGAAAATCAATAGAAAGAAAGAAAGAAAGAACGAAAGAAAGAAAAGCAAAAGAAAGAAAGAAAATCTATAGAAAGAAAGAAAGAAAGAAAGAAAAGCAATAGAAAGAAAGAAAGAAAGAAAGAAAGAAAGAAAAAAAAAGAAAAAAAGAAAAAGAAAGAAATAAATAAAAGCAAAAGAAAGAAAGAAAGAGAAAGAACGAAAGAACGAAAAGCAATAGAAAGAAAGAAAATCCATAGAAAGAAAGAAAGAAAGAAAGAAAGAATGAAAACAAACAAAACAAAACAAAATAAAAGCCAAAAAAATATACATTTTAAAAACTAAAAAAAAAAAACTAAAAAAACAGAGAAATAAAGAATATGAAAAAACTCCCACCTTTAAAAATCAAAACCCGTAAAGTAACTTCTTACTACAACCGTAAATGTAAATTGAAAAGAAAGATTTTGAAGAGGAAATAATTGAATGAATAAATAAAAAAAAACGGTCAAAAAATAATAGTGAAAAAGAAAAGGGTAAGAAATAACATAAAAGAAACAACGTAATGAACTGTTATGAAAGAGAAAATAAAATGGCCGAGTGGCTCGAGGAGTTTATTAATAGATCGAAGCCAATCTACCACAATGCTACATAATACACCTCAGCGTTGGTCACATCAAAGGCTGTGCGATGGCAAGAAATACACCAGATTCGTCTTTCTTTCGTTGCTCGCACAACAGTTCTTCCGAGAATAAAAACAGAACGAAGCCACTCATTCGGGAGAGCGTGCCAATAATTCTTGGCAGCCATATTGGATTCCAGGTAGGAAGGGAGAAAGAGAAGGAACCAGATGAAATGGCAAGTGTCGAAGAAGGAATAATTTGATAGACAATGATGTAGATGTTGCGCAATTACTAACTACATCGTACAGACACAGGTACGCTTGATTATCGCTGATTTTACAAGCACGCGAAAGCAAAATAGTACTGAAACGCTTAAACGTTTCCAATCTTCTAGACAAATGTAAAATACTGAAAAAAAAAAAGAGAAGGCGGTTTATGTAATGGTTTTATCACCGTGGGGAAATAAAATTGGTGACCAGTGTTCAAATCCTGAACGAGTATAACACTATAATCTCCTTGTCGAAATAGAGATGAGATGATGACCTGTCAACTGTTCGTTACGTCTGGCACTCATTTCCGAATGAAGAGGTAACGTTGGTTAAGTTACGGCTCTTACTTCCGATGGAGGAATGATGTGTATAGCAGAAATATTTAATATGTGTATTTGGGCAGCATCCAAACTCCAAACATCACAGAAGAGCCAGAGAGCAGAACAGATGCCCGGCAACCAGGATCTACTATTGTAATACCGGACGAGGGAGATAAGTATACTAAATATTTATACATGTAGAATTAAACAAAAGACATATCTCCTGTTTAACAATTTTATTTTTGATATTTTCGAGTTTTCTGGCCAACTTTTTAATGTTTGGGTGGAATTCGTGGATAAGCCCACCAAAGTTCAGGTCCCGAGTACTTTCGGCACTTCGAAGTGCCATCATCAGGGGTGATGTGTTCCAGTTTTTTTTTTAAAATTATATTAATGTGGAGGCTGGAAGGAGAAGAATTAACGAGAAAGGTGTTATAAGCATTTTAAAATGTGTGTACTGCACTGGAAATTAATTTTGTTTAAGGATGGTTTGTTTTTCGGTAATTAGAGTAGTGGCATGAATGTAATTTTAGGTGTTGTAAAATAGAGCTATTATCTGTTAAATGGAGGGTTATACGACGTGACAATGTGGTTGAGGTGAATCCAATGTATGTATTTTCATTTTCTGGATTTCTGAATTCCACCCAAACATTAAAAAGTTGGCAAGAAAACTCGAAAATATCAAAAATAAAATTGTTAAACAGATGTGTCTTTTGTTTAATTCTACATGTAGAAATACTTAGTATACTTATCTCCCTCATCCGGTATTACAATAGCAGATCCTGGTTGTCGGGCATCTGTTCAGTTGACTGGTTCTTCTATGATGTTCGGAGTTTGGATGCCAATTTGGGGCCGAGAGATACCTTGCCTTTTGCCATTTGGAGTTTTTTTAGTAATAACACAAGACCGATTCTTTTTACTCATGAGTATTTTATTTCCCCCAAATTACAACTGCCGAGAGCAAGAAATATTAAAGTTTAATTAAAACTCGAAAACATTCAATAAACATGAAAATCTAAATATTAGGTTATAGAATAGTGATAAAAACTTAATGAATGATGAAAGTAAGAATACATTCAAAATAAGGCAAGATTACGTAGATTAAAGACAAAATCAATGTAGCACTTTGATTTAGTGCTTTTCAGTTTGTTTCACTGGCACGCATATGATATACAATCTGGGATGATTTGTTTTTGTTTGTAATATAAATTATTTATTTAGAGTAAGGTTTTAGTTACAAGGGATATTGTACTAGTTATTGTTAATCTTTAATACCGGAGACTATTAGTCTGGAATTAACTAGTATGTGCTAGTATTGTGATTGTTCTAGTTGTTTATTTCAAACAAAAGAATATTCAAGGGTTAACCAGGTCAAGGAGATGATGGGGGGAATTTTATATATATATATATATATATATATATATATATATATAGTCAAGTTGAAGTTTTTAAAAAAGACAGTTGAAGTTTCGGAGTTGAAGTCGAAAGACAGTCGACTTGGTTGAGTTTGTAGAGGGGGGAGTTGGGCAGAGTTGAGCCGAGGCGAGCATTTGGGCTCTCTCCCCCCTAGTTCGACTGGACCCAACGATGATAGAGTAGCAGAATAGAACCGCCTAGTGCTATAATGTCTTCCTAACCACTTGGACTATCACCCTAACCTGCCTTGTTTGTCTCTCTTTGTTTGATGCTGTTGTTTTACTTATGACATATGGGTGCGTTCCCGGACACGGCGTGGGGTTTGACGATAAGACGACCAGTGACAGAGATCGATCCGGACAGACTGCTATAGCTCATCAATATTCTCTTCGGACGTCCTGTACGTAATGATTCAGGGTATCGATCTGGGAGACTGCTATTAGTGGTGATCGATATTCTCCCAGACGACCTGAACAAGAATGGTGAAAGCGACGACGCGCGAACGCGGGACGCATGGGACTCTATGTGTCATATCAAGTTAAAAATATTATTAAAGTACGAACTATGAACAACAATTCTTACTAACATCCATGTTTAAAATTATTCATGGAATCCTATTAATAACCAAGGTTATTAATTTACATTCATAGTTACAATTGAGCGTGAAAGTCATATGTATAATTAGCAAGAAGAAATAATTTTAAATAAATTTAAAGATCATACGAACGACAGGGAAAGGGTTAGGATTAGAGAATTTCTTTTTCTATTTTATTGTAGATGTGTTTACAAAAGATATAAATTTAATGTCCTACTCTCTTCGCACCTTCTCCTAAACTCAATTTACACTCTGTACTCTGAGCCCTCCTTACTTCCCTTTGTCACGTATCATTCTTGCATCCAATCAAACGACGCCATGTGTCCATGCTAAATTATAACTATAACTTTTCCGTTCAAGAAGAGTAAAGAAAGACTGATTACAACAGCAATCATCATCATCATATCGCACGGATATCCATGACAATCTCTCTCCAGCCGTCCCTATCACTCATCATTCTCGGGAGGTCCTCTACGCAGCCTTCCAGTATCACAATGGTGTTTAATAAGCCTACGCTGCAGTGTTTCGGTCTGTTTAACAAACCTTCATCAGGGTTTTCATTGGTTTACAGAAAAATATGGAAAATATGTTCTGTAAAACGGAGACAATCTATGAAAAAGTTAAAACAATTCCCTTTTTGAGATTGTTTTTCTTTTTAAATAAAATTAAATTAAGAAAGTGATTTACATTTTTTAACACTTAAAATAAATGTCCTGCACACATTTGTGTTTGCTAATAAACATTTATATCCTTGGGTGCTGTGGATTTTACCACAGTGGGCACAAGATTTGTATCTGTTATTCTATGTACATTTGCCTTAAAGACTGAAGGAGGAGTTTCTGCTAGAGAAAGCTATGTAAAGAGGGTAGTTGTTTGTGGTCCTGTGGTTTGTTGGGAATATGATTCATTTGTGTATGTGAAGAACATGATCAACTTAAAATGGCTGCCAGGATAGAAAATGAAAAATACAGAAGTGATAAATTTCCCAATTACGATAAAATGACAGATGAGTGGAGGCTATTTTAGATTTTGTTTTACCTACATCTTGCGTACATCATGTAATTGTCAATACAGCGCCGGGGTCCAGTGGCTTCGGCCCTGGATCTTACAAGCTAATATCATTGATCCCAGGAGGCCATACCCCCAGGCAACACTCCTTGGCTTAAAGGGACAGGGCTAGAGTTATTGCCCAGTGCCTGAGGTGCTGACGGGATCAACGTATTTTTTAACTCGATAAGTCACGGCTTGTGGTTGGTCCCACATTAATATGGCTTTGTGCCTAACCCGTACACGTAGGGTACGTAGTAAATATCATATCACTGTCGATACTAAACACTTTATATTCACTAGGTACATTGATAAATGGACGAATCCGAAGGACATCTTCTATGCAGAGCTTTCTTCTGGTAAGAGACAGAATGGTCGCTCCCAGCTGCATTTCAAGAATGTCTGCAAGGATGATTTCAGGTGCTTTGGCATTGCCCCTTCAAGCTGGAAAATTTGACCCAGGAACGACCTCGCTAACGACAGGCTCTCCGTAGCGGACTGATTATGTCTGATGCCACCCTGGTGCAACACTATCAACCCAAGAGGTCCAGAAGAAAGCAGCGGCAACAAAGCGCCGGCACGTCAACATCTTCAGGAACAGCCTTCACATGCGAGAATGTCTTTCGAACATTAAATTTTACACTCACAGGAGGCGCTGTAAAGTCAGGGGCAGAAAAACTATATTGGACAGAAATACTTGAACAAGACCGGAGAGCACATCGGCCGAAACGTTGTACAGATAACAATGAAGATGAAGAAAATAGACCAAATAATACAATTATCAAGCCTCATCTAAAAAGATTCAGAGAAAAAGATTCGCTTTGTTTTGTTCAATTGTAGTAAATTAGTTGTGGCATAAAGCCAGAAGTATGGGGCACCCAGTGAGACTCAAACTCACTAAGAGTTTTTTGATTGCTAACCATGACACCATAAGAGACAACAAATTGGATAAATTTACTTTACTTGTGGCACAAGCCCCGGTGTATAGGGCACTCAGTGAGACTCAAACTCATGACTGATGATGCAGAAAATCGGCTTGTTTATATGCCTTCCGGTTCTCACGATTTATCCTCGGAAGACAAGGTAAGAGTGAGGTCAAGCGCCGTCACTTACTCTCAAGGCTATCAGCTGCACTAATCGCCATTATGTTTCTACACTACCTTATATAAGTATTAGGGATCCAATAATTATGTAACAAAGGGTAGCCGGCAGTTTATACTACCTGAAATGCCAATGACATTGATAAACCATTTGTGAGTTTAACAGTTTATAATCTGTTAACGTGTGTCAATCTTATTGTTGCATAATGAGGAGGCAGGGGCTTATCATTTTTATAAGGTAGTGTAAATTTTAGAATAACTATAAAACGAATGAGAAAATAGAATGTTCACAGAGTCTAATAGTAGTATTTAATACAGAACCAGAGGCGAGAGAGTTCTTAGCTTTCCCAAAGGTATTTCTGCGAATATTAACGTAATAGCACGACTAGAAAATAGATAGATATGAACAAAATATATATATATATATATATATATATATATATATATAATATATATATATATTATTATTTTTACAATGGAAAGGAGTAACCTACTCGAGTTTCATCGATTGATTCTTCAGGGTTACATCAGTTGAATTAATCGAGTTTTCGATTAATCTCAGTTGGTATAATACATGCCCAATTTATCCTTTATAGACGAACGCTTATTTATATTTTCAAAGATTTATCGTGATCGTTTTTGTTTATTGGATTAAAAATTTTGATTAATTTATGGGGATTATTTTTTCAATTACTATTTAATGAAAGGTAGATTATGGGGTGCATTAATGTCCCATTCCAACGGGCATGTATCATACAACTGAGATTAATCGAAAACTCGATTAATTCAACTGATGTAACCCTGAAGAATCAATCGATGAAACTCGAGTAGGTTACTCCTTTCCATTGTAAAAATAAATTTTTGCTCTACATTGTATTGAGCACTTTGTATTTGTTTTTTCTCAGTCTTAACCCCTGGATACTGTGCGCTTCCAACGATCGTACTCATACCCACCGGTAAGCTACTACTCATACATTAACAAATATATATATATATATATATATATATATATATATATAAAGAATGAAATAGATCGATAGATATCTAATTCTGTTAATATCTATCAATCCAGATAGATAGATAGATATGAAGAGAATTAAATAAAAGAGAGAATGATATATATATATATATATATATATATATATATATATATATGGTGTGTCAAAAAAGTAACGGGATTTTTTGTACTTTTTGACACACCTTGTATCTGAAAAGAATTAACGTTTCATTTATTCTTTATTTCTATCTTGGTACATACAGCTTTAAACTTGGTACGTTTTTGACACACCTTGTATTCTGAATTAACGTCCCATTTTATTTTTCCTATCTATCCTGGTAAATACAGCTTCAATCTCGATACTTTTTTGACACACTTTATATATATATATATATATATATATATATATATATATATATATATATATATATATCCAAAAGTCTAGAGAAGAAATCTTCCTAACGACACAAGATTTTTATTTAAAAAACTTGTCGCAGTTTGAGAGCTCAATGTGTGATCTTAATGTTAGAGTCACAGAGCAAATATATAAGTAAAGAAAATAGACTATAATGCTAAATCTCTAAGTCTTTTGTTATTTCTTTACTTTGTATATATATATATATATATATATATATATATATATATATATGATAGATATATATATATAGAGAGAGAGAGAGAAAGAAGAGAGAGAGAGAGAGAGAGAGAGAGAGAGATGCACAGAATAAAATTGATAGATAAATAGATATCAACAAAATGAGATTGATAGATATAAACAGTAGATAGATAGATAGATAGATAGATAGATAGATGAAGGTCTCCACCCCTCTAACTGTGAAAGTCCCAGTAGAAAAAGATAGGTGGCATTAGGTTTAAAGTTAAAATCAGCCGTAATGCATTAGGTACAGGTCGCCATTTTGACTCTTCTCCACTATTTACGCAGTATGAGTGGAAATTTTGTCCAACGTTTTTTTCCAATACGATAACGCAGATCGATAAACAAGTAATGATGACTTTTTTGCTGGACTTCAAAACAAAATCCATGTATGGGTGACTGCTAGTTTATAATGAGGGGCTGCTTATTTGCTTGGGCACAAAAATACTTAGTTGAACTCTACACACTCAATGCATTTTACACTGTGATGAGAATATATATATATATATATATATATATATATATATATATATATATATATATATATTGTGTTTTGTTTTTATATATAAAGTTAAAAAAAACCCACATACATGATAAAACACTGCGTAGAATTATGGAACCTTGTGTTATTCTTACCCATAAAACCATACCCCAAAGACAAGGTTTCTTTAATATATCCCCTTATCTAGCGACACTTGTTGTCAGAAACCATAAAATCCCCTTCACATAACTTTTTCCGTTATTTACTTCCCATTAAAATAAAATTTAGGTTTATTGTTTTATAAATAAGATCTTTTTATTTTGTTTTGAATTCGGTTTTGAAAATAATAACCTTACATATATATATATATATATATATATATATATATATATATATATATATATATATATATATGAGAGTGAATAAATAAACAGTTTTGATATGGCTTTTTTTGGTCGACAATTTTTGGAGGATATGTGCTTAATTGAAGTCATACCTAATTTTGGAAAATTGATTAGTTAATAATTAATGAATTTTTAGGCGGGCATATATGTTCAAATGTAAGGCTAAACAAATCGAGAAAATTTCAATACCTGAATGTACATTTCGACCTATTATGTCTCATCAGCAAGGTTATAGATATGGGGACTGCTCCGTGTGTGACTCGAAACTAGGTATGATTAGGTATGACTTCAATTAAGCACATATCCTCCAAAAATTGTGGGAAAAAAAAAGCCATGTCGTGTAGCAAGTCAATAAAAAGTGGAATATAAATAATTTCAAAACATACGAAGAATCTGGGAATGGCCAGCTGGTGTAGTGGTTAGAATCTCCGCCTGTCAGCTTGGCAGTCGAGGTTTCGAGTCACACACGGAGCAGTCTCCCATATCTATAACCTTGCTGATGAGACCTAATAGGTCGAAATGTACATTCAGAGATTGACATTTTCTCGATTTGTTAGCTTACATTTGAACATATATGCCCGCCTAAAAATTCATTATTATTAACTAATCCATTGATACACCTTCTACATTATTCTTTTCTTTTTTGTCTTTTGTTTTGTTTTTTGATTTTTTTGTGTGTGCTTTTTTTTTCTTTTGCTTTTGCTTTTTGTCTTTTTTTAGGCATTGTTGACTTTTTTTCCTAATAGACAGGTTGATTATAACGTTGAGGTTATGACAGGGCCGTTCAGCTCCACCAAGAGATTTGACAAGGAAATTGTGACTTGATAGTAATATAGACAGTATTATAATACATTGCATATTATCAATTTGTTCAATGGGTGGAGTATGAGTTGATATGCTGCATAGAAAAGGACTATATTCCAGATAGATACTTATGTAGTCCGGGAATATGTGATATGAAGGTTTTAAAATGGTAACTTTCTCAAGAATACAATTGTTCAAAAAAGTTCTCCTGTTTAAATTGTGAGCATTTTAAGACCTTCATATCACATATTCCCGGATTACATAAGTGTTGTATACCCTTTTCTTACTTCTTACTTCTGGTCGTATTTATTCTGGCTATTTCTTCATCTATCTTGGTCTGGTCTCTTCTAAGGTCTGGACTTTCTTGGGGACTTCGGGTCTGGTTTCTGTTAGGGATTTTTCCTTATCAGAAGCCCTGTGTCATTGTTAGTTTTTAGGTAATAAGCACAAGACTTCGATTTACTTTGATGTTACTTTATTTTCAATCCCAACCCAGACATCTGCGCAGGTGAGACTTACATCCTACGAGCTCGGCTGCTACCTTCTAACTGACTGAAACTTACTATCTAAACCGGAAGAGAGGGTCCTCTCTACCGTTTCTCACGGTATCAACCGGAAGGTTAGGACTGAGGTCAAGCCTTGTCACTCATCCTTCAAGGCCGTGGGCTGTAGCTTATAACGGCCATTTTGATTTCTACACTATTGCCATAAATATTAGGTATCTAATAATTATGTAACATAAGGATCTATCTCGAAACTTCAATACAACATTTAACATTTTCCGAAGAACAAACTTTGAATATTGTCGGATTTATTTCCACATTTACCCCCATAACAGTATATATAATAGATGTTGAAGCGTACAGTCGAGCGCTTCCAATCTTTTTATCGACGCAAATGCAATAATTTTGAAAAGCTGAGCCAGTCGGAGAAGAGAAACCTGGGCAGTCGACCAAATATCTTACGAATAAACCAAATTTGGAGAGAGAGAGAGAGAGAGAGAGAGAGAGAGAGAGAGAGAGAGGGGAGGGAGGGGAGGGGGTTGCAAAGCAAAAGACAACGAAACCAGAGTCCAAAGAATGTTGTTATAATAAAAGATGTATTTACGTATTTATTAAATTTGGTAACAGGAGAAAGATTTGCCAAAGAAGTATGAATTACACAAATCACTTAAACGACGCGTCGAATGTCTTTTGCATACCATTATAAGAACTAGCAAAATAAAAAAACACCTCCGGGCGGTGTAAAAATAGATTTTTGAAAACATATTGCCTGAGGGTTGGGAGTTAAAAATTTAATGTCAGCGAGTTTGTACCCGAATAA
Organism: Doryteuthis pealeii; assembly: GCA_023376005.1. Classification (NCBI taxonomy): domain Eukaryota; kingdom Metazoa; phylum Mollusca; class Cephalopoda; order Myopsida; family Loliginidae; genus Doryteuthis; species Doryteuthis pealeii. Next base: position 4,292,606 of record CM042151.1, read on the forward strand.
GTCAAATCAACAAATTCATTACAGGATTTGGTTTGTTTGGTTTGTTTTGTTTTACGGCATATCAACCTCAGTGGGTAATTTAATGCCGATAAAGTTTTGAAATAAATCAATTCTTAATGGATAATACAATTTTTTTTATTAACACATTTTTCTATTTAACCCATAGATGGGACCCTAACAGGTACTACCACTCCGGGCCAGAGTGGACCAGGGAGCAATGGTGATGAAGGGGTGCTCCACATCCCCAAACCTCAAAAACTGGAACCTCACCATCAGATAGAGTTTAACGTCATTCCCAGGACATGTAGACCAGCAGCCACCGCATTCTAGCACCCATATGATAAAAAGGGGTTGGGGCTTGCCATAAGGGCAATAGGGTTGGGAAAATCATATAGGTGTTAGGGCTTGACGTGACCAGCCGATTGATCGGAGGGGGCCTCTCCGACCGCCCGTCTAGCCCAAGATAGGGCCAAAGTTGAGTATTGCATGTCATGAACTGCTCATCCACCTGGGCTCTATCCTTAAGCTTCACAGATCGCCACCCACGGCCAACAGGTGGCCCCATTGGGGGAGTATTACCCCTCTGCAGAGGTGCAGTCGGTGCATTTTAATGCCCCAGCCGACAGGGCGGTCATTAAAGGATTAAAAAATAAAACAATTTGAAATGTAAACTTTAAATATGTATTAAAATAAAACAAACTATATATAGATATATAATACCAGTTATTTATTTATCAAAACTTGTTTTAAAAAACAATGAGGACTGTCTAATGTTGCATGTTCGAATTTTCAGTGTATTTATTCTATGTTATGACGGTTTTGGGTAATGTGACGTAAGCAGTGACGTACATTTTGTTACAGACAAAAACCGGAAGCGAATCTCCATTATTAATAGATAAAATGTGTGATTCTTATGATACTTGTTCATTAATCTTCCAACCGTTATCATCTTGCAACACTCTGGTTATAAATGAGATCGCCCAAATCGTCCACGATGAATTGCAAAAATGTAAATCCTGATTTTTAGGAGTTGCTTATCCACCAAATTCTTATTTCTTATGAGTGTCGTCACCTCAGCTAAATATTGGACCATTCAGTTTTTATGATAAAAAAGAAAGGGGAGAAAAAAGACATGCTACACAGAAAAAATAGAATAAAAAAAGAAAAAAGAAAAGTAGAGAGAGCAGGGTGAGCGCCCAGAAAGTGATAATTCTAATCTGTTTCAATCGAAAAGACGAAAAGAAGGAAAGAAAGAAAAAAAGAGTGAGACAGAGTTAATGAAGATTATTATACTTTTTACATATTGAACTTTGAGTATATATAAAAAGATATGAAAACACCACAAAATGCTGTTAAAGTGAAAGCATTTTATAACAAGCTGATATTGAACAATATTTCGATTTTATAAAAATCATCATCAGAGCTTGTTTATACTCCGTGTTATTAAGAGCGGAGACAAAAGTCATATGAGTTCAAAACAAAAACCTTGACGTTGCAAAAAAGAATATGTTTTGAACTCATATGACTTTTGTCTCCGCTCTTAACAACACGGAGTATAAACAAGCTCTGAAGATGATTTTCATAAAATCGAAATATTGTTCAATATCAGCTATGTTATAAAATGTTTATCGTATTCATCGTATTCATTTCCTTTCTTTTAACTTATATATTGAACTATTTAGCTCTTAAGTAAATATATCAAATGTTGTAATGATTAAGTTATCATACTGTGGTATATCCACGGGTCCTGCTAGTAGTAATGATTGCGGGAAGTGGACATGGTGAACAAGGTTCAAATCCTTGACAAACCGGTTTATTATTTATCTGATTTTTTTAGATGAGGCTTGATGTGTATATTTTGATTTTTCAGGCTGTTGTCCTCATCATGTTTTTACATACCACAATAAAGATGAGGGAAACAGTCCAAAAATCAAATAATAAGCCTGTTTTTATTTCACATTGGACTAATACCCTTGAGTAACTTTCCCAGCAGGGGCAGACAATCGCTACACCATCAATGGAAAGTTATCCGCTAAAGCGTATGAGGCAAACCATTTTGCTGTAAGAGCTGAGATGATTCTGTGGTATGAACATAACTAAATAGATAGATAGATAGATAGATAGATAGATACCGAAGTGACTGAATGTTGGAAGGCGTGACATATTAAACGATAATTCAGAGAATAGATTTGCGAAAAGTGTTTAGATATAATTAACTCACAACTGATTGGTATAAGGTCAATGAATTGTTGTAGAGGAGTTAACACCCCTACAAGATGGACTGGCTCATAGCCTTATAATAGTCGACGTAACAGTGATAGAGAACGAAAAATTATATTCGGACAAAATCTCAGCGTTTGACTGCACAAATTTGACCCTCCTCATTCTTGTAAGTGTGTCTTTTTGAATTGTTCTACTTCTTGGTTTTTATGTAATAAGTATCTGTTAGCACAAGATATAAGTGCTGAATAAAATATATCTTAGCCTAATTATATCTCTGTGTATCTTTTACCACCACAACGATACAACTAAAGATTATACAATACAATAAAAACCTTAAACCCAAGGGAAGATAACTCTTCCAGCCAAACAAGGACAGACAACCCCACAAAATAATGAACACATATTTTATGTCTAAATAACTTTATGTTCTTGATAGATAGTTAAACTGCATGCTGAAGTTCCAAATCTGGAGATCTGGGGAATGTAAAGTACCCTTAATCGCCATTACTCCCAGGTCCACTCTGTCACAGTGTTCTAAAACCTGTTAGGATCCCATAGAGTTTGGTATTAAATCCAACATAGTCAAATAGTCAAACAAAGCAACCAGTTAACCAACTACCATTACAGACCAGAGTGCATCTGGGAACAATGGCAACGACGAGGTGACCCCCACCCACACTGCCCTGAACTCTAGTACTGGAACCTTACCGCTACTTTATATTATCTTATGTCAAATAAATCCTCCAACAGCGATTTAAATAATAATGTTTTTGTTATAACTTTTTTTTAAAATGATTGATTATGTTAATGTAAGTCTTTTAGATATTACTAAATGCGGAAAGATTGAAATGTGTAGTCTGTTTTTTTTTAATGGTCTTTTTTGTTTGTTTGCTTTAGGGGGTCCTGGGGGTCCGTTGGGGCGAAATGTTCGTGCCTGTGTTATTCAATTCGATTTCAAAGAGTAAAAAATGCCTTTGATCAGAATCAATTTCGCTAAAAACTTGACGCCATAAACCTGGACTCAACAAAACAAGACCAATAAACAAAGCCCTCGTTTCCGAATGAAATTCCACACTGACATACAATCCCACAGCCTTACCCCTACTCTACACTACCCTACCTGCTCCTGCGCCAACCTGACCCGACGCCCCCGCCAAAAAGCTGATCATAATGCATCAGAATTGAAGTTAGTTGGATGAAAATAACAATCTGACATCAGGAAAATATTTTGTCAAAACCAAAAAAAAAAAAAAAAAATTCGACGTCTACAAAACATACTGACTAAAAATGATTTTTAAAAACAAATTATACGTTATAGATGTGTTTAATGGCATATCAGCTCAGTCGGTAGAGCGTTCGGCTAGAAGACGCAAGGTGCCTAGTTCGATACCAGTCGTCGCCATCTTAGCGTATGAGTAGCACGGAGACCTGTGTGGCAAAGTAAGGAGCTGATGGTAGGAGGGCACTCCAACTCAGACGCAGAAACAATCTCATTGTCTAGCGCTAGGGATAAGGTTATAGACTCCCTCGCTGATTGGTAGATACCGACTTTAGGCCACACCGACGACTTTTTTTACTTACCACCCCTTCTGCACGAGCAGGATGCAACACAAGGCCAATTTCTTAAGCGTGGTTTAATTCAGAGTTTTCCGTCTCCTAGAATGGTTAATGAGCCCAGTCCGTCTTACTATTTATCTATAGCTGGAGGGAGAGTATTTGGATGCGTACCTTTCCTAAGGGTATTAGCACTTTGGGAAATGTAAACAGTCATCTTTGAGAAAGAACAGTAATGGTAGTATTTAACATATATCCGGGGTGATAAGGGAGTTCTTAGCTTTTCCAAAGGTATTTCTACGAAAATGAACGTATTAACACTACTGTAATATATATATATATATATATATATATATATATATATATATATATTATGGACTCTCTCGTCAATTTTCGACGTACGAGGGTTCACACACACAATGAACACCCACACAGTGGTTTGTTTATAGTGGTGAAGGCTTGTGTTGGACCATCCACACTTTTTGGCACAATCGATAGGAAAGAATTGGTGCATCAAGGGTTGCCACAAACCCAATCAACGACCGACCTCAGGAATTTTGAATTCAGAGTTATCCTTCTCCTAGACTGGTTACCTACCCAAGGTTGAAGGTCCCAGTCTGCCCTACTATTTAACCCAGAGCTGGAGGGAATTTTGAATTCAGTGTTATCACTCTCCTAGACTGGTTACCTACCCAAGGCTAAAGGGCCCAGTCTACCCTACTATTTAACCCATAGCTGGAGGGAGAATATATGGATTCATACCTTTATATATATATATATATATATATATATATATATATATATATATATAGAAAGATAGATAGATAGATGGGAGGTATCCAAAACCTGGTAGTAAGGGATGATTTTATATGGGATTTCTAAGATACACTGTATTATTATTGTATGATCCAGTATGTATAAAAGCAGTGAATCTTTAAATCACTAGATAGAGCTCAATGTATAATAAACTTTTTAGATTATATACCGACCAATATTTATCTTAGAAAGGAAGGAAAAACTCAACACCGTAATTCCATAATAAATTTATTTCGACCAAAATTGGGGCCTATATAAATCTAAGTTGATTTAATATAGCTCCTCAAAATTTTGTTTCATCAGATGGTAGATCAAGGTAATTTGAATTGCATAACTGAAAATTTTACTTCTCAAAAAAAAAAAAAAGAATGGAGAAAATTTTTAAAATAAACAGCGGATGTTATGATGGATGGAAATTTATATTCGATACTCGAGCATTTCGGTTTACAATGGAAACCTTCATCAGGACTGTGAAAATGAGAAGAAAACAAGGATTTATGTGGATAAAAGATGAATGTTTCGAATGAGAGATGAAGAGAGAGAGAGAGAGAGAGAGAGAGAGAGAGAGAGAGAGAGAGAGAGAGAGAGAGAGATATGAGCAAAAGAGAATAGATGAATAGATAGACAAACAGATAGATACATATATATCAAGAGAATGAAATATATATATATATATATAGTTCAATGAAGTAACAAATAAAAGTTTTTGCTTTTATTTATTTATTTCGGAACGGTATTACAACCAGAGGTTTCTTGCTGAAAGCATTCATCAGGTAAAACGAAACGGTTCCTTTGAATATATATATATATATATATATATATATATATATATATATATATATTCTCTTTATATTTGTTTCTCATTTCTCTACTAATTCTCACGGTATCTAAGTTTGAGTTTAACATGTGCCAATTAATCTTCCATGATATCGTCGATATCTCACTCAAAAACTGCTAGCCGTAATTTCTAACAGCTATTTTGATTAACCCTGCACAATTGTTAGGGTACTAACAATTATGTAACACACAATCGAAGCCTCAAGTTCGTAGGATTGCATATATATATATATATATATATATATATATATATATACCAACCCCTCCGTACGAGCAGGATGTGACATAAGGTCAATTTCTTAAGCGGAGTTCAAGAGGTTTGAATTCAGAGTTTTCCTTCTCCTAGACCAGTTGCCTAGTCTGCCCTATTATTTTTCCATAGCTGGAGGGAGAGTAGGATTCATACCTTTGCCAAAGGTATTAGCGTTAAGGGAAATTCAATTACCACGTCCAGGATTTTGAACTCGGGGCGACGAGTCCATTTCCCATAACTTTAACCATTACACACGCGCTTCCAATCGTAGGATTGCATATAAAACACACAGGCGCGCATGCGCACGCACACACACACACAATAAAAGAACTTTTACCAACGGACTTTTTCCCTTTTTATTTCACATATACATTTTTTCTCTAGTTGTCCACAATGTCATAGATAATGGAAGGGTTTTCTCCTTTTGATCTCATACACATATTCCCTCCCACCCCTAGTGTCCACATTTCTCTTAATAAATTCTATTTATATATATTAATACGCTTGTTCCTATGAAAACTCCTATATTTCCTATAAACTATGATATTGAATTAGAAAGGCTAATGAAACTAAATAAAGATGCAGAAAAAAGAAAGAGAGTGGGGTATAATAAAAAAAATAGAATAACTGAAACTCACTTATTCATCACTTCCGTCTTTCATTGCTAAATTTTCCTAATTTAACTATTCAGTTAAAATAGGATGTAAAGAAAAAAATTAGTCATTTCTTCTTGTCAATAGATTTCTTTTAAGAATTTTCTCCGAGATTTTTGCCCATATTTATTAGAATAAAACGAAACAATTTGAAATCATTAACACGAAGCACATAGTTATTAAATCAAATTTTTAATATCAATATACAAATTATCGCTATTTTGTTATATATATATAAATACAGTTGCATGTAATTAGTATGTAGATCTGGCCAATGCCGGGGGTCGAGTGGCTTCGGCCCTGGATCTTTACAAGTTAATAGCGTCGATCCCAGGGAGCTATCCCCCCAGGCAATACCTGCCCCTTTGACTTAAAGGGGCAGGGCTGGGTTTATTGCCCAGTGCCTGAGGCGCCCCTCTTGAGGGGAATGCCGAAGGGATCGACGCAATTTTTGTTCTTTCCCACCCATGAGCTTCGGCTTGTGGGTGGGCCCACGTTAAAACGAGGCCTTGTGCCCAGCACCTACAAGTGGGGTATGAGGCAAATACCTGTAGATATGGGCAAAAGTATTAATAATGTAAAAATATTTTATTACTAATTGAGATTTAAATGAAAATAAAAATCATGGAGAATGTGGCGTAAATAACTAAGGGAATTGTGACTTGAGTAGTGATATAGTTTCGGTTACCGACAGAAAAACACACAATCTCCATTATAATAAGACTAGAGGCGGCTACCCGGCGTCGCTAGGGTAGAGAGGGGTAAAATGTGTCCTGCAGATCCACTATCACTGAATCGTGAGTTGAATCCTCGTGGGATGCCCCATTTAAATCCCTATGTAAAAAGAATTTGCATTGATCTAGAAGCTCTGAAAATTAAAAAAATAATGTCTCCTATTTAGAATACTAAATCCAAAAAAAACCTCATGCTGTTATCATTTAAATTTTATTATTCAATTATCTTCACGAATATAAATCAAATCTATTATTTTGCTCAAAAACCAAGCCCTGGTGATATTAATGTGTTTACTTTGTCATTAATTGTTTCATTTTAAGAGTTTCCTCCGGACATACATATAGACATAACTGTCCTTTATATATGTATAGATAATTATGTTAATTATTTTCTTTTATTTTTTATTTTTTTTTTTTCTGCAAGAAGCAGTGCACTATTTAGCCAACAGCTCTTGTAGAGTCATAGAAAGATAAGAAAAATAATTTGATGATCAGATAATGGCGCTATGAAATCCTATATTCTAAGAATCACACATTACTATTCAACAATAAAAATTACAAATTCTCTTTAAAATATTTATATGGATCGGACCAATTTTTAGTTCACCTGAATAATAAATTCAATATTTAAATATCCGTGAAAAATTCGATTTTTTCACGCAGAAAAAAAAATTATTTAATTTTTATTTCACACAGAGAAAAAAAATATTTAAGCACACAAAAGATTGAAAATCTCTTAAAAATTAATTTCTTTAAAAAAATATTTTTGACAATTTAATAGAATATAGTACATACCAATTAAAAAGCAAAAAAAGTTTTCAAATAATAATATTATGACATTTTTTTGCACTTTTTATTTCCGATTTCATTATTTTTTCCTAAAAAAACTACTGCGTTGTATCTTATACAATTTCTTTGATATAGTCATTCAGACTCTTATCTTTATAGAAAAAAATTTAAAAAGTTTTCTGACAGGTCATTTTTTAAAAATCTCATAAAATAAAAAGTGGGGGGGGATAAAATATCCTATAAATGCCATATTTTGTTACCCAAAAAGCTAGGCATTTTTTTATTAACCTAATAATTTGTTACTTAGCTTTAAGATATGATACACAGTATTACGCTGCCTTTTTTTATTTCGTGCCTTCATAGTCTTAAGTGAAGCACAACTGATTTAATAAACAATAATAACATTATCTATTTACCGTAGCGAAACCGTTGAAGTTCTAATACAACAATGAATATATCCTAGTTAATAAGCAACTAAAAATAAACTATTGAAAGTATTATTTTTCTTCCTTTTCTTTTTATCTATATTCTTTCTCTATTTTTGTCTATTTTAAATGCTTCAAAGATTATTTTCTTGCTCACGTACGGAATTTACCGCATGTTAAAAAGAACAGACGGAAAAAGTTTGTACTAATACAGCTCAAAGCCTTACGGTCTCTGACTCAAAGAAATGATAACGCCGAGAAGAAGAAGAAGAAGAAGAAGAAGAAGAAGAAGAAGAAGAAGAAGAAGAAAGAGGGGGGAAGGAACATCAAATGTAATACAAGAAGAAGAAGAAGAAGAAGAAGAAGAAGAAAAGAAGAAGAAGAAGAAGAAGAAAAGAAAAAAGAGAGGAAGGAAATCAAGAAGAAGAAGAAGAAGAAGAAGAGAAAGAAGAAGAAGAAGAAGAAGAAGAAGAAGAAGAGGGGAAGGAACGTCAAATGTAATACAAGAAGGAACAGAAGAAGAAGAAAGAAGAAGAAGAAGAAGAAGAAGAAGAAGAAGAAGAAGAAGAAGAAGAATGGGAGAGGTGGAGAGGGAGGAAGAAAAAGAAGAATGAGGAGGAAGAAGAAAAAATAAGAAGGAGGAGAAGGAGGAGAGGAAAAAGAAGGAGAAGGATAAAGAAGACGAAGAAGAACAAAAAAAAGGAGGGTAAGGAGAAGGAGGAAGAACAAGAACAAGAAGAAGGAGGATGAAGAAGGTGAAAAAAGAAGGAGAAGGGGAAGGAGGATGAGGAAGAAGAAGAAGAAGAAAAAGGATGAGGAAGAAGAAGAAGAAGAAGAAGAAGAAGAAGAAGAAGGTGAGGGAAAAGGGAGGAGAAGGAGAAAGAAGAAAAGGGAGGAAGAGGAGGAGGTAGAGCAAGAACAAGAACAAGGGGTAGGAGGATGTAAAGAAGAAGGAGGAGGAGGAGGAAGAAGACGAAGGAGGGGGAGGTAGAACAAGAAAGAACAAGAACAAGAAGAGATGAGGGGGGGGGGATTAGACGATAATCATTTATTGAGAGAGGGGGATGACAAGAAGAAAGAAAGAAGAAGAAGAAGAAGAAGAAGAAGAAGAACGGCTGAGGATTAGACCATAATTATTCATATAGAGAGGGCGGGAGAATAGCTAGAAGAAGATGAAGAAGGAGAGCGAAGGGAGCTGGCAAGGAGATGCTTTTCTTTTTTTGCCCTTCTACGGCTTTTTTAGTTTTTTAAAGAAAACGAAAGGCAACAAACGGGGGGTGGAGGGTGGGGGAGTTGCGTATGGCGGCAATTATTTCGATTATTGACTGACTGAACTAAAATGGCGTCTCTCGTTTTCACCAGGCGCCATTTTAAATTAGCTGATTTTCCATTCTTCTTAGGCAGAAACGCGTCAATCGATTTTGGCCGACAGCATTGTTACATAATGGTATTTGTGCGAAATGAAATTGTTTTTATAATCAATAAAATATCAAATTAACTATTAATGCCAAAGGAATTCTTATTTTTTTATCGTTATGCTTGCATTCGGGCTTTTCATTAATACATACACATAAACACACATATATGTATATGTATATGTATATATATTGGAGGCAGGTATTGTTGAATAACACGGATTACTTCTTCTTCATAATCTTCAGTTATAGTTTTTTCTAGGCTTCTGGCTATTTTTCTCAGGTTAGGATCCAGTTGGTTTAGGATTTTCCCCATACAATCTAACACTAGCGCTTTCGACTGTTTCCTCAGTCGTCATCACCGGGAG
>CM042151.1:4307672-4347672 GCA_023376005.1 Doryteuthis pealeii
CCTATTATATAGAGATATAAAAAAAATGTCTGGGTAAGAAAGTTTGTGAAATCTATATATGTTTGTTTTAAAGACTTACTGTGTTGCAAATATTACTGCGACTACAGAAAACTAACACAACAGAACATGAGGGATTTTTGTTTTATAACGTATTAAGATATAAAATTGTTATTATTAATAGTTAATTAAAACCATATAATCGGGTATAAATCATTCTTATTAGTTGAAAATACTTGAAACTATGTAACTGTGTGCGAACAAATGATTGAACATAAATAGTTACTTGAAACCACAAGGTTCCTAGTTCGATACCGGCCCTCGCCAACTTGCCGTATGAGTAGTACGAGGATGTGTGCAGTAAAGTAAGGAGCTGATGATAGGTGTAGCACTCCACATCAGGGGCGAAAACAATCTTCTTGGTCTATCGCTAGTGAGAAGGGGGATAGACTCCCTCGATGATTGGCTGATACCGACTTTAGGCCAACCCGACGACTTTACTTTACATTTGTACTAATACTTTGTATTAGAGAAATAGATTATTAATTATATGCAAGTCTGATCTCACTGACTGGTTAAAGCGGTAATACTTCCAAGTGGTAGCTGTGTCAGTGCAACTGTACGGCTGCACCAATTGCTGCTCAACTGTCTTAAACAAATCGTAGAAACCGCACGCCACAAAAAAGCAAATTTACGGCCACTTACCCCCATCACACAAACCATCCTAGTAAGACGGACAATGTTGGTCACTGCTGAAGAAGCAAGGGTGAGCTCATAAGTGACGACCTTCTGTTGTTGGATTATTTTGGGTATATAAGGTGTGCTACAATACACCACTTAAATTTATAGACTAAGCGAGGCCACGTGGTTTAAAACTCAGCCAATCAACAGCCCGAATGCGTCGCTGGTTGACTACTTAATCACTGATACTGAGAGACGTCCATTTGCAATCATTGACGAAGGACTTGCAAGACCGAGGAGCACCAAGGAAGAACCAAAGGATTATTTACCAAGGTTCGCGCTCTGCTTAACACAAAAATGTCTCCGCTGGACAAGTGCTCTTGTTTGAAGCCTAAAAGATGACTACTAAAATCGTGACACCCGCGGAAACCTGCTCATGGACACGCTAATGTATGTCGTCCAGCAAATCATACAGAAATCAGTTCTGTGTGGATTCTGGATGGTGCACAGAAGATCTACCTGTGCAAAAAATGATAGGGACGGTTGGCGAGAGATTGTCATGAATACGCGTGCTGCCAGAGCAACATGATGATGATGATGATGATGATGTGTAGTATTAGATATATTATTTGTATTCAGCTGGAGTACTTGCTACTGTAAGATTCAAAGTCAAAATTGAACATACAACTCCGACACGGGTTGAGAGACAAAACATTTTATATAATAACAGCACAGGAATAAACAAGATACATAAACAATAAAATATAGAATAGAATAGTGTACATAAACATACATACATAAAAGTTACAGACATGAGACTAAGGATAGTCCATGCTGTATAAATCACTTACAGTGACGAGGGAGGGGACCGAACCCCCCGATAAAGGGGTAGATAGATGTTGATAATACACAAGAGAATATCAAGTGTTGGTTATATAGACATGTAATAGTTAATAACATAATAAGCGAATGCGACAAACTGGCACAAAAATACAGGAGCAGGTATAAGTGGGAGGGAAAAGAAATCTACTGGGAATTGTGCAAAAAACTGAAATTTGACCATATTGACAAATACTATATGCACAAAGCAGATTCTGCCGTAGAAAATGAAATACCTATAATTCTCTGGGGTTTTGAGATGCGCACGGATTAGAAGACTCAGACCTAGTGTCAATTGACAAGAAGCAAAAAGCTTCTCATCTAGTGGATTTTGTTGTTCTATCAGATCATGGGATGGCAATAAGAAAAAATTAAAAGTTGGAAAAACAGGTGGACCTGATCAGAGAGCTAAAACGCGGTAGGACATGAAGGTCACTGGGATACTAATTGTAGTTGGTGTTCTTGGAACGATTTCGAAAGACTTGGAAAAAGACTAGTAGAATTGTGTTGTAACCTAACAAAGGTTACTAAAAGAGAAATAACCAAACGGAGGTTGGAAATGAAAGTGAATTTTTATAACATTAATATAATACAATGTTCGCCAGCTGCGTGGGGAAAGTAAAGGATTCTATAACTCTGGACTTACTTACTTACTTATTTACTTTAAGTTCTTTACAACTGGCCAAGGATGGCGGCTAGATACTTAACACAATGTGAAACAAGGCCTTCACAAAACGTGTTCATCACGTCGGGGTCACCACTTGTGTGGGTTCAAAGTTATAACAAAGTCATAACTAGTTGAAACAACAAACTCCGACACGTTTGTGAGACAAAACATTTTATATAGATAACAACACATGGAAACGATACATAAAATACAGGATACAGACAAGATAATATAAAAGTACACATTCATGAATGGTAATACAAGATACAAATACATACCTAAATGAACATATAATATAAAAGTTACAGACATGAGACTAAGGATAGTCCATGCTGTATAAATCACTTACAGTGACTAGTGGCCATCGTTAAGGGCCGAAGCCCCAACGAGAAGGGAATGACAATTGTCTAACCCATGTGGGAACCTACGAGGAGAGGTAGAAAAGAGAAAGAGGAGTTTAAATTAGGCGCTTATATACTATAGCCCCTGGTGGCCGGCACGTAAACCCAGAGGGAAGATAACTCTTCCAGGCAAAGGGAAGATAATCCCCACAATACTATATAAATGTATGCAAAAAATGATTACTATTAAATAGGAATAGTTACTTCAAACGATATATCTATATCCATACATATATAAAGGGCAGCTTGTGTGTATCTGTTTGTCCGGAGGAAACTTCGAAAATAAAACAATTAACGATAAAGTAAATATATATATATATATATATATAATATATATATATATATATATATATATTAAATATCACCAGGGCTTGGTTTTTGAGCAAAAATAATAGAGATTTGATTTATATTCGTGAAGATAATTTTTTTAAATTAATTTAAATGATAACAACATGGATTTTTTTTCATTTAATATTCTAGATAAGTAAAGTAAAGTAAAGTCATTGGGGCGGCCTAAAGTCGTTATCAGCCAGTCGGCGAGGGAGTCTATCTCCTTTTCAATAGAGCTAGACCAAGGAGATTGTTTTTGGCGTCTGAGGTGGAGCACCACACCTACCATCAGCTCCTTACTTTACCGCACAGATCCCTGGGCTACTCATACGCTGAGTTGGCGAGGGCCGGTATCGAACTAGGAACCTTCTGGTTTCTAGCCGAACGGTCTACCGACTGAGCTAACCTAGACATTAACATTTCTGTTCAGAGTAGCTGGATCAATGCAAGGTCTATTTTTTTACATAGGGATTTTAATGGGGAATCCCATGAGGATTCAATTCACGATTCAGTAATAATGGATCTGCGAGACTAACTTTAAAAAATCCCCCACTGCCCAGGCGACGCCGGGTAGCCGCTGCTTCTTTTGTATATAAAGTATTATTAGTAGATTGGAATACTTGGAACCATAAAACTATGTTCAATGTATTTGCATTTTATAGGAGTACTTGATATCATAGAAGCATGTGGAAATAAATAGTAATTATTAGATATATATGATTTTATATGAATTATCAGTATTGGATAGGAATACTTGAAACCATTTGCTATGAAATGATTATTATTATTCCTTTCTCCACTTTTCTGATCAGTTCACTGTGAAGATAAAAATTGTTTCTCCTTTCTTTCTTTCTTTCTTTCTTTCTTTCTTTCTGTCCGATCAATTCTTTCTTTCTTTATTTCTCCTCTTTTTATTTATTTCTCCTTTCTTTCTTTCTTTCTTTCTTTCTCTTTTCTTTCTTTTTTTTTTTCTCCACTTTTCTGATTAGTTCATCTTGAAGTCAAAAACTTTCTTTCTTTCTTTCTGTTCGATCTATTCGATCAATTCGTTCTTTCTTTCTTTCTTTCTTTCTTTCTTTCTTTCTGTCTGTCCGATCTATTCGTTCTTTTTCTTTCTTTCTTTCTTTCTGTCTTTCTTTTTTTCCTCCACCTTTTTGATCAGTGCACATTGAAAACAAAAACCGATTTTTTTTCTCTCTTTCTTTACCCTTCATTCATTCTTTCTTTCTTTCTTTCTTTCTTCACTTCTCCCTGTCCAATCTATTCGTTCTTTCTTTCCAATTCCAGCCAAACTTTTCCATCCTACCTTTTTTACTGAACATATCTAATACGTTATCATTATAATCTCAGATTCGTTTTTTTAATTTTATTTCGGAACTACTCTTTCTTTCTTTCTTTCTTTCTTTCTTTCTTTCTTTCTCCTTCTGTCTTTCTTTTTTTTTCTTTCGTTCTCTACTTTTCTGATCAGTTAACCTTGACGAAAAAACCTTATTTTTTCTTTTTTCTTTCTTTCTTTCTTTCATTCTTTCTTCCCTTCTCCCTGTCCAATCTATTCGTTCTTTCTTTCCAATTCCATCCTATTTAGTTATGAGGATAGTTATTTGAAAACATATAATTGTGTGTACATTTTTAGTATTAGATAGTAGTACTCGAGACTATATTGCTGTGTATTAAGTAACTTTATTAAGAATAGTTACTTGACACTATTGTAGCGTAATTATTATGGTCTACGGAGAATTTGTGAATTGAAAGAAGAAAGAGAGGAAGATGAAATAAGAACAAACAAAGGTTAACATTTGGAAGAGTAAACACCCAACGGGGTAACAGCAATGACCGTAGAATAACCCCGGAAATAGATTTGAAATAAAAACGGAAGTTCCAAGTTTTGACCGGAAACGGATATGATGCCGGGACGAGAAACGAGGATAGAATCTGCCTTTTTGCCTTGGCTCTAGTGGGACTCTCCTGGTTCCCGGATGGGTTTGACAATAGTATTACTGGACATGATTTAGGATAGCATATTTTGACGTACCTCTCTCTCTCTCTCTCCTCTCTCTCTCTCTTCTCTCTCTCTCTCTCTCTCTCTCTCTCTCTCTCTCTCTCTCTCTGAAAAAGGAACCCACGAGCGTCAAAGAAATAAACAGCCCCCTGTGACTATACAACCTGTGTGTGTTGTTTCTGAACTAACGACGACTACTACTACAACTTGAGGTGACCTATGCAACATATATCGTTCTGGTACACTATAATTGTTTATTA
This sequence comes from Doryteuthis pealeii, assembly GCA_023376005.1. NCBI lineage: Eukaryota > Metazoa > Mollusca > Cephalopoda > Myopsida > Loliginidae > Doryteuthis > Doryteuthis pealeii. The sequence goes on from CM042151.1 coordinate 4,312,887, forward strand.
TCATTATTATTTGAAACCGTATGGAAATTATTTGTATTAAGATAGGTTATTTGAAGCTAGATTTATTTTATAAATGATAATTGTTATAAGGTACTTGAAAACATATAACTATGTGCAAATTATTTGTATGAAGAATAGTTACTTGAAGTTATAATTGTTTGTAAACAATATAGATTCAAGTAATTATCCTTATTACAAATAATTTTCACGCAGTTATGTTTTCAAGTAATAAATGTAGACTGTGCGATGACAGAAAGGAGACTGTAAACCACGTATTAAGTGAATGTACCAAACTTGCACAATAGGAATACAAAGTTAGGCACGACTGGGTTGGGAAAAGGATCCACTGTGAATTATGCAAAAGATTAAATTTTGACCATACAATAAAATGATATATGCATAAACCAGAATCTGTTCTTGAGAATGAAATGCATGAAATTCTCTGGGACTTCGAAATAAAGACGGATCACCCTATCCCAGCCAGGAGACCAGACCTAGTGTTGATTAACAAAAAACAGAAGATGTGTCAACTGGTGGACTTTGCGGTTCCAGCAGATTACAGGGTGAAGCTGAAGAAAAATAAAATAATGGACAAATACCTGGAACTTGCAAGAGAACTGAAAAGGCTAAGGAATATGAAAGTCAAAGTGATACCAATTGCAGTTGGTGCACTTGGAACAGTCCCAATAAAATTGGAAGAAAGATTGGGGGATCTGAGAATCAGAGGAAGAATTGGCCTTCCAGACTACTGCACTGCTACAATCGGCAATAATACTCAGAAGAGTCCTGGGGACCGGAGGAGACTTGTTGTCACTCACACTCTAGTGAAATACACAGCTAACGCTGGTGTAAAAAACAAAAAGCAGTGAAAAATGTGTAAACAATATAGCTAAATGGACCCATGGCGTACGTATATAGTGTTGAATTAATAGAGTTCTAAGTGACAATCAAGGGTGGCGGGTTTAATCCACCTACTACGGGGCGAAAATAACATAGGAACTGAACATAGTTTAACATTTATACTCGGTTATGGTTAACAGAATGAGAAAATTCCACCCCAATAGATTAAATTAAAGGGTTCGGTTTGGGGGTTCCACGAAGGCTCCCGATTACGACCTGAAGACTCTCGAGTTCGACAAGAAACACCTGAAGAAGAATGACGTTGGCATTAGATAACCCACAAAGGTTGATAGGCATTAAACAATGAAACCAATCCAAATCAAACCAATCAATATCAATATCATCTATCAGACTATAATATATATTGTTATTTATATATATATATATATATATATATATAATATATATGATTATAATATAGGTAGTCCTTTGTTTAGTATTGGATTATTGAAAAAAAGTGCTCGATTACTTTGTGTAAGAGCTGTATTTATTTTATTTATATTATAGTGTACAATACATTTAAGGTGCCATTGTTACCATTGCTTTCAAGGCGCATGTTAGTCACAAGGGTGGCTAACATACTGCTAGAAAACCAAAAGGTAATAATGGCGCCCTTGCTTAAAATATGTTTGTACACTATATATATATATATATATTATATATAATATATATTATATATATATATATATATAGATAGATAGATAGATAGATAAGTAGATAGATAAACAGGTATATGGAAACACACGATGCTGTTAAAATGAAAATAATTTTTATTCAAAATTATTCATATTGTTCAATTTAGCTATGAATATGTATAAAAATTTTTCATTTTAACAGCATTGTGTGTTTCCAATATTCTTTTATCTATACTTTATACCGTCGGATTCATTTCCTTAATATATATATATTATATATATATATATATAATATATATATATATATATATTATCAGACAGATTAGTGATAATAAAGATAGAATAGATAGATAGATGCAATCGTATAAGTAAAGAATATTAATACATGCAAATAATGAATAATTCAATATTGATGTCTAAGTGTATATAATGTGTGTTTATGCGTGGTGTAGAGGAATGAATATAAATGTAATATGTAACCAGTATACATACCTACATATATATATATATATATATATATATATGTGTGTGTGTGTGTGTGTGTGTGTGTGTGTGTTTAAAAAGGAATGATATTAATGAATACTAATATGTATATTAAGTAACTTTATTAAGAAATACGTTTACTTGACACTATTGTAGCCGTAAGTATATTATCCGTCTACGGAGAAATTTGTGTATTGAAATAAGAAAGAGAAGGAAGATAGAAATAAGACGAAACCAAAGGTTAACATTTGGAAGAGTAAAAGCACACCAAACGAGGTAACAGGCAATGACGCGTGAGAATAACCCGGGAAATTAGATTTGGAACATAAAAACGGAAAGTTCCAAGCTTCATTGACCGGAAACGATATGATGCCGGGACGAGAAACGAGGTAGAAATACTGCCTTTTCGCCTTGGCCTCTTAGTGGCGACTCTCCTGGTTCCCCGACGATGGTTTAGACATAGTATTACTAGGACATGATAGGGATAACAAACTTCCACACGTTTTTGTTTGAAGAAAAACGATTTTATAAATACAAACACAAGAAAGATACTTAAAATATAGGTACGACAACGATAATATAAAAAAGTACACATTAATGAATAGTAATACAAGATACAAATAGATACCTAAATGAACTAATAATATAAAAGTTACAGACATTGAGACTAAGGATAGTCCATGCTGTATTAATCACTTACAGTGACTCGCCATCGTGTAAGGCCGAAGCCCCCAACGAGAAGGAATGACAATTGTCTAACCCATGGTGACCTACAGGAGATGGAGTAGAAAAGAGAGAAAGAGGAGTTATAAATTTAGGCGCCTATATACTATAGCCCCTGGTGGCCGGCACGTAAACCCAGAGGAAGATAACTCTTCAGGCAGAGGGAAGATAATCCCCACAATACCATATAAATGTATGCAAAAAATGATTACTATTTTAATAGGAATATTACTTCAAACGATATATCTATATCCATACATATATAAAGGCACTTGTGTGTATTCTTGTATGTCCGGAGGAAACTTCGAAAATAAAACAATTTAAATAACGGTAAGTATATATATATATATATTAAATATCACCAGGGCTTTGGTTTTTGAGCAAAAATAATATAGAGATTGATTTTATATTCGTGAAGATACTTTTTTTAAAATTAATTTAAATGATAACAGCATGGATTTTTTTTTTTCATTTAATATTCTAGATAAGTAAAGTAAAGTAAAGTCATTGGGCGGCCTAAAGTCGGTATCACCGTCAGCGAGGGAGTCTATCTCTTTTCAATAGAGCTAGACCAAGGGAGTTGTTTTGCCGTTTGAGGTGGAGCGCCACACCACCATCAGCTCCTTACTTTACCGCACAGATCCCTGGGCTACTCATACGCTGGGTTGGCGAGGGCCGGTATCGAACTAGGAACCTTCTGGTTTCTAGCCGAACGCTCTACCGACTGAGCTAACCTAGACATTAACATTTCTTTTCAGAGTAGCTGGATCAATGCAAGGTCTATTTTTTTACATAGGGATTTTAATGGGGAATCCCATGAGGATTCAATTCACGATTCAGTAATAATGGATCTGCGAGACTAACTTAAAAAAAATCCCCCACTGCCCAGGCGACGCCGTGTAGCCGCTGCTTCTTGTGTATATAATGTATTATTTTGTATATAAAGTAGTAGATTGGAATACTTGGAACCATAATAATTATGTTCAAAGTATTTGCATTAGATAGGAGTACTTGATATTATAGAAACGTGTGCAAACAAATAGTAATTATTAGATATATATGATTTTATATGAATTATCAGTATTGGATAGGAATACTTGAAACCATTTGCTACGAAATGATTATTATTATTCCTTTCTCCACTTTTCTGTGAAGATAAAAATTGTTTCTCCTTTCTTTCTTTCTTTCTTTCTTTCTTTCTTTTTTTTTTTTTATCTTTCTTTCTTTCTTTCTGTCCGATCAATTCTTTCTTTCTTTATTTCTCCTCTTTTTATTTATTTATTCTTTCTTTCTTTCTTTCTTTCTTTCTCTTTTCTTTCTTTTTTTTCTCCACTTTTCTGATTAGATCATCTTGAAGTCAAAACTTTCTTTCTTTCTTTCTGTTCGATCTATTCGATCAATTCGTTCGTTCTTTCTTTCTTTCTTTCTTTCTTTCTGTCTGTCCGATCTATTCGTTCTTTTTCTTTCTTTATTTCTTTTTGTCTTTCTTTTTTTCCTCCACCTTTTTGATCAGTGCACATTGAAAACGAAAACCGATTTTTTTATCTCTTTCTTTACCCTTCATTCATTCTTTATTTATTTCTTTATTTCTTTCTTTCTTCCCTTCTCCCTGTCCAATCTATTCGTTCTTTCTTTCCAATTCCAGCCAAACATTTCCATCCTACCTTTTTTACTGAATATATCTAATACGTTCTCATTATAATCTCAGATTCGTTTTTTTTTATTTATTTATTTCGGAACTACTCTTTCTTTCTTTCTTTCTTTCTTTCTTTCTCCTTCTGTCTTTCTTTTTTTTCTTTCGTTCTCTACTTTTCTGATCAGTTCACCTTGACGAAAAAACCTTATTTTTTATTTTTTTCTTTCTTTCTTTCTTTCTTTCTTCCCCTCTCCCTGTCCAATCTATTCGTTCTTTCTTTCCAATTCCATCCTATTTAGTTATGAGGATAGTTATTTGAAAACATATAATTGTGTGTACATTTTTAGTATTAGATAGTAGTACTCGAAACTATATTGCTGTGTATTATTGTTGTACCGGCCGTTCCTACAGTGGAGAATAGACACCGGTTCTCACTATAAATAGTGAGACACCGAGTGGAAAGGTCGTACTGTTCCCGTTAACGACAAGCTAGTCGTACATGTACCATGATTGTAAATACACTAGTCTTATTTTACCCTATCTCGACTTGACTTCTTTTTACTGTTGGGACTAACATCACAACAGATTGGCGACGAGAAATCGAAACGAAGTCACTGAAAAAATCACCCAAAGTGATTAATATACAAGATCTTCACGGCAAACATCGAAACGTCGAAGACACCTGCTGAGGTTATGTTCGGGCGCAAGGTTAGATCGATTTTCCACAAGTTGTTACCAAGCCAGGATAGGACAAACCGAGAAAAACCGATAACAAAAAAACGGTATAAAGTTGGTGAAAAAGTTTTTTTTAAGATTCACAAAAACAATAGGACTTTCTGGGAGTCCGGCACTGTGGATAAACAAATAGGCAACATGGTCTATATGATTAAGGGACCAGATTTCGTGCACAAACGTCACACTAACCAAATCCGGAAAAAGATACTCGAACAGTGAGGTGACCATATCGCCCGAAGAGGACATCATGGACACAGTGTTTGATACTTTTCAGGTGCCCATACCAGAGACTACTCCTGAGAATAGGAGATCAAAAAAGAAAACGGAAATCGACTGAGTTGATTATGGTGAACCCCAAACAAAAACGTTATTAATCCCCAGACGGGGGATATTTCAAAGGGGTGTTGTACCGGCCGTTCCTACAGTGGAGAACAGACACCGGTTCTCGCTATAAATAGTGAGACACCGAGTGGAAAGGTCGTACTGTTCCCGTTTAACGACAAGCTAGTCGTACATGTACCATGATTGTAAATACACTTGTCTTATTTTACCCTATCTCGACTTGACTGTTGGGACTAACATCACAACAATTATGTAACTGTATAAAGAATAGTTACTTGAAGTTATTGTAGCGTAATTATTATGGTCTAAGGAGAATTTGTGAATTGAAAGAAGAAAGAGAGGAAGATGAAATAAGAACAAACAAACGTTAACATTTGGAAGAGTAAACACCCAACGGGGCAACAGCAATGACCGTAGAATGACCCCGGAAATAGATTTTAAAATCAAAACGGAAGTTCCTAGTTTTGACCGGAAACGAATATGATGCCGGGATGCTAAACAGGAGAGGATAAAATCTTCCTTTTTTGCCTTGGTTCTAGTGGGACTCACTTAATACCCGATTTTTAAGCCTTTTGTCTTTACAACACCGTACCGTTGGAAGAAAGAACCAGCTTAGAATCATCCTAATACCAAATTACCTTGTACCCCACCTAAGAATATATATATATATATATATATATATATGTATATATATATAAAAAATGGAAGTAAATCCGACAGTAATAATGTTGTAAAAATTGAAAAAACACAAGTTTCATTAACGAATGATGTTTATTAACCCTACGCTGCAGTGTTTCGGTCTGTTTTGATAGACTTTCATCAGGGCTTTCGTTGGTTTAAGGAAAAAATAAATTATTGATGAAAACAAAAGTCTGCTAGCCTCTGTTTTTGGTGTATGGCTGCTTTTGTTGATCTTCAAATGTGAGGAAGAAAAGACATACTTAAAATTGCTGACTAACATTGGCATCTTAATTTAAACTACGTGACATAATTTATCTCGAAAATTCTTTGGAGACTATATTTAATGAATGGATTTTTTTTAAATTCTACATCGGCGTATATATTAGGTTACAAAATAATGGCCGATTGAAGTGGATCGGGGTTAGTGGATCCTTTACGACGTGGCTCCTGGTTATCCGGTGGGTTTGACATAGAAGTACTGGTCATGATTTAGGATAGCATAATTTGATCGTACCCCACCCCTCTCTCTCTCTCTCTCTCTCTCTCTCTCTCTCTCTCTCTCTCTCTCTCTCTCTCTCTCTCTCTCTCTCTGATAAAGAACCCACGAGCGTCAAAGAAATAAACAGCCTCCTGTGACTATACAATTTCTGTGTGTTGTTTCTGAACTAACGACGAATACTACAATAATTTGAGGTGGCCTATGCAATATATATCGTTCTGGTACACTATAATTGTTTACAAATGTTTATTATCATTATTATTTGAACCCGTATGGAAATTATTTGTATTAAGATAGGTTATTTGAAGCTAGATTTATTTTATAAATGATAATTGCTATTAGGTACTTGAAAACATATAACTATGTGCAAATTATTTGTATGAAGAATAGTTACTTGAAGTTATAATTGTTTGTAAACAATATAGATTCAAGTAATTATCCTTATTACAAATAATTTTCACACAGTTATGTTTTCAAGTAACAAATGTAGATTGTGCGGACAGAAATGAGACTGTAAACCACGTATTAAGTGAATGTACCAAACTTGCACAATAGGAATACCAAGTTAGACACGATTGGGTTGGGAAGATGATCCACTGGGAATTATGCAAAAGATTAAATTTTGACCAAACAACAAAATGGTATATGCATAAACCAGAATCTGATCTTGAGAATGAAACGCATGAAATTCTCTGGGACTTCGAAATAAAGATGGATCACCCTATCCCAGCCAGCAGACCAGACCTAATGTTGATTAACAAAAAACAGAAAACGGGTCAACTCGTGGACTTTGCGGTTCCAGCAGATCACAGGGTGAAGTTGAAGGAAAATAAAATATGAAAGTCAAAGTGATACCAATTGTAGTTGGTGCACTTGGAACAGTCCCAATAAAATTGGAATAAAAATTGGGGGATTTGGGAATCAGAGGAAGAATTGGCCTTCCAGACTACTGCACTGCTACAATCGGCAAGAATACTCAGAAGAGTCCTGGGGACCGGAGGAGACTTGTTGTCACTCACACTCTAGTGAAATACCAACAGCTAACGCTGGTGTAAAAAAACTCAAAAGCAGTGAAAATAATTTGTAAACAATTATAGCTAAATGCACCCATGGCGTAACGGATATAAGTGTTGAATTAATAGAGTTCTAAGTGAAAATCAAGGATGCGGGTTCAATCCTGACTACGGGCGAAAATAACATAGGATACTGAACATAGTTTAAACTACTCGGTCATGGTTAACAGAATGAGAACAATCCACCCCAATAGATTAAATAAAGGGCTCGGTTCGGGGTTCCGCGAAGACTCCCGATTACGACATGAAGACTCGAGTTCGACAAGAAGGGTGATGTTGGCATTAGATAACCCACAAATGTTGATAGGCCATTACACAAAGAAACCAAACCAAACCAAACCAATCAATATCTGTATCCTCTATCAGACTACTGATACACACACACACACACACACACACACACATATATAATATATATATATATATATATATATATATATATATATATATATATATATAGTCCTTTGTTAGTATTGGTATTGAAAATAAAGTGCTCGATTACTTGTGTAAGAGCTGTATTTAATTATTTATCATAGTGTACAATACATTTAGTGCCATTGTTACCATTGGTTTCATGGTAGCATGTTATCACAAGGTGGCTTACATGCTGTCTGGAAACCAAAGGTAATAATGGCACCTTAAATGTATTGTACATATAATATATATATATATATATATATATATATATATATATATAATATATATATATATTCTAGATGGGTTGGGAAAAGATCCACTGTGAATTATGCAAAAGATTAAATTTTGACCATACAATAAAATTATATATGCATAAACCAGAATCTGTTCTTGAGAATGAAATGCATGAAATTATCTGGGACTTCGAAATAAAGACGGATCACCCTATCCCAGCCAGGAGACCAGACCTAGTGTATAGATAGATAGATAGATAGATAGATAGATAAAAGGATATGGAAACACACGATGCTGTTAAAATGAAAAATGTTTATATCATATTCATAGCTAATATTGAACAATATGAATATGATATAAAATATTTTCATTTTAACCGCATTGTGTGTTTCCATATCTTTTATCTATACTTATACCGTCGGATCATTCCTACACTTAACTTAATATATATATATATATATATATATATATATATATATATATATATATATATATAATATAGCAGACCGATGGATAATAGATAGATAGATATATAGATAGATAGATGGATGGATAGATAGATAGATAGATACAATCATATAAGTAAGAATATTAATACATGCAAAATAATGAATAATTCAATATTGATGTCTAAGTGTACATACATGTGTGTTTATGCGGGGCGTAGAGGATGAATATAAAATGTAATATGTAACTAGTATACATACCTACATATATATATATATATATATTATATATTATATATATATATATCTGTGTGTGTGTGTGTGTGTGTGTGTGTGTGTGTGGTGTTAAAGAATGCATAAGTTAATGAATACTAATATGTATTAAGTGTACTCCACTGTTTCGGTACTGACTGCAATCGAAAAACAGACAAACCATTATAATATGTAAATTTTTAAAACGAAATTAACAAAAGGAGAAATCAAGGAATAAAACGATAAAAATAAGAAATTAAATTAAAAAAAAAATCTGTCCGGTCCGACCTGACCTACTTAACCGATCGTAGCCATTCAAAGAATCATTCCCTTCTTCTTCTTCTTTTTCTTCTTCTTCTTCTTCTTCTTGGAAAATTGATTAGTCAAATCAATAAGTATAAAACTCTAATAGGAAAAACAGTAATTAAAAAAAAAGTAAATAAATAATGTATAAAAAAAAATAAAACAAAAAACAATAAGAAAAAATTTAAAGTACACTATGAAAACAAATAGAAACGAGACTTAAATGAAGAGAGATAATAAAATAAATTCACTTCTCGGACTAATTATCGTTTTTCTTTTCATTTCTCATTCTAAAATCTAATTCACGCAGAAAACCGTCCGGCTGTGTCTTTCTCATTTGCTGACGGCCATATTGCTTTTTTTTCTTCTTATTTTTCTTGCTTTTTTTTCTTTATCTTTTTGCGTTTTGCTTTTTGCTTTTTGTTACTTTTTGACTTCACTCTTTGATATCTGAGCAGACATTTTTCTTAATTTTCTTTCTTTATTTCTATTTTTCTATTTTTTTAATTTTTTTATTTTATTTAGAAATTCAAATAAAACGTTACCAAAAATGTTCTCAAGGATAAACGTATTAACACGTAGGTATTTTAACCTCCGTCTCTTTAACGAAAACACACGTTTTATATATATATATATATATATATATAATTATATATATATATATATATATGAAAATCACATAGGCGAGCAATAGCCTCTAACCAAACGCCATTGACTTCATGTCTTCACTAATTTAACTTAGATATACATGCTCTATCAACGATTTTGATATATATATATATATATATATATATATATATATATTGAGTGTGTGTGCGTGTGTGTGTGTTGGAATAGAATGAAATTGATTTCCTCGCGGCGTAATTTATACGCATCTAAAATCTCCTTTCGTTTTTATTAATTCTTGTTGGTACTCTTGTTGGTACTATTTTTTTTTAAACTCAAATTTTCAACACATATATTTAAACTCATTTTTTTCATTTAACCCATAGATGGGACCTTAAAAGTTAATACCACTCCGTGTCAGATTGGACCTCGGAATAATCGTGATGAAGGAGTACTCATGATTCTCCAGACTCCCGAATTGGAATTTCCCCATTAGATGCAGTATAACGTCATATACATGACATTTAAAACCCTCAGCCACCGCCTTCTAGCACAGATATGATAAAAAGCGTTTGAGAGTACCATAAGGGCAATAATATTGGACAATCGTATAGGTGATAGCGCTTGACACGACCAGCCGATTGATCGGAGGAGGTCTCTCCGACCGACCGTCTAACTTAAGTAAGGGCTAAAGTGGAGTGTTGAATGTCATGGAAAGCTCCCCCAGTTCCATAAGAAGGTTCCAAAGTTCGACAAGAAACACCTGAAGGGGCCGGAGGGCACATCGGCTAAAACGTATGTGTATATAAGAATAAAGATGAGGACAACAGCCCGAAAAATCAAGATAATAAACATTATCAAGCCTTATATCAAAATTTTAGACCAAAATCTTTTATTTTAAATAGAGCTTCGGTTTCTTGATCATACACCGTACTTTCACTGGCTGATAGACAGAAAAGTTATTGCTATTTTTATTTCTTGGCTATGTGCACGCACTAACCCAACCACACACACACACACACACACACACACACACACACACACACACACACACATATATATATATATATATATATATATATATATAAAGGAAGTAAAGGCAATAAAAAATCGAGACATTAAAGTCGATATATCGATTTATATATTACCCTGATTTATATATGGAATAATCAAATAAAAGTGAATTAGAATCTTTCGAATGAAATAGCTGAATAAAGAACTTCATCTTAATTCCCTAATGTCCTTTTTATGTCCTTCATAAGCTTCCATACAGAAAAAAGGGCAAGAATTTATATAGTAATAATGTATAAAGTGAAATTAGCCCCCCTTTTGTTTTTTTACTGAAATATAAATGTGGCCGATTGATTGATTGAGGGATTTAAACGGCATATCAACCTGTCTGTGTTATTCTATGCCGAGAGGTTAGGGAATCCTGTTCATTGTACATTTATATTCACATTTTTACATGTAGTGGTTTTTTTAATATTTTTTGCAAACAGTTATGTTATATGAGTATTCATAATACAATTTTATGCACAGTTTTATGAGAGATAGATGGATAGATAGAATGAACATACTAATATATAGATATATATATATAATATAATATATATAGATAGATAGATAGATAGATATAGATAGAGATAGATAGAGATATAGATAGATAGAATTATATATATATATATATATATATATATAGATAGATAGATAGATAGATAGATAGATAGATAGATATGAACACACTGAGATAGATAGATAGATAGATAGATATGAACATACTGAGATAGATAGATAGATAGATAGATAGACATGAATACACTGAGATAGATAGATCGATAGATAGATCGATAGATAGATATGAACATACTGAGATAGATAGATAGATAGATAGACATGAATACACTGAGATAGATAGATAGATAGATAGATAGATAGATAGATAGATATGAACATACTGAGATAGATAGATAGATAGATAGATAGATATGAATACACTGAGATAGATAGATCGATAGATAGATCGATAAGATATGAACAACTGAGATAGATAGATAGATAGATAGATAGATAGACATGAATACACTGAGATAGATAGATAGATAGATAGATAGATAGATAGATAGATATGAACATACTGAGATAGATACATAGATATGAACATACTGAGATAGATAGATAGATAGATAGATAGATAGATAGGAACATCTGTCGGCTGGGGTAGTAGAATATGCCGACCCCAGAAGGGCAATATTCCCTTAATGGGGCTAACTGTGGGCCGGAGATGCTTATGGACGAAATCCCTGTGACTAAGCAGTGTATCGAGATGGAGTTTTGCGAGAACTACTATTAGAAAAGAGATGGTTTGGTTTGTTTTGTTTTACGGCATATCAACCTCAGTGGGTCATTTAATGCCGATAAAATTTTGAAATAAATCAATTCTTAATGGATAATACAATTTTTTATAAATACATTTTTCTATTTAACCCATAGATGGGACCCTTACAGGTACTACCACTCCGGGTCAGAGTGGACCAGGGGCAATGGTGATGAAGGGTGCTCCATATTCCCCAAACCTCCAAAACTGGAACCTCACCATCAGATAGAGTTTAACGTCATTCCCAGGACATGTAGACCCGCAGCCACCGCCCTCTAGCACCCATATGATAAAAGGGGTTGGGGCTTGCCATAAGGGCAATAGGGTTGGGAAAATCATATAGGTGCTAGGGCTTGACGTGACCAGCCGATTTAGAAAAGAGAGGAAGAAGAAATAAGAGATAGTAAAGGGTTTTTTTTAAAAAAGTGATGAGCACAAAACGGTTGTCGTGAGTTTGACCGGGGCGTGACCACCCGAATGGAGAATTTAAATTTCAACCTGAAGTTTTGGGTGTTGACCGGACCCGGAAATCACGTGGTGTCGTGGAACGACGAAGAAAAATACCGGTCTCTTTTTGCTTTCGGGCGCGTAGGGTACGGACCGGACCTCTCGTCCAGTAGTGGGATCACCGTAATTAACAGTTTTCTCTCTTTCTTTCTCTCTGCATTTCCTCCTCTCCCGACACAACCCACGAGACGAGCCCTGGAAATAAAAGCTAAGCAGCTTGTGACGATATATTTCTCGCGTTGTACTTATTTTATCAACAAGATGACCGCCACGTGCCGAACACCTTTTTAGTGGCGTGAATTTGGAGGCACGTTGACAAGACCCGCTATACAACATGTATCGATATTAGAACGTTACGTATATCCGTTTTGGTACAGTGAATATATCCCTACCGCTACGTTACAGTAGTTCATGACATGCAACACTTCACTTTGACCTTTACTTAGACTAGACAGGCGGTCGGAGAGGCCCCGTTCGATCAATCGACCCGTCATGTCTTGCCCTAGCACCTATATGATTGTCCTGAGGTTTGGAGGTCCGTGGTTTAATGGTTAGAGTCGTTGACACGAGTTCAGTTCCCTGACGAAGCTGTTTGCATTTCAGATGGCGCTAATACCCTTGGGAAAGGTATGAATCCAATTCTCCCTACAGCTATGGGTAAATAGCAGGACAGACTGGGCTCTTTAACCATGGCTAGGTAACCAGTCTAGGAGAAGGAGAACTCTGAATTCAAACCTGTTAAACTCCGCTTAAGAAATTGACCTTGTGTCGCATCCTGCTCGGCTGGTAAATATGTATACATGATTGTCCTGATACTATTGCTCTAATGGCAAACCCCAAACACTTTTTAGCATATATGTGCTAGATGGCATTGCATCAAGTATTCATATGAATATCTATATATAATGGAGATAGATTGCATATCTGTCTGAAGCCGAAACTACGTCACGGCTTATGTCACAGATTCCACAATAATCTGTTTTACTAGTTATTATAATGGAGATTTGGTGTCTGTTTGTAACCGAAACTACGTCACTGCTTACGTCACAATACTCTTATTAAGTTTATCAATGAATATTTCATTTATTGTTAATACGTAGATAAATTTTATTGTTAATACGTAGATAAATCTTATGTATTAATGATGTCTCTATGAAAATCTGAGTCAGATTTTCCTCAAAACAGCCCATGTTATTAGTGCATTTAAAATCCTACAATGTTTCTTATATATCCCTAAGAAAAAACGTTTACGTTATATATGATGTGGTTAATTTGCATACTGGCTTTAACAAAACCGGGTTTGATAAATAATCATTTGGTGTCATTGATCTCTATTATTATTGTTTTATTCTCCAACGTATCAAAATCAATCCTATGAATGATTTTATATGGAAACCAATTAAAATCTAATTAAAATAAGTGTAATCGTTTTATATGCGCTCTTATTGGGAGGTGCGTGGTGTAATGGTTAAAGTCATGGGAAATGGACTCGTCGCCCCGAGTTCAAACCCTGGATGTGGTAATTGCATTTCACTTAGCGCTAATACCCTTGGGAAAGGTATGAATCATACTCACTCTAGCTATGGATAAATAGTAGGGCAGACTGGGCTCTTTAACCTTGGTTCAGCAACCGGTCTAGGAGAAGGAAAACTCTGAATTCAAACCTGTTGAACTCCGCTAAAAAAATTGACCTTGTGTCACATCCTGCTCGTGCTGAAATGTTGGTAAATATATATATGCGCTCTTATTTAATTTTGTTACTCTTTCTAATTTACTATATTTTCCAATGTAAAAATGATTTTATATAGAAACCAATTAAAATCTAATTAGGATAAAGGTAATCGTTTTATATGCTTATGTATTTAATTTCGTCAGTCTTTCTAATTTGATATATTTCATTACATTTAAACTTAAATACTTACGCTCTGTGTGCGCATATTCTAGCTAGTACAAATAAATATCAATTCGATTTTACCCATAGATGAGATTATAATGGGTACTACCAATCGGGGCCAGAGAGTACCAGGAAGTAACGGTTATGATTTTTATCAGCCACTTGTGTTATTTTAGTTCTTCTCAACTTTTTGCTTTTCACATTATTTGTTATAGATGACAGAAAGCTCCATCTTGTCGGTATTTAATTAACCCGTTCACCCCGGGTAGGATGTGACACAAGGTCGTCGCTCGTATAGAGCATCAAGCGATGATCGAACACACTAGCTTGCTAACCATAACACCACGCCATTCTGTCGGCTGGGCGGTAGAATACACCCACTGCACCTCTGCAGAGGGGTAAGACTCCCCCAATGGGGGCCTCTGATGATAGAACCCAGGTTGATGAGCAGTACATGACTTGAAACACTCCACTTTGGCTCTTTCTTGGGCAAGACGGGCGATCGGAGAGGCTCCTTCCGTCAATCCCTAGCGCCTATATGATTGCCCTAATCCTATCGCCTTTATAGCAAGAAGTGCTAGAAGGCGGTGGCTGAGGGTCTACATGTCCTGGGAAGGACGTTAAACTCTATCTGATGGTGAGGTTCCAGTTTTGGAGAATTGGGGAATGTGGAGCACCCCTTCATCACCATTGCTCTCTGGCCCACTCTGACCCGGAGTGGTAGTACCTGTTAGGGTCCCATCTATGGTTTAAATAGAAAAACATGAGTTTATAAACAAAATGTCATTATCCATTAACTATTAATTTATTTCAAAACTTTGTCGGCATTAAATGACCCACCGAGGTTGATATGCCATAAAACAAACCAAACCAAACCAAACACCACGATGGGACGACCTTTTTTTTCAATCCGTTCACCTTGGGTAGGATGCAACACAAGGTCGTATCTAGTCTGGGGCATCCAGCAAGAACCGAACGCACTAGCTTGCTAACCATTACACCATGATGAGACGCTTTTTTTATCAAATTCGTTCGCCATGGGTATGATCTGGCACAAGGTCATCGTAAGTATGGGGCATCCAGCGAGTATCGAACGCACTAGCTTTGCTAACCGTTATACAATGATAGACGCCATTTTTACCCAATTCGTTGGCCATGGGCATGATCTAACACTAACACAGGTCGTCGCTAGTAAGGGGCATCTAGCGAGAATCGAACGTACTAGATTGCAATCCATTACCTCAGGATGGGAAGCCCTTTTCACGGGTAGGATGTGACACAAGTTCGCAAGTATGGCGCCCCCAGCGAGGATCAAACTCGATATACGGTAATATATGAGGAAGTGCGTACCGGTCTCCTGCTTCAGAAATTGCTACCCGGGGACTATTAAAATAACGTCCCCAGCTATGTCGGTGTTACTTGAAAAAAAACAACCAACTTAGGGCGTTAAATGTATTTTAGAGGGAGGGCTTCTCTTTTTTGGCGTAATTCTTATTCATTTATCGTAATTTGTTGTAATTCTTGTTCATTTATAGAAATTTGTCGTAATTCTTGTTTATTTATCGTAATTTGTGGTAAAACCTTGTTTAGATATGAAGATGGATATATAGTTTGGAATAGACTGAGATAGATAGATAAACAATATATAGATAGATATGATAAATGGAGATAGATAGATTAGATATTTCTACAAGTAAATGTATTTGTGGGGTGTCGCTTCTTTTTGTTCGTAATTCTTGTTTATTTTAAAGTAAAAACAAGACATTAAACAAACATGAATAAAAGAAAATCTGAGACGACATAGCTGGGGACGTTATTTTAATAGTCACCGGGTAGCAATTTCTGAGGCAGGAGACTGGGACGCACTTCCTCATAAATTACCCAATATACAGTAGTAATGACCCAGCAATAATAAGTTGCTGTCCATTATACCAAGGTGGGATGACCTCCGCAGGTGAGACAGTATTCAACATGTTTGAATTTGTTAGATTCAACTGAAAAAAATATGTATCATTTTTGAGTCACATGACTAATACGTGGTTGACATACCAAATCACGTGGCTCAGTCAGTGATAGAAAGAAAGAAAGAAAGAAAGAAAGAAAGAGAGAGAGAGAGAGAGAGAGAGGGTGGGGACGAAAAGGAAATAAGCAAGTAAAGAAATTGAGAAAGGAAGAAAGAAAGGTGGGATTGAAAAAAGAAAATAATAATAGAACGAAGGAAACTTCTTTTTTTTTTTTTTTTTAGAAAATTGTAAAAAATAGGGATAGAAGTATTGGTGGTAAAAAGATGTATGAATAAATGAATAAGAGAAAGAAAGAAAGAAAGAAAGGAAAGAAAAGAATAGATGAGTAAAGAAAGAAAGAAAAGAACAAAAGAAAAAGAAAGAAGAAAAAAAAGAAAGAAAAAAAGAAATAAATGAGTAAAGAAAGAAAGAAGAAAAAAAGGAAATAGATGAGTAAAAAAAAGAAAAAAAAGAAAGAAAGAAAGAAGAAGAATGAAAGAAAAGAAAGAAATAAAATGAGTAATGAAGAAAAAAAAGAAAGAAAATGAAATAAATGAAAGTAAAGAAAGAAAAAAAAGAAAGAAAATGAATAAAGAGTAAAGAAAGAAAAGAAAAAAAGGAAATAAATGAGTAAAGAAAGAAAAAAGAAACGAACGTACAAAGGAAAAATTCTATGAAGTTTTAATGATAGAAAAATATGTAGAAGAAGAAAGAAAGAAAGGAAGAAAGAAAGAAAAGGAAGGAACGAAACGAACAAAGGAAAAATGCTATGAAAATTGAAAAAAATGTTGGTGTTTCTTTCTTTCTTTACTCATCTATTTCATTTTCTTTCTTTCTTTCTTTCTTTCTTTCTTTCTTTCTTTCTACATATTTTTCTATCATTAAAACATGATAGAAAAATATGTAGAAAGAAAGAAAGAAAGAAAGAAAGAAAGAAAGAAAAGGAAATAGATGAGTAAAGAAAGAAAGAAACAAAAGAAAGAATGAAAGAAAGAAAAGGAAATAAACGGGTAAAGAAAGAAAGAAAGGAACGAAGGAAAAAAGCTTAGAGAATTGCAAAGAAAGATATAGGAGTATTAGTATGGATGTCTAAGTGGTTGTAAAAGAAAGAAAGAAAGAAAGAAAGAAAGAAAGAAAGAAAGGAAAAGGAAAGAAAGATAAAAAGAATGAAAGAAAGAAAGGTGGAAGAAAGAAATAAAAAAAGGAACGAAAGAAAAAGCTAAGGAAATTGAAACGAAGAAAGAAAGAAAGAAAGGTAAAAAGAAAGAAAGAAAGAAAGAAAGCGGTCAAGTAACAAAGTAAATATTTATTTTGATGGCGGGATTTAGCTACTAACTCTGATCTTTTTTTTCTTTCTTTTTTTTTTTTTTTTTTTTAGTAAATTATTCGAATTCGGAAGCTCCAGGACAGTAACTTAACTACAGCATATATTTTTATTGGGGCTTTTGGATTATTTTGGTTGTTCTAAACTTATTTTTCACGTGCCCCACGCTCATTTGTTAGATGACAGAAAGGTCCGGCCTGTTACAAAGCGGCAACTACCCCGCCCCCCGCCCCCCGCAAATCAAAGACTTCGAATAAAATGGATGCATTTATTTCACACACACACACACACACACATACACACACACACACACACACACACATCCAAAATTCGATATCCTTTTATATTTATAGTCGTTTGCGCCTTTACAAAAGCAAACAAGAAAAACAAATTGAATTTACTCTGCGAGGGATGCAACGCCCACCATTACAAGAGAACGAAGATTTTTCAAAATCTAATAAAGACTTGATAGTGAGCTTATAAAATTATTTGCCAAAGTTCTTTACGGTACAATGGCGCACCCCCTACCCCCCCCCGCCGCCGCTCTGAATTATCTTGGTAGGCTAATCAAAATATCGTACTTTCTCTAATACCTCGGCCACTCCGAAGCGCCGCGACTGATTATGGAAAAACCGTCGGCCGAAGCTAATTGTATTCACATTAACTGCATTAGGTGGACCGGTCAGCTCCTGATCGCTGTATGGGGTCACTACTTCCTACAGTGATCACTCAACCTGAGTCATCAGCGATAAAGGACCAACAAATTTGTATAAATCCAAAAACAGGACTGCTTTAAATATTATTTTCTGTCTGATATTTCAATGTGAGTAAAAAGTAGGAGTGGTCAAAAGTTGGTATCAGCCAGACAGCGAGGGAGTCGGTCCCCTTTTCACTAGCGCTAGACGAAGGAGATTGTTTTTAGTGTCTGAGGTGTAGCACCACACCTACCATCAGTTAATCACTGTAGCGATAGTAATTACGCTCGTGGTAGCTCAAAGCGAGCACAAATATGTCTGGCGTGCAAAATGTGATCAGGGCACCTATTGACTAGGTCAGAGGACTTTGGCAGTTGGGGACGGTCTTTTTCAGTGGAGAG
Organism: Doryteuthis pealeii; assembly: GCA_023376005.1. Taxonomy (NCBI): domain Eukaryota; kingdom Metazoa; phylum Mollusca; class Cephalopoda; order Myopsida; family Loliginidae; genus Doryteuthis; species Doryteuthis pealeii. Next base: position 4,332,050 of record CM042151.1, read on the forward strand.
ATTCTATCTGATATTTCAATGTAAGTAAAAAGTAAATTCGTAGGAGTGGCAAAAGTTGGTATCAGCCAGACAGCGAGGGAGTCTATCCCCTTTTCACTAGCGCTAGACGAAGGAGATTGATTTTAGCGTCTGAGATGTAGCACCACGCCTACTATCAGTTAATCACTGTAGTGACAGAATTACGCTCCTGGTAGTTCAAAGCGAGCACAGACATGTCTGGCGTGCAAAATGAGATCAGGGCACCTATTGACTAGGTCAGAGGACTTTGGCAGTTGGGAGACGGTCTTTTTCAGTGGAGAGATTCTATCTGATATTTCAATGTAAGTAAAAAGTAAAGTCGTAGGAGTGGCCAAAAGCTGGTATCAGCCAGACAGCGAGGGAGTCTATCCCCTTTTCTCTAGCGAGTACGAACATGTCCGGCGTGCAAAATGAGATCAGGGGGAAAAGTAGCGGGCGCCTACTGATTTGATCAGGGGACTTTAGCAGTTGAGAGAACATCTTTCTGACCCGATGAATTTCTGTTCTCTCGGCGAATTTCTGTTCACCTTATACTCACTTTACCGCACAGATCCGTTTGCTACTCATACGCTGAGTTGGCGAGGGTCGGTATCGAGTTAGGGACCTCATAGGCCCCAGTCGGACTAGGCGTTCGTATCTTAATAGTTATTTGTTGAAAAAAAATCGAGCCGATTTCAAATTCTGAACGAGAATGTTTGCGTTTCACTTTCCGTTAATACTCTTGGGAAAGGTTTGTGCATTCCATCCCGTGGTGTAATGGTTAAAAGCTAGTTCTCGCAGATCCATTACAACTAAATAGCGAGTGTGGATCCTCGCAGGATGCCCCATACTTTTGACATTGCACATTTTACCCGTGACGAACGGGTTGGGTAAATACCTACTCATGGTAATGATATAAAACTATTATTTCTTCACAAATATATATATATACATATATAGGGCAGTTTGTGTGTATGTATGAACGGAGGAAACTACGAAAATGAAACAATTAACGCCAAAGTAATATATATATACACATCAAATATCACCAGTAAAAAAAGTGAGTAAAAAATAATGAAGATTTTATTTATATTCGTGAAGATAATTAAAAATAATATTTAAATGATAACAGCATTTTTTTTTTTTTGCATTTAATATTATAGATAGTAGACATTGATTTTTTTTTTAGAGTGGCTGGATCAACGAACAAACCTTTTTACGTGGGGATTTTAATGGGCTGGATTCAGTAATAGTTAGTTGGATCCTCGCATGATGCCCAATGTACCTACGAGACTAAGTTTTTAAAAATACCCCTCTACGCAGTTGACGCCGGGTATCTGCTTCTAGTGAATAAATAATAAAAAAGATGTAGAAAGAAAGAAAGAAAGAAAGAAAGAAAGCGCTTATCGTCGTAAAAAGATGAACAAGGCGATAGAGTAAGGGGAGGGGGAGCTCTCAAAGTACTTTTTTCTTGACAAAGATAAAGCCCCTTTGGTCGGACATAGGAAACTATTGTGACAACACTCAGGTATTTTTTTCTTTAGAAGTAAATAAACTAAAAGCAGTTAAGACACAAAACATTTTTATCTAATAGTTTTTCTGGTTTTATAAAATAACACTTAAGCAATCTAATGACTTGGGAAAACTATACCATTAAAATAAAGCACTCTCGAAAATTTGAAAATTTTTAACCCATCTAATATTGTCTTTTAATATTTCCCATATATATATATATATATATATATATATATATATATATTATATATTAATAAGGGTTTTATAATTTGCTTGAAGCATTGTGTATATATTGGTCTGGAGGGCTTTGGAGGTTGCTTTTAAAGGTTATCAGAATGCAAGTGTAAAGAAAAAATAAGTTAACAATGGTGTTGTTTGTTAACCTGTGATTTATTCTTAATATTTCGAGATAAAATCTCTTCTTCAGAAGAACACTGGAACCAAAGTAGTTGTCGTCTTGCTATGGCATTTTTTAAGTAAAAAATATTTTTTTTAATAAAAAATAATTTCTTTTTTTTACCTAAAAAATGCCATAGCAAGACGACAACTACTTCAGTTCCAGTGTTCTTCTGAAGAAGAGATTTTATCTCGAAATATTAAGAATAAATCACAGGTGAACAAACAGCACCATTGTTAACTTATTTTTCTTTGCACTTGCATTGTGATAGCCTTCAAAACCAACCTCCAAACCAATATATATATATATATATATATATATAATAAGGTAAGCCTAAGACTCAGAATTATCCTGATGATCCGTTAGGAGAAACCTGGGTAAATAATCTCTGACTCATTAGGTTTACTTTATTTACTTCTTTTGAGTTTTCACATCAGCATTAGCTGATGGCCTTTCACTGGAGTCTGAGTGACAGCAAGTCTCCTCAGGTTCTCCAGGACTCTTCTGAGTATCTGCGCAATTGCAGCAGTGTAGTGTTCTGAATGTTTTCAATCCTTCCTCTGATTCCAAACTTTTTCAAAACCCTTTTCTAATCTTTTATGGGACTGTTCCAAGGTGCACCAACTACAATTGATATCACTTTTACTTTCATATTCCATAACTTTTCAGTTCTCTGGCAAGGTTAGATATTTGTCCATTTTTTTCATTTCCTTTTAGCTTCACCTTTGATCTGCTGGCAATGCAAAATCCACCAGTTGACAAGTTCTTTTCTTTGTTAATCAACACTAGTCTGGTCTTCTTGTTGGGTTATTATTATTTATCATCATCATCATCATCATCATCATCATTATTATTATTAATTATATATATTAATTATTATTATTTTATTATCTCTACTTTTTGTATTGAGCACTTTAGCATATCTAACTTAGGGAACACTTTATATTATTTTTTAGTACCATCTGATTATTTTCAGGAGGAGCAGATGATTTGAACTTTATATATATTTTTTCTCCAGGCAATATATATATATATATATATATTATATATATATATATATATATATATAAAGAAAATTTTGAAAAAACAAGTGTTCCGAAAATGAGAATTTAATTATCGATGTTTAAAACATTTCGTTTCATTGAACCTTCATCAGGATGTATGTTGGGCGGTGAAGAAAATGATGGGATTTTTTATATGTGACAGCAGATGAAAATCTTTTTATTATAATTTTCCATATTTACCCCTATATATATAATATATAATATATATATATATATATATTCAACAACATAGCTGGAAAAATGAGACGGTTTCATTTAATTCATGCAATTAGCAAGAATTGAATTGCGAACAGCATCGTCCTGGATTTGAACTCGTTTCGTCGTGCCTATTTTTCCATGACGATAACCGTTACGCTATGCCTTAGTGTGCAGTCGTAGCAGCTAGCAGCAGCAGCAGCAGCAGCAAGAATAATGATGTCCCCCCCCACCCCCACCCCCAGATGATTGATGATGTGTTGGCATGTCTTATCTATGTCAAGCCTCGTTCTGACGTCGCGTCGATTCGAAACGAAACAAATATTCAAAAGCCAATTGTACCTCTGCCAAACTTCTGCCATTTTTTTTGTTTTGGCCAAATTCTCAGCGAAAAGCACAGAAAAGGCTACGCAATTTGAGGGCACGAAGAGAAGAAAATCATTAGGGTCAAGAGTACTGTGCACATTGCCCTATCACTTGTCATTTGTTTTAATGGTTAAATAAAAACGATGCGGATGGATTTGAGATGATGGTCAAAAGAAGCAGTTGCCAAAAAAAAAATGGAAGACAAGAAAAATGAAATATCGGACATGCGCAGTTACCATGTGCCCTTAATACCGAGTGTGAGTGTGAGTCAAAAACTTTTTATCAGCTACTAATGACTAAATATTCCTATACAGTATTCCCCCCGGTATTCGTGGGGGTTACGTTCCTTCCCCTCCCGCGAATCCCGAAAAACAGAAAATTATTGATGCAGTTTTGAAACGCCTGTGAGATTCAAAGTGATATATACTTGAAGACAAACGTAGGAAGCGCGTGGTGTAATGGTTAAAGTCATAGGAAATGGACTCGTCAACACGAGTTCAAGTCCTGGACGTGGTAATTGCATTTCACTTAGCGCTAATACCCTTGCGAAAAGTATGAATCCTACTCCCCCTCCAGCTATGGGTAAATAGTAGGGCAGACTGGGCTCTTTAACCATGGTTAGGCAATCGGTCTAGGAGAAGGAAAACTCTGAATTCAAACCTGTTAAACTCCGCTTCAGAAATTGACCTTGTGTCACATCCTGCTCGTGCGGAGGTGTTGGTATATATATATACTTGAAGACAAAACTCCGACAAAGGTTGATAGACAAAACATTTAATATGGTACAGCACATGGATAAACAGGGTACATAATACATAGGGGTGTACATAAACATACATACAAAAGTGGAGATAATGACACATTCATATATGGTAAAAAGATAAACATAAAAGCAACAGACATGAGACTAGGAATAGTCAGTGCTGTATAAATCACTTACAGTAATGTAAGGGGGGCCAAAGCCCCAACAAGAGGGGGTAGACCAGAGTCTAACCCATAGTCGTGTCTCGTGGGTCGAGCAACCGGAAAAGAGAAAGAGACGTTCAAACCAGCCGCTTAAATATAACAGGCCCCTAGCGGGAACCAGCAAACTAAACAGGCAGACAACTCTCCAGGCAAATACAAAAGTAACGCCACATGCCTATGTATGATATTATATACGCTGAAATATGCTTCCCTAACACATTCTAAATACAGTCTTACTCATTAATACAGTAATATGTAGTAATATGTAGTAATATGTAGTAATAATAAATTAAAAACACTATGAGAATGGTTATGGTAACACTGATGTATGACACAGCTTAAAATATACATTAATTCTCAGCTTTAAGATATTTAGACGGCATAACAGATACAAAATCCTTAGATTGTTAGAATACACTGCTAATCATAAAAGCAAAAGTATGTGTTGAAGCTTCATTGCTGTTATCAGATAAGCCAACAATATTACAGATTTAGTGCCTTCAGACTATTATCTCTCCGGCCCCATGAATGAGGGTTTGAGAGGCAAACATTCCAGAGACGAGAAAGTGAAATCTGTAGTGAAGAAATGGCTCACAAAACAGTCAACAGAATTTTACGGGGCAGGGACACATGCTCCCATTCGAAGGTGGAACATTGCTATTGAGAGAAACGGTGGAGAAGTAGGAATGCGATCCACAGAGGACCAGCTTAAGTTTTCATTTACTAAGCTTGAAAAGCACAAAACCAGAAGCATGATGCACCCAGTGAGAATCGAACTCTTTAAGGGTCTATTGTCCACAACGATCAACTTCTCATTGATGGATGTAGGTGGTATGTCAGTAGAGATAGAACTTTTCCAGCAACATCCCACCGTTTTATTTATTCTATTTTATTTTATTTTTTGACGACTAGCTTGAACAATCTTGAAACCAGCAAGTTCAATATGGCTAGCCTTGCTTGTGTTACATAATTATTAGTCACCTAATATTTATGGCAATAGTGTAGAAATCATAATGGCGATTAGTGCAGCTGATGGCCTTGAGGGTGAGTGACGGCGCTTGACCTCACTCTCACCTTGCCTTCCGGGGATAAATCGTGAGAACCGGAAGGTATAGAAAAACCTGTCTTCTGGTTTAAGGATAGAAGTAGCTCATTCAGTTAGAAGTTAGAAGCCGAGCTTGAAAGATGTAATTCTCACTGCGCAGGTGTCTGGGTTGGGGATTTGGAAATAAAGTAACATCAACGTAAATCGAAGTCTTGTGTTTATTACCTAAAAACTAACAATGACACAGGGCTTCTGATAAAGAGAAATCCCTAACAGAAAACCAGACCGAAGTCCCCACGACAACCCCAGACGCAAGATGTTAGAAGATAGAATCAAAGCCGGCCAGAAGAATAGATGTCCAAGATATAGAAGCAAGTAAGAAGTAAAGAATTAATGAAGGTTATACAACATTATATCGATTTGGTACCGTGAAAACATTCAGTATGTAACACTTGTTTACCATCTCACCTAATTTCTCTAGAATGTTGCTCTTTCACTGAAGTCAAATAGATTTATTGTTGAGAGGAGGTGGAGTATTAGAATATCTATTTAGAATAATAGCAAAAGACGGTGTAAAAATACATTTTTGAAAGATATTGCTTGAAGGGGTGGGGATTGAATGAAAAAAAATTAATATTCTAAAAAGATTACTTACTTAAAAAGCATCATATTCACTCCAGTTAACTGAAATATTTATTTTGTTTTACGACCGTAGAGACCTCGAAAACGTGTCTAAAAATTCTGATTTAATTATTCAGACTCTTAGCTTCATAGAAAAGAATTAAATCGTACAAATATATTTTGTAGGGATTTCATAAAATGAAATAGGGGTGGGGTATGACCAAGTCAAAAATATTTCCCCTAATATATTTTAGGAAAAAAATTATTTTTAATATTGAATATTAAAGCTGGATAATGAGACTCTCAATTCTCTGCCTTTTGCCATACTTTAAAATGTTAGTGCTTTGTCATCTGATCCTGCTGAAACTTATACAAGTATTTACCTCGTACCCCACGTGTACGTGTTAGGCACAAGGCACTATTAATGTGGGACCACCCACAAGCCGAGACTCATGGGTGGCCGGTGAAAAATTGCGTTGATCCCGTCGGCATTCCCCTTCAAGGGAGGGGCCTCAGGTAGTGGAAAAAACAGCCCTGTCGCTTTAATCAAGGGGGCAGGTGTTACCTGGGGGATGGCCCCCAGGGAACAACGCTATTAATTGTAATCACTGTCCAGGGCCGAAGCCACTGGACCCCCCAGCCCCCGGGTGGGTATACTGCTAAAGCTTACACAGATGGAATCTTTCAAACATTTTACTATCTTGGCCGTATAGAAAACCAAACCTCTGTCGGCTGGTGCTTTAGAATGCACCGACTGCACCTCTGCAGAGGGAGTAAGACCCCCCCTATGATGCCACCTGTTGGCCATGGATTGTGATGTTTAAGGATGGAACCCTAGTAACTGAAAGATGTATAAGTATCAACATTTTCGGGAAAATTTGACTGATTTAATCATCGAATTTTTTTAAAATACTGTGACGTTAGGATTTCCTTTTTTGTATTTCATCTCGGACGATCCAGAGGGTGTTGCAAGATGATAGCTGTCGGAAGATTAAGGAACAAGAATATATATATATATATATATATATATACCAAAATTGTTGGTAAATCCTCGCGTGAGAAAAAAACCCAGCAAATAGTTTGATTGTAAAAATATACTACCAAACATCAACCGGGAAGAAAAATTTTTTTGGAAAAAAGAAAAGACCAAGATAATAATACCAAACAGAAAATAATCTATCAGTACAATATTTTGGCCAAAAGAAAAAACAATTTTATATGCATATATATATATATATATATATATATATATATATATATATATATAAGATATATATATTCATACAAAACCGCTAGGAGACTAAAGCTAATAAGTAAAAAGTGCTCAATACCTAAGTAGAGCAGATGATAAAGATAAATCTAATGAGTCAGACGAACCTACTAAAAGTTTCGCTCAATGCTCTTCAGGGCTAAGATCTTAGCCCTGAAGAGCATTAAGCGAAACCTTTAGTAGATTTATCTTTATATATATATATATATACCGAAGTAGTGCGGGCGAGAGAGTGAACTGGAAGATTTACATCTCTGTATGCAGATCGTTTTGCTTACTGATTAGGGATGGGGAGCTTCGAGAAGAGGGGAGCGAGGAGGGTCTGGCGAGAGTTGGGTGCGGGTCGAAAAAGGTTAACATAATCGATTTCTTTCTTTTGTAAAAAAAGAAAGTAAAAAAATCAATCATGCCAAAATAGAAAGTCCCTTTTTGGCAAATATACACGAGCAATATATATATATATATATATATATATATATTAAAGTAAAAATAAGTAAAGTCGTCGGTGCGACTGTCAGCGGAGGGAGTCTTATCCCCTTTTCAATAGAGTTAGACCAAGGAGATTGTTTTGGCGTCTGAGGTAGAGTGCCACACCTAACCATCAGCTCCTTACTTTACCGCAAAGATCCTTGTGCTACTCATACGCTGAGTTGGCGAGGACCGGTATCGAACTAGGAACCTGGTGGTTTCTAGCCGAACGCTCTACCGACTGAGCTAATCCGGCCCGCCCCAATATATATACAGTGACAAATGTACAGTTTTTCTTTCTTCCCTTCTTTCTTCCTTCCTCCCTCCTTCTGTCTGTGTCTGTCTCTCTTTTCTCTATATATATATGTCTTCTCTCTCTCTCTCTCTCTCTCTCTCTTCTCTCTCTTCTCTCTCTCTCTCCACACACACACACACACACACACACACACATAGACACATACCTACGCATTAAGATGCATAATTCGGGTAATGGTTTATTCTCTCTCTCTCTCTCTCTTTCTCCTCTCTCTCTTCTCTCTCTCTCTCTCTCTCTCTCTCTCTCTCTCTATCTATCTCTCTCTCTCTCACACACACAACACACACACACACTCACACAACACAAACATAGACACATACATACGTATTAGGATGCATAATTCGTGTAACTCTTATCTGTTTTATCGTTATTCTCTCTCTCTCTCTTTCTCTCCTCTCTCTCTTTCTCTCTCTCTCCTCGCTCTCCCCCCCTCTCTCTCTCTCTCTCTCTCTCTCTCTCTCTCTCTCTCTCTAACACATACTCACATAGAGACATACATACGCATTAGCATACATAACGTGTAACGGTTATCGTTGAAGGAATGGAATTGGTAATCGGTGTTCAAATCCTGGACGGTGCTACTTTGAGCTATTACACTTGGGAAGGGCATGAATCCGAGTCTGCCAACGCCACTCATGTGTAAATAGTAGGACAGACTGGGTTATTTAACCTTGGTAAAGCCACAAGTCTAGAAGATAAACCCTGAATTAAAAGCACGTGTATTCCGCTTATAAACTGACCTGGTGTCACATCCAGCCCGTGGCTTGGTTTGGTTTCTTTGTTTTAATGGCATATCAATCTTCGTGGGTTATTTCATGCTAATGAAATCCTTGTCAGAGAAAGCGATGTTAATACAAGAATAGGAAAGGCATAGTCGGCCACAAGGATCAGTCATATGGAAATCCAATCTCACTGACAAGCTAAAGCGACAATTCTTCCAGGCTGTTGTTATATCAGTACTGCTGTATGGCTGCACTACTTGGACCCTAACGAAGCGCCCTGAGAATAAGCTAGATGGGACCTGCATAAGGATGCTGCGTGCGGTCTTGAAAAGTTGCAGAAACTGCACCCCCCACACACCCAAGGAAGCAGCTGTATGGCCACTTGCCCCCTATCTCACAAACTATTCGAGTGATACGGACAAGGCTTGCTGGACACTGCCGGAGAAGCAAGGACGAGTTCATAAGCGACGTTCTCCTGTGGAAGCCAACACATGGACATGCTAATGTGGGCCGGCCACCAAAGACCTACATTGACCAACTATGCGAGGATAATGGATGCTGCGCAGAGGACCTCTCTGACACAATGAATGATAGGGAGGGTTGGCGAGAGATATCTGTGCTAATTGCGTGACATGATGATGATGATGTTGATGATGATTTATCCCACAGCTGAGGGTGATGGAGTTCATACCTTTCCCAACGACATTAATCCGAAAGCGAAAGTAATAAAAGTTAAAACTCGCTTACTACGAGGTATGTACTAGTGTCACAAAAAAAATTATTTCAAATCCAAACTACAAACTACAACTTTAAAGTAATCCCCCTGAAGTCTAATACTCTTTCCTCTCCTTCGATATGCTGCTTTTTCGATAGTAGTAGAATTGGGATACTTGCTACTAGCATAAATCCCCCAATGGGTTTGAAGGGGCTCCTTGGTCGGCAACCCATCTAAGTCAAGGAAAAGTCCAACACAAAACCTCGACTGCCTTTCAAGTAAAGGCTAGGGGAGTAAACCCCGAAAATAAATCAGGAGCTGGAGTCCCTAAGGTGATGTGGTGATGCTGAAATCCAGTGCTACCCGACACTACCTGTTGGCAAACTGCATTAATCCCTTCCCTTTCCTTAGGATCCCAGCGGCAGTGTGGAGAGGGGGGATTTGCTGCATGGACAACAGCTCATTCTCTATATAAACCCATCCAGGCTATGTAGTTCAAGTTTTTAAAAATAAATAAAATCTTGAAACTACTCTATCGTCTCTCGTAGACGAAAGGCTGCCAACCAGTTAAGCCGTAACAGGAATAACATTTTAAAAGATTGAAATCTATTTCTTCAAATGAAGAAAAATATTTTTGTGGGGTAATTTTTTATGTTAATTTGCATCTTTCACCAGATGGGAGACATTACAGTTCCAAAATCGCCCTACCCTATTCACAAATCATTAGTGAGTTTACAAAGTTTATTCAAACATATTAACCCCTGTTTTTCAGGTACGTGTTCTTCCATTCGCTTTTGTACAGTCTGCCAAATATAGCGATACTTTTAAACACACTTCGTATGTTTTCACTTTTTAAGGGGCTTCATGGAATGCTGCCAGTATTCAAAACTATCGATTGTTGTTTTTATTCTTTTTTTTCTCCTTTTTTTTCAATTGTTATCCATTTTGTTTTCAACTAATTAGCATACATAGTATATAATATAATAATATATATATATATATATATATATATAACCTTTAGTCGCAAGAAAATTTTTTACTATAAGTACTTACTGAAAATATGAAACTTTCTCCATCTGTTGTATTGTTTTTAATAAAAATTTCCTAACTGCTTTTTTGTCTGTCTTTCAGTCTGTCTGTCTGTCTCTCTTCTGTCTCTCTCCCTCTCTGTCTCTCTGTCTCTGTCTCTCTCTCTCTCTTCTTATTATATAATATATATATATATATATATATATATAGATAAATCTAATGAGTCATACGAACCTACTAAAAGTTTCGCTTAATGCTCTTCAGGACTGAGAGTCAGATCTCAACCCTGAAGAGAATTAAGCGAAACTTTTAGTAGGTTCGTCTGACTCATTAGATTTATCTTTATTATTTGCTCTACTTAGGTATTGGCATTTTTATTAGCTTTAGTCTCCTGGCGGTTTTATATGAATATATATCTATATATGCATATATATTGTTTTTTCTTTTGGCCAAAATATTGTACCAATAGATTATTTTTTGTTGGGTTTTTTCTCACCGCGAGGATTTACCAATAAGTTTGGTATATATATATTATATATATATATATATATATATATATATATATATATATCACACTATAAGCAGTTACTAAAAATATGAAAATTCCTCTATCTGGTATTTTTTTATAAAATCCCCTAAATATTTTTTGTCTGTCTGTCTGTTTCTCTGTCTCTCTCTGCCTCTCTGTCTCTCTGTCTCTCTCTCTGTCTCTCTCTCTCTCTCTCTCTATATATATATATATATATATATATATATATTAATATATGCTGCGTAAATTCGTTAGAGCTCACTAAGGGGTGATTTAAATCAACTTTCACTACCAAGCATATAAGCAATGATCATTTGCTCACAAACTAGATCTCTCTGGGATCGTAAAATATGTAAAAAGAAACCTATGTATTTAATAGTTTAAACACCACCACCCGTTGCAGCAGCTGGTAAAGTGGCTGAGAGGTTAGGAAATCAGGTTCGCAAGTAGACAGTCGGAGTTCGCTTCTAGCCATGGATAGTTGTTGTGTATAGCCACATGTGAAACTCCGAAACACGTGTCTGTGGATGACTTATTAAATTATATATATATGTATATATATCACTATAAGCAGTTACTGAAAATTTCTCTATCTTTTGTATTGTTTTTATTCTCCTATCTTAATAAATTCCCTAACTGCTTTTTTTGACTGTCTGTCTGTCTGTCTCTATCTATCTATCTATCTATCTATATAATTCATAATGAGTTTATAAATTATGAACGTACCTGTAGTTAGAATATTTTGAATTAGGATCCATTAGATTTAGAATAATGTGGTCCATGGAAAGTTATCCGACAGTTGTTGGTGGGTAATAACCTTTACCCCTGGAAAGTACGCGATTGGACGCCTGGGATAATAATTATAATAAGTAAAGAACCTTCATCAACAATTTCTGAACCTAACATTGACACAGTAAAAACCAAAATATTGTTGCGTAATGGTATTAAAATTCTCCAACTTGAAAAATAAAACAATTCTATTTATTGCACAGATTTTAAGAGTTCCAGTAAGTAATTTGGTCAGAGAGAAAACTTTTATTTAGCCTTTACAATCCTCTTGTTAATTTTATGCTTTCAAACCATCTATACTTAGGACAACAACAACAACAACAACAACAAACAACAGCAACGATAACAACAAAAAGAATAAAAAAGATGTAAACTATAGTGATTATCCGTTTTTAGAAGCAGTGATATTTGCGCCGATCCCCATTATCTCTCTCTCTCTCTCTCTCTCTCTCTCTCTCTCTATATATATATATATATTATATATATATATATATATATTATATATCACACTCATATACTCTTTCTTTCTTTCTCTTTCTCTCTCTCTCTCTCTCTCTCTCTCTCTCTCTCTCTCTCTCTCTCTCTCTGTTTCTCTCTGTTTCTCTGTCTCTCTGTCCTTTCTCTCTCTGTCTCTCTGTCTGTCTGTCTGTCTCTCTTTTCTTTCTCGCACTCTCTGTTTGTTTGTCTCTCTCTTTCTCTCTGTATATTTCTGTCTCTATCTGTCTCTTTCTTTTTTTCTCTCTCTCTCTCTGTCTCTCTGTCTCTCTGTCTGTCTGTCTCTCTCTCTCTCTCTCTCTCTCTCTCTCTCTCTCTCTCTCTCTCTCTCTTTTGTCTGTCTGTCTCTCTTTCTCTTTCTTTCTCTTTCTTTCTCAGTCTTGTCTCTTTGCCTCTGTCTCTTTCTGTCTCTATCTCTTTCTCAATCAGTCTCTCTCTCTCTCTCTCCTCTCTCTCCTCTCTCTCTCTCTCCTGTTAGTCTATCTGTCTGTCGGCTTTTCTCTCTCTTTTTTTTCTCTCTCTCTGTAGTCTATCTGTCTGTCAGTCTCTCTTTCTCTCTCTCGTTCTCTCTCGTCTCTCTCTCTCTCTCTCTCTCTCTGTTAGTCTGTCAGTCAGTCTCTCTACCTCTAACCCCCTCTCTCTCTCATCTCTGTCTTGTCTGTCTGTCTGTCTGTCTGTCTGTCTCTCTCTCTCTCTGTTAGTCTATCTGTGTCTGTCTCTGTCTCTGTCTCTGTATCTCTCTCTGTCGATCCTCATTCTGTCTATTCTTCCGTCTGCGAATCCCGCATACGGAGTTTTATTTGTTACCCTTGCTATTTCGATTTTTGCGCAGACGTGCTCTTTCCGGTCGAAACTATATTTAAAGGTTTTATTTTCGGATCTAAGGCCAAACGCTAGCTTTTTTTTTGCCTAACCTCTCTCTCTCTCTCTCTCTCTCTCCTCTCTCTCTCTCTCTCTCTCTCTCTCTCTCTTCTACTCTCTTTCCTATACTTTTCCCTTCTTTTCTTCTTTTTATTTTATTTCTTTTTTTTTGTATACTTCTCCATTTACATTCACTCGCTTATTTTCATTTTTTCTTTTTCTTTTTTCTTTTTTTTATTTCTTTCTTTCTTTGCCTGACGTGCCCTTTGACCCCCCAACGCCACTCAACACAACATCTTACAACCTACTTCCTACGGCTATTCATTCACTTTCTTTTTTTTTTTTTTTTTTTGTTCTTCTTTTATTTCTGTCTTTTGTTTGTCTTATTCTCTGGGGAAGTCATCCGTGGTGTTGGCTAACATTCTGCACTGCAACATCGTAGCAACCTAGTTCGAACTCCAGTCGTTTCTATTGATTCACTTTAAGAGGACTAATATCATTGGGAAAGGTATGAATCCATTCACCCTCCACTAATTTTTGGTTAAATGGACAGGGTTGCGAAATAAAACTTGACCAAGAAAACACCAAGTCTTGTTTGTTAATTGAATATTAAAAACAATGACCAGCCCAGAACAAAGAAACCCAATCTTTAATAAGTGCCCACTATATCAAGAGAAGAACATGGCAGCCGAGTTAGATGACGTAGACGAAGAACCAGTTAAGAATCGCAAGGTTCCAGGTTCGATACCGGTCTTCGCCTACTCAACACGTGATGAAGACAGCTTGGGTAATCTGATATACGCGGTGAAGAATCTGTGAGCTGACGGTAAGTGCAGCACCCCACATCAGCAAAACAATTTTCCTGGTCTGGCGATGGAGAAAAGGAGATAGATTCCCTCGCTGTTTGGCTGATACCGACAATATGGCACTTCACAAATTTTACTGCTTTACTGTTCTTCTACAAGGATGGCGTTGGCATCAAATATCCCATGAATGTTTATACGCCATTAAACAAAAAATGAACTAAATTTTTTTTCTATTGTTTTATTTTGTATCTATTTTTTATTTAGATTTCTTATTTTCAATTCCCTACCCACTTTTTGTAACAAAAACTATCCCCCCCCTCCAAAAAAGTGAATGTTTCATTTAATAGTCTTTAAATCTTAACCACAATTGTTTTTTTTTGTATCTTGGGCTAGACGGGCGGTCGGAGAGGCCCCCTCCGATCAATCGGCTGGCCACGTCAAGCCCTAGCACCTATATGATTTTCCCAACCCTATTGCCTTTATGGCAAGCCCCAACCCCTTTATATCATATGGGTGCTAGAAGGCGGTGGCTGATGGTCTACATGTCCTGGGAATGACGTTAAACTCTACCTGATGGTGAGATTCCAGTTTTGGAGGTCTGGGGAATGTGGAGCACCCCATTCATCACCATTGGTCCCTGGTCCACTCTGACCCGGAGTGGTAGTACCTGTTAGGGTCCCATCTATGGGTTAAATAGAAAAATGTATTTATAAACAAAATTGTATTATCCATTAAGAATTGATTTATTTCAAAACTTTATCGGCAGTAAATGACCCATTGAGGTTGATATGCCGTAAAACAAAACAAACATTTTTTTTTCTTGCTAATTTGGCATTTAAGTGCCAAACAGACTTTTGACCGTTTGCGCAGTATGAACGAACAAATTTTTATTCTATTAATAATGGAGATTTGCTTCCGGTTTTTGTCTGTAACAAAAATTACGTCACTGCTTATATATCACTTACCCAAAATCGTCATAACATAGAATAAAATTTCATTCACGATTTTTGGCATGTTCAAATTTTGAGAGTGTATTTAGTTCAATAAATCACACTCTCAAAATTTTAACATGCAGCATTGACTGACAGTCCTCATTGTTTTTTTGAAACAAGGTTTAATAAATACATGAACTGAGTTAAATTACTCTATCTATATATAGTTTGTTTTTTATTTTAATACATATTTAAAGTTCATTTCAAATTGTTTTATTTTTTAATCCTGTAATGAATTTGATGATTTTACTTTTACTTGGGTACAAACTCGCTGCCATGAATTTCCCACCCCTCAGGCAATATGTTTTTAAAAAGTCTATTTTTTACAACATCGCCCGGAGAGCGTTTTTTAGTTATTTTAATTTGTAATTTTGTTTTTCCTTTTTGTTTCTTTCTTTCTATGTAATCTAATTGTCTTGGTGAAAAAAGTTTTTTTTAAATTCTAACACCACCAGATATGCCATT